>OX392538.1:36262398-36862398 GCA_947623455.1 Mimachlamys varia | reverse complement strand
CTTTGAAGGGTCATGTGACATCAAATTCACGATAAATTTATTATAATTATAAATACACGAGTCAGAAATTTCTCATAGCCCACCCTTTTACCGCACATTATTATTATTGGCTTCAATACATTTATTTTCTTAAAGTTGAATTTTATTGCAGATATCCATAAAATGTTTACAAGTATAAAATGGCGGGAGACTGTGTTTATGAATACTCCTTAACATTTTATAAATTCATTTTTATTGTAACATGTCCCTGTGACTGATAAATATAAGGGGTAGTTTTAGTTGTTGGAGTCCTGGAGTTAACAAAATAAAGGGAGATAACTTATATTGTTTAAATTTCAGGTCTTATTGGTGTCAACACTGGAAAGATTGTGGACTTTGACTTGAGAACAAGAAGCTGTAGTGTGTGCCAGTATCATCTTGGAAGGTCCGAGACAGTTTCAAAACATTAATGCAATGTTGATTAGACAGGTTTGTAGAGTTAGTCAAAATTGTATATAGATCATTTTGCGTATCTATAAAACTGACTTGTACGAGTCCATTCACTCCTAGTTTACTCTTATTACCATGAAACTGTGTGAAAAACTTTTTATTTTAATTCAACTATATACAGAAATGTACAGTTAAACCAGCTGTCTAAACCCAAAGTCACTGGGACCAAAACTATTAGTCTGTTGTTTAAACAATTGTCGGTTTGTATTAGAGGTAATATATGTATAAGTTCTTAGAACTTGGCCATATATTAAACAGGAATTCCTATTACACAGCTGCCAGTTTAGTCAATGTCAAGTGGTAGGGTAAGGGTATTTGATAATTTTGCCTACTTTTGATCAATACCACATACAGTGTACCCTCGTTATACCGCCACCTTTCGTCCACAGCAATTATGGCGGTATAACGAGGGTGGCGATAGTATCAAATTATGAAAATTATAACCATGAATTAAATTGCATAATAGATTGCATTTCCAACATTTTATTAAAAACGAGCTAAGTACTATATATCGTAACATATCGTCATACAGATCTATATTGGCACAAATTTATATCTGAAACTAGTTATTGATCTGATTTTGCCGCATGCCATTCCAAATGGAACACTAAAGAGTTCCTCGATCTCCAAAAACAGAACAATATGGCATTATTGTCGAGGGAAATATATAGGGATTCGGGACGTTGTATTTTAAAGGGTGTGGCGGATGGCGGTATGTGAGGGTAGCGAACTTAACGAGGGAATTATATAGGACAGAAATCTGTTCTAGAGGTCTAGGTGGCGGTATGCTAGGGTGGCAGTAGATTCGGGTGGCAATGGTCGAGGGTACACTGTATTTTTTCATATCTTTTTTTTGTATCAAAAAGGAGAACATGGAAATTCATAAATTATTTCCAACTCTATATATATAACATTATGACTTTCTACAGGTTTTAAGATTTGACCAAGTCTTTGGAAACAAGAGTATCTTCTGCTGGGATGCAAAAGAATGAAGGATATAGTTGGCTGGACAAGGTAAGTGTTGGCTTCACAAATACCCTCAATTTAGTGCAATATCTCAAAAAAGTTGTCTCTGTATAATGTATATCTTAAGTTTGTTGTACGATTTGTATTTATTTTTATACTGACTGATCATGACCTGAGCCAAAATTTCATTTGTAACTTTCTGATAAAATTTGTCTTAATTTTACAAGATAAACACTTCATATTTTGTCAAGAGAAATGTCAAGGTCATTACTTCTCTTTAGGTAAGGGTCAAGATCTATATGAAGATTAAAGTTTAGTGTTCTACAAACATATCTTGGGTCAATATACATTTGCTAAGTACTTGTATAGCTGTCTATTGTCAATTTTGTATATGTATATATGTGAAAATTTGGAAACTGTATGTTGACAATATTTTTTTTCTCAGGTGAATGAAAAACCTTGCTTTCTCCTGGAAGTGTAACTAAATCACATGGGGTACACAGGGACTGGATTAGGAATAACACCAGTACTTTGAAGTCTACATTTTCTTAAAAACAAAAATGCATCTTAATAAAGGTAAACAATATGCAATCAGATAAACTTGATCCAGGGATATTCTGCATGTTGTCCGAAACAAAGCAAGCTAAAAAGACTCTCATTGGACAATGTTAATGCAATGATGTCATCAATAGACTAGGAGTTATGTTAGAAGAGATTTCGCTTTCATACTCAAATGAAAAGCATTTCTGCTGTTATAGTTCATATATTGAGTTTCAGTGCAAATAGTACATAATTTTTAGTAAATGAATACATTTGTAATTGCATATTATGTTTAAAAATTTTATAACGTAGGTCTGTGCCATATTTCAAGGTTAAGGTTAAACTAAAATTTATCTTTTTAAATGAAAGGAAGTCTTCTTGTATTATTTGCGGATTCCGAAAAATAAATACTTTACGACTGATAATTGGATTTTTTCTTTGTGAATATTGCATTTTGTGTGAACAGGGAGATAATTAGATTGAATTACCTCCCTTGTATACAAAGAAACGGGTCACAATATGATAATATGCTACAGAGAACACAGAGAAGTGTATATATATGCAAAACGTTTGAAAAAAAAACATTGATAAGAATTGTTTTGCTTGAATCACCCAGCTTTTCCTTTGAAGGGGATTTTCTTTCAAAGTTCTGCTTAAGACTCATAAATCACGATGACATATTTCTGACAAATACAATGTTTACATGATTTTTATGCCCCTGTCATGAAATGGGAGTGGGGGGGGGGGGCATATAGTGTATCCATGTCCGTCCCGTCCAATGGTAATGTAACCAGCTTATTTAAATAACTACTAATCCGATTGTCATCAAACTTCTTATGTGTAATAATTAAGCATTTACAACTAATTTCATATGGGGGAAGGGGGGGCATTTATGTCTCAGTCATTTCTAATTATGAGGCTTGGTTTATTTTGTCCTATTAACAGCCAGGTCATTTAAGGAGGTTTTGGAGGCGGAGGAAAGCCTGAGTACCCCAAGTAAAAACCACTGACCTACGGTCAGTACCTGGCAACTGCCTCGCATTGGTTTTGAACTCGCAAGTTCTCAGGGTTGGAGGGCTAGTGGTAGAATGTCGGAACATCTTTAACCAATCAGCCACCACAAGGACTAGTTAAACCCATTGGTACAAATATATAGCACCACTGTGTCATGATAAACCGGAAAGAGTAATTGACATGTCAAACTAGCAAAATTATCTCGGAATGAAGTAATCTATCAAAAAATAAATTTCATCCTTAATGTTACTGGTTGCAGGGGGGTTGTGTAGAAATACAAGTACTTTTCCTAGCCATCTGTCTGCCCACTGAAGGTTGTCAGCACTTCTTTCTTTCTTTCATAAATTTCCATCAAACTTGAGTGTGGAATTTATATACACCCGTCAAAAATGATTGGATGTATTATGGTATGGCGTTGTCCGTCTGTTCGTCGTAAACTTTTATTTGTCCGGAGATCTCCTCCTACAGTGTTCAACCGATTTCTTTAAAAGTTGCTAGGCCTGACCACCATGACATTAAGATGTGTTTTCTTGATTTACAGTTTGATTTGACAATTTTCACTAGAGTTATGGCCCTTTGGGACATAATTTCGTCCATTATGTAGAAAACGTCAGAACTTTTTGTGTTTTTTTCAATTCCTCTAAAATTTTGTTGTGGTACTTCGAAAAGCTATAACATTTACATCTATTACAGGTTTTGTTGAGTTATTTCAACTTTTTCGCGTAACATAATTTCATAGTTTAATATAGGCATTATGTAGACAATGCATTTCTGTCGTAAGCTGTTATTTGTCTGGAGATCTTCTCCTACAGTTTCCAACTGATATCTTTCAAATTCGCAAAGCTTTATCATCATGACATGAAGTTGTGTTTCCTGAAAGACAGTTTGATTTGACAATATTTACTAGAGTTATGGCCCTTTGGAACTTGTATCTGATGCAATTTGGGGCATTATGTAGAAACTTCTTTTGTGTTTACATACCATTATACTTCCGATATGGTATGACAGGCGTATCATGCCTCTGCTCATGGTGCTCTTGTTCGCTTAGACAGCCTCCAAACTGTTAGCAGTGTGGGAATGTTTGTGCTGTCAGTCTTCTGTTTAGCAATGTGACATATACTATCCACTGTAGAAATTGAATGGTATCAAATATTTTCGCGTGTGGATACAATGTACATCTGGGAAAATTTATTGGCAGCGATATAAGCGAAAATTTCCAAACCACGAAGGATTTCACTTTTACAGTACTAGCACAAAATCAAAATATCTTAAGGGTTGTAAGGTCAAGGTCACAGTTGCTATTTTTAGAAATTCATTGTCAGCACTCTAGTGGCTTCATATCTTCATGGATTTCATCAAACTACACATACTAATACAAAATCAAAATATCATTGATGAGTTCGAGAATTGTCAGCAGTTGAATGGTTTTTCTTTACTAATTGATTTCCATCAAACCACACAATCTTATAAATACAGAGTTAAAAATTCTTTGACAAGTTGAAAGTTTAAGTTTCAGGGTTGTCGGGTCAAGGTCACTGTTGCTTTTTTTTAGACATTAATTGTCATCACTGTAGCGGCTTTGTTTCTTCATGGATTTTCACCAACTTCACACACATGTAGAGGATTAACATGTCTTGGACAAGTTCAAGTTTCAAGGTTGTTTGGTCAAGGTAAATCAAAATCGGCATACACATATTGCATATATTGGCTTATTTTATATGTGGAATAGTTCAGAATGCAGGCAATGTGAGGAACAAAAAGAGTCCAGTGGCTCTGCGATTCTGTTGCCTCATTTTAATGCCAACTCATGAACTTGTCTTTCAAACTTATTCACCCAGATTTCTACTTATGTTACTACACACAAACTTCGAAACTGTTTTGTGCAAGTGTATTTAAAGGTGATACTAATATAGCTGATTGAACTGAAATGAAAATTTGTAAATTCCGGAATATTCGAAAAGTGTATGAAACATATCTAAAGGGTTAAAATTGGTAACATTCAATTAAATGTTATGTTTTCTCAACTGATGAGATAACCGGACACAAAGATAACATGCTATCCCATCATTCCACTCCCAGTTTGAAGTAATGCCGAACAGCGTTTCTTGCATTAGTGTTTAGTTTAGCTGCCTTCAGATGATACGTTCATCATTCCAGTACACTGTAAGATTATGTTCGGTAAAGCTTGTAATAAGAATAATAATAATAATAAGAATAACAAAGAAACGGAACAATAACAATAAGTCACCCCACTTCGTTAGGGGTGACTTAATAATAATAATAATAATAAGAAACCGAGCAAAAACAATGTGTCCCCCCACTTCGTTTGGGGGACATAATAAGGTACCATACACCCTTAAGTTTCCGTACTACAATAAGGTACAATAAACCCTTAAGTTTTCAAACTACAATAAGGAACCATACACCCTTAAGTTTTCATACTACAATAAGGTACCTTACACCCTTAAGTTTCCGTACTACAATAAGGTACCATACACCCTTAAGTTTCCATACTACAATAAGGTACCATACACCCTTAAGTTTTCATTCTACAATAAGGTACCTTACACCCTTAAGTTTCCATATGACAATAAGGTACCTTACACCCTTAAGTTTTCAAACTACAATAAGTCACCATACACCCTTAAGTTTTCATACTACAATGATGTACCATACACCCTTAATTTTCCATATTATGATAATGTACCATACACCATTAAGTACATTTACCTGTGCCAGAATTTAGGAGGCATACATCCTGAAATAAATGTACTGGGTTTTATTATTATGAGAGTGAAATAAACATCTGTAAAACATGACATGAAATAAAATATAATGTTTACATTTTAAGTACAACAAAACTAAATGTCATTTATAACTGGGGTTTTGACCTCTTGCAGCTCAGATGGGATAAAAAAAACAACAGCTGTTTAGACAAATCTACTCTGTATCATGTCCAAGCCCTAAAGCTGGACGAATCAGAGCTATTAACCATGCCTAAGGACCTAAGCTAGAATATTCTGATGTGTTTAAACATTGCAATTAATTCAGTGTCACCTCCCTGTGGGTGAGTCTGTTGTACCTATCTAATATATAACAGGTACTACTTTTAAGGTATCTGTGCCCTTTAGTTTCATTTGGGAAAAAGTGCAATATTTTTATATACATTGACCGATCATCATTATGATGACGTCATAATTGTTACATTGGATACCACTGACCGTTAACGGTCAATGGCTGTTCTATTGAATGAACAAGCATATTTGATAGATAGTACATTATTTAGAGCTTATGATGCTGAGAAATAAAAAGTGTATTTGAAATTTTTATGGGATGAACAGTTTCTAAAAATGGTAAATATAAGCGCTGAACTGCTCTCAGTTGGCATTCATAGACAATATGAATGCCAAAAGATAAAGGCAAATCCTACATCAAGTGCTGGCACACTTCATTGAATTTGCCTTTGTCCAGTTGACATTTATATTGCCTATGAATGCCAACTGAGAGCAGTTCAATGCTTAAACGTGTTTTACTGTAGGTGTCAAATGTAACAGGTGAGGAAAATTCAAAGCCATATACTGGAACTCTAGCCCAAAAATCTTCAAACTCTAGATAGATACATGTACTCGACATCGGAGTGCAGTTTTGTTACTAATGTAAAACAAAGATCTCTTAGCATGAACAAGCCATCAAGCATGCATCATTGACAAAGACCTTCCAGATGTCTTTATTGATTATTACAGCACTATTGTAGTCTGAAACATCCCACAGGGTTACACAGAAACACTTATTTAGCCCTGAATTCTCATTGATTTTTGTCTTTATCATGACTACACCAAGAAGTCATTTTTTGTACTGTAGACATTTTCTTCATGTTGGAAAGTATGATTTATTGTTAAGATTATTTTATACAACAAATAAATGATTGGATATGATGTTTCGATGACTAGTACGTAATATTACCCTTTCACTTCCATCACACAAATGACCAGCAAAGCGTACCAGTGTAAATAGGGTAAGAGTTGATAACGAAAAATCAGCCAATATTTTCTATGTATGTTTTCATTCAGCTTCATGTAATCTTTACATAAAAGTTGTGTTTTACTAACATATATCCCTTTGGCAAGTTCAAATTACAGATTTAGGAGTTTTGAAAGGGAGGAGAATTTCAGTCTGAGTAGAGTTTATTCATGTGCTGGACCTGCTCTATTTACTTGCCTTCCGCCATTCTCCCTTCTCTCAGTATCGTACAGTTATTAAATTTTGCTAGTGTAAAATTTCGCAATATTCTGTCCGAAACTCAGTCTTGGGGGTTTAGTTTCGCAGATCAAAAAGTAATTATGAATTTTACATTAAATGGCCATCATCTATGAGATGTTAAACTTTGCCAATTTTGATGCATTCTTGAATTTAGCAAACTTAAAAACTCTTACGAATATTATCAACCTAGTGTTAACTGGTAAAGACCTTTATTAACAAAAGTACATAAGTGGGTCACCGACAGAGTACCGACTTTCGTAAGCGAGACAAAACCTAAAAAGGTGCAGTCATGTACATATATATAGGCAATTAACTCATTTACCAACCAAGCAACATTGGAGGGTGCCTGTGCCAACTAGAAGGATATATGTTTCCGTCCATTGACCACAGCAGTATGCGTAGCAACAGCCTATCTGCAGTCAAGGAGCAGACCGACCATGGAGCATGACCTGAATGGACAAGGTCTTTTAGAATCTAAATGGGTTAAGCGGAAATATTCCCCCTCAGGTGACATTGACTAAACACAGATCTAGACTTTTGTCGGTGAAAGGAGACGTAAAAAGCATAACAAGAGCACCGCAAACGGAGGCATGATACGCCCGTAGCATTCTATTTGAAGTATAATTGCATGGAAACATAAAAATTGCTGTTACGCGAAAAGTTGAAATAACTCAACAAAATTTGTAATATATGTTAAATATTATAGCTTTTCGAAGTACCATACCAAATTTTAGAGGAATTGAAGAAGATACAAAAAAGTTATGACAATTTCTACATAATGCCGAGTTGCATTTAATATAAAGTTTCAAAGGGCCAAAACTCTTGTTGATATTATCTAATTAAACTGTCATTCAGGAAAACACAACTTCATGTCATGTTGATTAAGCCTACCAAGTTTGAAAGATATCAGTTGAAAACTGTAGGAGAAGATCTGTGGACAAAACAACAGTTTACAACAGAAATACATTTTCTACCTTATACCTATATTTTGCTGTTTCAAATATGCAATGCTGTTACGCGAAAAGTTGAAATAACTCAACAAAACCTGTAATACATATTTAAAATTATTGCTTTTCAAAGTATCACACCAAATTTTAGAGGAATTGAAGAAGATACAAAAAAGTTCTGACCATTTCTACATTATGCCAGAAATTGCATCAGATATGAAGTTTCAAAGAACCATAACTCTTGTAAATATCATCGTATTGAACTGTCATTCAGGAAAACACAACTTCATGTCATGTTGATTAAGCCTACCAAGTTTGAAAGATATCAGTTGAAAACTGTAGGAGAAGACCTCCGGACAAAACAACAGTTTACAACAGAAATGCATTTTCTACATAGTGCCTTTATTTAGCAGTTTCAAATATGCAATGCTGTTATGCGAAAAGTTGAAGTAACTCAACAAAACCTGTAATATATGTTAAATATTATAGCTTTTTGAAGTACCATACTAAATTTAAGAGGAATTGAAGAAACACAAAAATGTTCTGACGTTTTCTACATATTGCCCGAAATTGCATCCAAAAGGGCCAAAACTCTTGTAAATATTGTGGAATCAAACTGTCATTCAGGAAAACACAACTTCATGTCATGGTGGTGAAGCCTACCAAGTTTAAAAGAAATCGATAGAAAACTGTAGGAGGAATTCTCCGGACAAATAAAAGTTTACGGCGGACGGGCGGACGGACGGACGGACGGACGGACGGACTACGCCATACCATAATACGTCCCGTCTTTTTTTGACGGGCGTATAAAAAACAGCAACATCTCCACATTTTACCTCTAGCTTGAAGGAAAATGAGCATTGTGTATCTTAAGTTAATGTACTACGGAGACGTATTTATATGTCTCTGATGTACATCTATTTGCTTTCCGCTTTTTAAATGTGTTGGTACTCGAACACCAAAAGCCAGGTTCTAATTGTCTGTAACGAGGGCTGTGAATACCATTTGTGATGTACTTAGTATGTTTTCACAGGGGATCACACCCTCTCGAAGCTAGAAATGTATCTTATATACAATTTAAATCTGCCACATGTATATCGTATTTAGGATGAAATCCATGATAATTTTTTTTTATTATTTTTTGTTACTTTGTTAAAGGAAAAAGCATCATCATGCCTTCAACAGAAAAGCGTGGGAGTTTGTAGCGTAATTTGTGACACCAGGTTTTATTGGCATGCACCTTTGACAACCAAGCACCAATTTGAACGGATTTCTGCTAAAACAGCACAGTTAGAATAAATTGTACATCGTCTACTGCATTCAAGATGTTTTCTTAAAACAGAGAATTCATGATATTTCACAAGTATAAATATGAATACTGTGGAGTCAGCTATTATATTTTGGGAGACCGTATGCAGCCTTAATTTCCCAGAAGGCTTTCACTCATGGGGAAGTACAGGAAGTGCAAAAAGTGTTTACAGATTCAAACACTGCGGCACTTCGCGCTGCTTTGGGGGTTTAAAAAAATATTATATAATTATACATATCCAAGTGCCTGGTACGTTCTCTAAATATCAGCAAGTCATTTTCATAACCAAGAGTTTGTTGCAATTTCTTGTTAATATGATTTTGGATGATGAAAGGTTTGGAACGATAAAAATATGATGATATACATGTACATACATTACATCTAGGCAGCTAAGGTCCTATGTAATAATTGACGAGATTCCTTAACCAAGAATGAAGACTTAGAAAAAAAAAGAGAGAGGTACATGTATATAGCAACACTGGACTTTCAATTGGAGTCATGCAGTCAACAGGAGTAGAAATTAAAGTACCTGACAAGAGTTGGGGTGTGTGTTCCTGGATTAAAACCCTAGCAGCGCTAGCCTGGTTATTGAACTTATCTGTTCTCTACTGTGATACACCGGTAATTATCAATAAATAATAACAGAACAGGGTAAAACACATTCCTGCCGAGTATCCCGGCCAGGGACTAACCAACGGGTTGACAACTCCGGTGTGATACTTATACAGTGTTGTAATTAATTGAGCCAATGGCTTTAATTTCACAGTGCAAAGCTTGATTAAAATATTCCATTAAATTAGAAACAGAATCACGAACTGATCATCACTATAAACGTATGTTATGAACAGTTGCACTTACTTGTTAAACGATTGAAGTTTGTTACGCGACCCTTGTATATGGTCCGATCACTTCAGTAACCCAGATACGCTTCAGCATCCACAGTCATGCCTCATGGTTCGTCAGTTGTTGATTAATTGCAATATGCTGCTCGCTCAGCCTCCTTCTAGATTCTTCGCCTCAAATTCATTTCACGGAATGCAGGTTTGTATGGAACGTTTTAATATATGTATATATACCATTACATAAAGCCGACCACGGAATCTGCAACTCATTAACACCGCAACAGACTCAACCCGTTTGTTTTGATACGGTATTGCTTTCAACCCGGAAATGACCTTTGACCTAAGAAGGATAACTCTGGTTTACACAATACACTTTGACCATAACTTGATTCATACAACATCATTGTGCACTCTGCACGAGTTATCTCCCCATGAAACTTACTTTTGTGAAACATTCTTATAGTGACGCAATGCGTCATACGCAACAATTTCAATTAATCGTTTACTTATGTGAAATACTTTTGCTATTACAGCAAGTATATATTTCTTTAAATATCTGTGCAGCTATTTACCTATGTTTTATAATTATTTCACATTGCAAAATACCGTAAAATCAATTTCAAACGCCCAACAATAGTGTCCCTGTTAGTAACATATGTAGCTCAAAATAGCATTGGCCCTCGTGGAAAATATCAGCTTTGTCGGGTGGAAATTGACCAATCGTCTATTACAAATAGAAGCACGTCACCAAGGGTATGATGCTTTGGTCCAATCAAATTGGTTATATTTTTACAATGGAAATCACCCGTATTTTCGAGGTAATTTGAGTGTATTCCGCCTTCTGCTGCGAACCGGTGTGCACGGAATTTTGAGTCCGGGATAATTAGACCGTCTAGAAAATGTCAACAAATACGTCAATTTTGTGAATTTCATTTGATTTAATAAAACAAAACAAAGAATTTCTGGCATTTCAACAAATAAATGATATAAAATGAACAAATATCTTAATTTGAAAAATAGGACAAGCATTTAACATACTTGGAATGTAAATTACACATACAATGTATCAAGGACAATTTATTTGGAAACTTATCAAAACATCTTCTGGTCAATACAATAAAGTAATCTACCTTATACCTATTGTCTTATAAAACCATTCTTACATTCAATCAAATTTAATCCAATTTATTTAATTTCAAAGGCTTTGTCCTGGTATGTTAATATTTTACAAAATTAAAAAAAACAACAAAAAAACATTGTATAATAAATTCTTAATTCTTTCTGTGCTTCGTACATTATTGCTTGCAGAAAGCAATAATATCACATTATACATAACAACACAATGAATTATATGACAAACATAAAGCCTCTTTAAAAACATACATTATATGGGTTAATCAATTTAGCACCTACTGATATAAAAAATTGGCAAAAGCCTTCCTGGCATTTCACAAAAAAAAACCAATGTAAACAAAAAATCACAGAGAACACACATGGTAATATACTGAAAAAAATTAATATTGACTTATCAACAGCACCACACACTTATGGACCCATAGGTAATGACAATCTCCGTAAAGCATTATACAATTAATACCATTTTGAATGGATATGTATTTAAATTAATTACGGTCACCCGAGTATGATTTATGTTATACCATTACCATTTCGAATGGAAATTTCAATTACTTTCAACTGTGCAAAACACAAACGGTCTCATACCATTTTGAATGACGGTTTCAACAGTCACCTGAGCATAATACAAGAAATCTAATGCTTTTTTGAATGGAGATTTCAAAAACTGTCACCTGAGCATAATACAAGAAATCTAATGCCATTTTGAATGGAGATTTCAAAAACTGTCACCTGAGCATAATACAAGAAATCTAATGCCATTTCGAATGGAGATTCCAACAACTGTCACCTGAGCATAATACAAGTAATCTAATGCCATTTTGAATGGAGATTTCAAAAACTGTCACCTGAGCATAATACAAGAAATATAATGCCATTTTGAATGGAGATTCCAACAACTGTCACCTGAGCATAATAAAAGTAATTTAATGCCATTTTGAATGGAGATTTCAACAACTGTCACCTGAGAATAATACAAGTAATCTAATGCTTTTTTAAATGGAGATTTCAAAAACTGTCACCTGAGCATAATACAAGAAATCTAATACCATTTTGAATGGAGATTTTTTAACAACTGTCACCTGAGCATAATACAAGTAATCTAATGCCATTTTGAATGGAGATTTCAAAAACTGTCACCTGAGCATAATACAAGTAATCTAATGCTTTTTTGAATGGAGATTTCAAAAACTGTCATCTGAGCATAATACAAGAAATCTAATACCATTTTGAATGGAGATTTCAACAACTGTCACCTGAGCATAATACAAGTAATCTAATGCTTTTTTGAATGGAGATTTCAAAAACTGTCACCTGAGCATAATACAAGAAATCTAATGCCATTTTGAATGGAGATTTCAAAAACTGTCACCTGAGCATAATACAAGAAATCTAATGCCATTTTGAATGGAGATTCCAACAACTGTCACCTGAGCATAATACAAGAAATCTAATGCCATTTTGAATGGAGATTCCAACAACTGTCACCTGAGCATAATACAAGAAATCTAATGCCATTTTGAATGGAGATTCCAACAACTGTCACCTGAGCATAATACATATAATATCATTTAGAATAGAGTATCAGACTAGAACTTGAATTACTATTAATATCTTATAAATTATACAACTATCTCCAAATTGGGTGTAGTAATTAAAACATTCAATTATTCAAATACATGTAACACTATATGGGAATGGATTGAATTTGTACCATCTATCAGCAGTAAAACAAAAAGCAAGTACCACATATTAATGTTAGTATTACAGCTGCTCCCAACAAATAAAAAATATTGACATCTGATGTATATACACGTAGTAACAAACTTGTTACTTTGAAACATCACACCTTTTATGTTAAAGTTCTTTCAGGTAAATAAACCTTCAAGCTGTGCTGCAGGTTGCTGAGTTATGGTCTGTGGCCGTACACTTCCGACACTTCCTACTTTCCTTCACTCTCTTTTTACCGGAGAGAAATGTAAGTCTGTTTTGCTTTTCTAAGACCTGTTTTAGTGCACTTGTACCCTTGTGAGAAGTGCCTCTAAAAAATTGTTTTGTTACAATGTCATTGAGTTTTTCTAACCCTTGCTGACTGTATCTGACAATTGCACCATGCCTTCTGATGAGTTCACTCACATGATACCTCAACATGTGAATATAAGGAGTGATATCTCTGGCTTGATAACAACTTACATACAAGTTACACCACGACTTAGCTTTCGATTCTATGTCATCTGCATTTGGGGTGTCAGATTTGATTAACATGTTGAGTTCTCTAAACCCATTCCAGAGCTCCTGAATCTGGAAAGCCTTAATTTTATTATCAAAAAACTCAGCTGCATCAAAACGATCAAGTAGCAAAAGTTTCTCTGGACCAGTGAGATCCCGATACTCTAACTTTTTACTGTCAACATTAACACCAAGTTCAAAATGTATTCCCAACATTTGCAACACACTTTGGAGCTTTAAGACATTCTTTAACTTGTCTTTACTTTCTTGTAGAGATGTGAAAGTTGAATTTGCATTTATGTTATCCAAACACCTAAGATCAGAGACAAGGAGATTGAATAACTTGTCAGAAATGCGCAAAAACATGTGAAGATGATCTATCACAACACGGTGGGGTGTGATTGTAGGAAATAAAGGTTTGTTTGCGACAGAGAAACAACTAATTGCACTTTTTTTCTTTTTCCCCTTGGAAATATTTTGCCCACCTTCATCATACTTGTACTCAAGCCTTGCTCCCTTTGTTGCATCATTCATAGACCAGGCTTTTGACAGATCTAGCTTTTCAGTTTTGCTACATGTACAGTACAGGCAAAAATATTGGCAAGCAATAGAAGGTATTCCACAAACTACCAAAAGAAATTTGTAATCTCCACCAAACATGATTTCAATTTTAAAAGACCTTTCATTTGCCCTCAGTGTAGCTCCCTGTAATTGCCCTACTTCTCTTCTTAGGTCATTTAGGCCAACTTCAAGGTCATTATATTTCTCTTTTGTTCTGATAATAGCTAATGGATAATTACCCTGAGAAGAAGCGCTCTTGTTCTCATTGATAATTGTAAAAGTTACATTGACTACATGAACTCGCTTCCCGACATTTGTACCATCCCCAGAAATTTTAATTTGAATGAGACCATCTGGGGCAAAGTTTTTGTTCATATCTGATAAATGAGACAACACATCGACCAGATGTTTTCTAAGAGATTGTTGAACACCAAGCCCATCAGGTGTAATTTCAATATTAAACTTCGAGTTTAATTCTGCCACTACCTTACTGATAGCGTAACTTCTTGGGAGTACTTTAAATATCATACTCAGCTCACGGTATGCCTCATTTGAGATATTGAATGTATCCAAGATATAAATGAGGGTATTTATGTTATCAACATTTTCATTTAACTCTGAATTTTCATTTGACTCTGTATCAAACAGTTTTAAGACTTCTTCTTTCTTATTTCTCATAACTGTTATTGAAATTGGAGTAACACCACTTTCTTCTAGAAAACTCAAAGCTGTTCTACATTTTTCTGTGTCCTTTTTCCTTAGTTTTGATTGGTATCCTGGTGTACATTCTGCAAATGGCTTACGTTTAAGAGGTTTCACTTCTGGAGTTTTTGTTGTTAACATGCATAACTGTTTTCTCAAGTCACAGTTTTCTTTTTCCTTTTCGGCTAATTGTTCCTCGCTTTCGGCCTTTATTTTTTCTACCAGTAATTGTGTTTCTTCTCTGTCAACCATCACATCCCAACTATATTTGGAAAATCTAAGTCCATCCTTAAACTTTTTAATCTGGTTTCCACCTTTCACTTTAGCCCTTAATGCTTTAGTCTTCAGTCTGAATAGTTCTGCTCGTAAATATTTAAGACTTAGATCATTTGGTAAAAGTCTCAGTGTACAATGTTCTTGGACAGCTAAAGAAATTTCCTTAACAGTTTTCAAATCTAAAGTCTTTTTCCAAAACTTATCTGAAGACAGAATCTTATAAAGTATTTCCCTAGAAATCACAACCATTTTTTTGCTATTTGAATGCCAGGTGTATGTAAGTTACTTCATTCGTACAAAGAACTCTAGTATTAATATAGATTTGGGTCATACATACTCTACAACAAGGGGTCATTAAGCAAATGAGGCAACAACCTGTAATTTCCCGTGCATTTTACGAAAGAAAAAACAAGTTGTTTTCCTCTCGATGTTGAGCATGCTTCAAGTCTTAACTGTTCAGTTCTTGGATCTGTTGTCATCTCGAATTCCTGGAGATCTTGTCTAGTTCGGAGGTAAAATTTAACAGTGTTTGTTTTCATGTAACAATTATCCCCCTCGGAGTTCAGAATGCGATAATCCCATTTACTTCCGAACACACTGTTTAACGCAAATCTTGAGGAAACTCCATACACTGTCTTAGTGCGCGTCACTTTCTGCACAGTCGCAACTTCACTGATCTTTTGAAAATCTTTCTCAAGAAATGGCACTCTTAAACGGACAAAGCTGTCCATTTTAGTCCCAACTGTCAGATTTTCCTTCAATAGGACTCCAAGGTTCTCCAGTGGGCTGCTCTGATCGGTTTTTTGTAATGTACATGTCTCAAGTTCGTCCTTTTTTATAGCCTTGTCGTATTTCTTTCCCCAGCCTGAAACACAAATGGAAATATTTAGTTTACATTATTATTTTATTATGATATACAAATATCAGGCAGGAAGAATAACAGCCCCTACCAATTGTGACCGCCTCAGGAAGATAAACCCATACCCAACATATATTACAAAGTTCAAGTGGCTGTAGAGAATGAAATAGAGCCAGGCCAAACTTTACTTTGATGTAGATCACAGGTCAAGCTATAGGTAAGAGTGACCTAATAATATATAAATATATCATGTATGACACATTGCCTCACTCAAGAATGAAGTTCCAATGTCAATAGTGTATGAGAGAGTCAAGACATTTAGCAGAGGAAAAGGACAGAGGGCTGGACTGATGGTTTGGTTTATTTTGTTTAACGTCCTATTGACAGCCAAGGTTATTTAAGGACGTGCCAGCTTTTGGAGGTGGAGGAAAGCCGGAGTACCTGGAGAAAAACCACCGACCTGCGGTCAGTACCTTGCAACTGCCCCACGTGCCTGACGTGGGATTCAAACTCCCAACCCAGAGGTGGAGGGCTAGTGGAAGCATGTCAGGACACCTTAACCACTCGGCCACTGCGGCTGGACTGAAGGAATGAGGACAGGCACAACACAAACTACATGTATAATAATCCCTGTTCCTTTTGAGGCACTTATAAGACATTAACACATCACACTAACACATTAATATCAATAATCTTATTTCTATAGACAAATATCGCATACTGATTTGTATGAAATCAGTTATATATAAACATAAATTAGAACAATATCTAGTTAAAATTCATCAACTTGAAATAAAATAAATGATATATGCATGTGAATAAATGACACCAAATTTAACACGATCAGTATTTTTCAGCTTATTAAATTAAACTTTATTTATATTACAACAATTATGAACAAGTTATCCGACTTATATAAATCACTTTTGTTGGTCCGGATGTTAGTGCGCGAGGAGTCTTATTGTGGGAGGAAACCGGTGAACCCGGAGAAAACCCATGTGGTCGGGCAGGTATGCTACATGTATTTCAATCATTGTGCACAACAATTCATTAAAACGATAGTTATCAAATGTTCCTGACAAAACCTATTTAAAATGTATTCAACTTTTGTCAGTCTCGCTTTTCTAAGGCGCGTTAGGTCACTTCATTTCTGGTCTAGATCCTTTGTGCGCTTACAACAGACATGATCGGCCTATACTTAAGCGTCAACAGGACACTGATTGAATTGGGGAATTTCCCATGTTGCGTAATAT
The DNA here is from genome assembly GCA_947623455.1 of Mimachlamys varia. Classification (NCBI taxonomy): domain Eukaryota; kingdom Metazoa; phylum Mollusca; class Bivalvia; order Pectinida; family Pectinidae; genus Mimachlamys; species Mimachlamys varia. The sequence continues at coordinate 36,845,017 of OX392538.1, read as the reverse complement.
GTATGTTTAGGATGTGACAAAAACAAAGGAAAGCCAACAAGCATTGCAAGTATAAGTATGGGCATTGTTACACCGTACAGTTTGAAAAGTCAAACAAAGTTGAAATAGATTTTATAATTGGATTAAATGATAATGATGAAACAAGAGTTTAATAATATTGATGAAAATCAGCAATGATAATCAGTTTCAAAATGATGAAGTTCCAATCATGATTTGAAAGTACAAGAATGGACATACATGTAACACTGAGCAACTTGAAATATAAAACAAACATTTAATATTGGAAAGTGTCATCTTTTAATGATATTATATAATCGACACATTTTATATTTTTTAAATCAAAAGCAACGAATTTGAATATATACTATAATTTTGTATTCCGTAATTAATTAATCTCCAACAAGCAATCTGTTTTGTTTGATCTACACTGTATATGGTGCCTGGTAAAATTTGGAGGTGCTGAGTGAGATTTTGGTAGCCATGCAGTGCCTAGTGGAAGAAAAAAATTAATCTAAGCCCTGGCTATCCACTGCACCACACGACCACCCAGCTTATTGTAGTAAAAGACCTTAATTTATCAGCTGATCAAAAGCTATTAAAAAAAAGGTATATACAAGTGTGTTTGCTGTTTCAAAGGATTTTTTTAGACATGTACTTAATTACAAACATTGATGAAAGAGTTTCATTTTACCTATAAAGTGAACTTTCACATAGCCATCATATGTTGTTTCATCCAAAATTTCAACAGGGTATAAGCCTGAAGTCCATGTAGCAGCCGATACACTGAGACGCTTTGCCCTGGGTCCAACATCAACAGAGTTCAGATTTCTGTAATTAAAATAAACAAAATATTATTTTTAATATTTTACAAAGACAAATCTCATAGAAATTTCACTAATCAATAAAATCCTTCTAATTCTCCCATAGTTTCTAAAAGCCAGATAGGCCTATTATCCATGTTTGTACCCAACAATGGCAGTTATTTTAAATTTAAAAAAATGACATGCATGTACATGTATCAGAGATCAGTACATCATGATCATGACATATGGCATATATAATGACCATTGTACTGTACATACATATGACTCTATAGCTAACGTTAGATCTTCAGTTGTGTCATTCATCAGTCATTACAGGGCCATATATCTTAAATGAAATATATATGTTTATCACTTTGTGTGTGTGTGTGTGTGTGTGTGTGTGTGTGTGTGTGTGTAGGGGGTGGGGGCGGGAGGGGGGGGGTAGCTGTACAGTATAAGTTAGGTGGAAGCTTATATTAGAGAGGGAATTCCGACAGATTATAAATTAATTCGGCCTAACATCATATATTTTAGGTAAAATGACATTTTATTAGAAAACGCCCAATATTACCATAAATGGTTATATACACAGCTGGTGATACCAGGGACGTAGGCTTGGCCTACAATTTAAATACGTGAAGTAAGCAACTTAGTGTACCATAATTTCCCCCGACACCGGTACGCTAAACCATTACCTCTTTACCACTTCAAGAAGAGAAGATATCATGTATTTTACCACTGCATTTAAACTCTGAGTTAGCACTTACATCATACTCACTTATAAGAACATACCGATTCCGAAGATTTGGGGTTCTTGATTGATCGTCTTCGTTCTGACACTCGCCTGGACGCCATGTTGTTTTTCAGTCTGGGTTGATGATCAAGGGCAAGTAACTCTAATTCGGAGTGCAAATTAAGATTGATATGGGCGCCACGGGTTTCGTATACATGATTGTATATTATACCATATTGAAATAGAAAACCAATATTATCTTAATGAAAGTTCTTAGATAGCTATGTTAATTAACAGAAAATGAACAGAAAAGATTTTGGATATAATATTCACGGACTTAGATAATCTTCCAGGAATAATCTTGTTTTGGTCAAAATACAAGCCCATGGGAGCTCATGTTACCCATACAGTTGAGTGTAAGCTAACCTTTACACCCTAGTGCACTAGGAGTGCACTACGTTTAAACTAGTAGTGCACTACATTTAAACTACAGGTAAACTAGTAGTGCACTACGTCCAGCCAGGTGTGACCACAAAAACCCCTACAGGTAATGGGAGGGTCCATACCTACCTGTGTCCTAACCTGTACAGATGTAATATGATTTACCTGTACTTATGTTATACTATTGAAGTCATTAGTTTGTCAGTACTTCCTCATATAAGTACAAGAATGAACAATTCTGAGTTTATGCCAGAAGATATTTATCATAATACTTTAAATAAATTTATTCACTGCATGTCAAAATTTTAAACCAAATAATAATTTAGATATACTAACTTATAATTCTTTTTAAAGAAGTAACAATGATTATTTTTCTATTTAAATATTTGTATTATACAATTAAATTGAAAGGTATGTGTTCAAATAAAAAATGGTTTATACATGTTTTATGTTGAAATTATTAAGTTAATCCTACTAAAAATATATACAGAAAATAAAGTAAACAACAGATTGTAATTTAGAAAAATAAATAGATATTAGAAGAACATATTTTGTACTTAGTATAGTTGTTTCAATCACAAATTACTTTTAAAATTTGACATTAAGAAGCTAGCTGTGCAATATCAGAGACGTACAAGGTTTTATACGTCTCTGGCAATACTACCTACATGTACCAGTATTAGTATTCTGTTTCACTATACACTCAGGTACAATGCATACGAATGAAATGTTATATAAACATCAAGTACTAATATAAGAAAAGATTACTTTCACCAGAACATTTAAAGCCATTTCCTTCTTCATATCAAAATACCAACATACATCTACATGTAATCCAATTGACTGTAATCAATGTTATCATCATTAATCAATTAACAGGCTAGGGCCCTCAGGTCTTTAATCAGACTTGGCCAGTGATGGCTGTGGGGGAGAGGGAGGTGAGAAATTCACACCTGGCTATAGCTAACTACAGACAGCCTAGGGGTGTCCCCTATCTTGACCTCTGTATGTGAGGATGTGGCCCAGGCAGGTCAGGTACATGTACGTAATAATGCCTGGAGAGTAAAGGATTCTACCTGAAGATCTTTATTTGTCCCTTTTAGTTAGATTTTATATAAGTCATTAGGTTGATTTAAAAGTACAATAAGTGTGACTGGCATAGGCTTAATTTTTTTCTAAGTTAGGTTAATATAACTGCATATTATTTATTTGTTGTATACTTAGTCTTACAATATAGAATTAATTAAAATTATTCCATTAATCTGACTTTGCTTTTTTTAAAATCATTATTTCAGATATGCATAAACCTTCAAGTCATATTTAATACAACCTGTAATTGCCTTCAATATTTACGCCTAAATATTGGAAATGCATCATTTTAAAATACTTTTATACTGATAATTAGAATAAAATTAAGTATAATGAATGTTAGTATTTTATTATCAAACAATATATATGAAGCGACTGAGCCAGAGAGTATATATTCTCTCACATATATATACGTCCCTGATTACACCCAATATAAACTAGATAATTTTTTCAACATTTAACAAGTATATATATGTAAATATTTAGAAATCGAAATGCGTCATTGGATTGTATTCAATCAAGTGTCATAAGATACTTGGTATTTTAAGTTAATTTTTAAGAAAACCAGAATCTGGTAAAGGACTGATACAGACTTACATTGTTGTCCAATTAATTATTATTAATTTCAATGTTATTTTATGTACTATCAATTTATTATTGTATAATTAAATGTTTTGAATGAAACAAAAAAATGGATTAAAGTCCTCAAAATATCCACTATTTAAAGGGAAATGTGTAAATATCTAGATATATTCTCAAAGATTTTTAATTTCATATAAACTTGATAAACCCGAGTAAAAGTTAAATATGTATTATCATATTTATGATCCTGGTCATATCCAGCTTAGCCCTTTATTAATCAAATTGGTTTCAAGTTTGACCAGTGATGGTCAGATAAGAAATTCACACCTCCATTATGTCACTGACAGGCTTATGTCAGCAGGTGTTCCTAGACAAGGTTGAGACAGGTCAGGTAATTGCCTGAGGCCTGAGGGTCAAATCAAAACATCTGTCCCATACTGAACAATCTGACTAAATTTTAATTTATTGTTGTCTTACTTTTTTTTTAACTTCAAATTCTTATATTTATATTAACACTGTTGTATGTGGTGATATATATACATACAGATCTTAATATAGAAAACATTTAAAAATAAAGATTATCAAAACTCTATAGTGCGTTCATAAATATATAGATCTGAGGCATGAATGTATTTTATAAAAATATATATCTAGTTTAATGAAGTTATAAAAGAATATTTATTTGTTATTTTCGCAATTAGTTTTTACAATATTTAAAAATATACTTCTAAACAAATAATAATCAATAGATGTTCCTTCAATTTTTCAATATACTTGATTGTAAATTAATATAAAAAACCGTTAATAGTGTATATCAAATGAAATATAAGACATCAAAACTGCTAGATAAATATTAATTTTCTATTTTATTTATATGATGTATGCAAGAAATCTTTTGGGAAAATTGTAAGAGTAATTATCATAATTTCACAATTTCTAGTTTTGAAATGAAAGAAAAAATGTTGTTTGAGAAAAATAACTACATAAGATGCATATATATATACATTAAAGTCATAAATATTAACTAATGATAAAGCCAGCTTCAAAGTACCAGCAGACGACAAAGGTGAGGTACAGGTAAAAATCACAGGTAGATGGATGGGACTGCCCATTTACCTGTAGGGGTATTTGACCTATATGGGGTTCAGGGTGTAGTGCACTACTAGTTTACCTGTAGTTTAAATGTAGTGCACTACTAGTTTAAACGTAGTGCACTACTAGTGCACTAGGTGTAAAGGTTAGCTTACACTCAACTGTAGCTATACTCAACACAAACTAAACTAAAGTTTCTTGTGTCTTGGGAGATCTTGTTTAAAATATGGACGATGCTATCAAATCATCTCAGATAATCATATCACACAAATCTTTACAGCTATATAAGAAAACATGGCAACATCTTTTATCTCATTTGAGTAGTGGTATGGTTCATACAGTAATATACACAAGCGCTTTCATAGTGCACGATTTGAAATTATACAGAACTTTTTTTCTAAATTCATAAATCAAAAGGTTTTATGCACCTGGCCCTTCAGCTAAGAAGAAGTTAAGAAAATGTTGATTCCAACCTTTTGGCCTCTAGCATCAATAAGGAGTCCTAGAAGGACGAAATAGCTGTTTGATGCAGTGTAATTCATTTTTCGGGACACTATTTACGTTTGTGTATTCCTTAATTTTAAAAAGGTGCAGCGTGTGTGTTTGTTACGCCAATAGTCTTACTAAATGAGGGAGGTCAGAGGTCAGTCAATCAGGTCGGTCGGTGTTTTACATCGCTCCTCGAAACATGACTTATATTTAAATATTCCAAAAGAATTCTAACGTGCAAACTTCACAGTTTGGACTATTGTGATTATGTGAATCCACATGAGGAGTTAAATGGAATCAAAACCCACCAAAATGTGAGTAGTGAGACTTTTTAGATACCACCTTACACACTTGAATAGTACTCACGGAGAGTGTACATTACACCTGCGCGTATACATGTACATAGAAGATTTAAACTGCGTATTTATATCACGACTTGTAACATCAACACGTTGAAATGGCAGAAAAACGTAACTTGTCAACCTCCAGCTCTGATGTCAGTTTCAAAGACAATTACGCTACAAAAAAGATCGGTAGAAAGACTGTGAAAAAGGCCAAAACAACTGTGAGTAATAATCAGCCAACTCTAACATCTTTTAAAATGGACAACTTGCAACTCAAAAAGTTCGGGGAAGGTATGATGAGAGCAATATCCAACCTTGAATCCAAGTTGTGTGGTGTTGATCAAAAACTGTCCGAGATGGTAACAATCGAAAGTTTAAACGATAAATTTAGAAACATGGCTACTAAAACAGACTTAGAAAAGGCCACATCCGAAATTGTTAAGAGACTCAACGATAAAGTTGACATGCTAGAAAGCCGAGTTTTTGATCTTGAGACAAACAACGATGAATTGAAAAAGACAGTTTCCAGGTTAGAAAATAACATGCAAAAAATAAATGCTACTGTTTCGGAAGTCGGATACGCTGCAGAAAAAGCGGAGTTTGGGGTGAACGAAATAGGGCAGTACACCAGGAAATCCAGTGTGAGAATATTCGGATTAAAGGATGACCGAGATGAAAAGGTAGAAGACACGTGTGAAAAAGTTAGTGCACTATTACAATCTAAACTGGAAATGAAATTCCAAAACAGTGACATAGATATCGCTCACCGCCTCGGCAGATTCGACTCGAAAAAGAACAGGTCTGTAATAGTAAAATTTATGTGCAGAAGAAAAAAAATGGAATGCATCGCAAATCGATACAAACTGAAGAAAAGTGGTATTGTCATTAAAGACGATCTGACTCAAGAGAACCAATATTTACTGGACAAGTGTTACTATGACGACAGAGTAAAGCAGTCGTGGCCCGACAATGGTAAAATGTACGCTCAGCTGAAACAAGACAATTCCATTCATAGAATTTATCCGGGACTTTCAATAGACGAACTTATACACAACCATCAGCAAAGCAAAAGTGGACAAGACTCGCGATCAAGGATCAGTGTTTGGTAACAATCTACGCCTCATCACAAGTGACAGTCTAGGACAGTGGTGAGAGGCGTTTGGTTGTCTCAATACTAATCTATCGTTACTGTTGTTTGCCCGCGAATGACGTTCCGGAATCAATAACAAAACTTTTTCGAAACAAAATGAATATATGCGATTTCCGTATTCCCTGATGTATTACTGCAGTATATTGAAAAAGAAATTGTCCAAATATTCAACTGTCATATTACGAATAATTATAATGAAAACCCCCATCCCAATCATGAAATACATTATGTAAATAAGCCTATAACACGATCTTAGTAGTATGAAGGTGTTATATTTAAAATTATGTATATAAATCATGCCTACTTGTAAAGACTACAGTACATGACTTGCTACGAGTTAAATATATTTTTAAAACAAATTGTAAGATTAAAACATTAAAAATGTTAAGTTATAAGTATTTTAAGCTCAAAAGTTGCATAGCCGATTGCGCAACTATTCCATGCATGCATTTGTTCGTATGATATTTTCCGATAAGAACACTTTACGCTGTTTTGTACCAAATAATGACTACAGCGAGTGCCGATACATTTTAACAGGTATTTACCTCAACAGGTAATTGTAAGATAATGACTTAAGCAAGTCTAAATTCTTCAAAATGTTCATGTACGTAAACTTGACCATGCGTTTATACACATAATATCTTATAGTTTCATTATTGCATGCAAGAAATTGACTGAATATATTACTCGTATGTCTTTTAATAAATATTAGCATTATATGTAATATGTAAATAATTTTGATGTGTACGATTGTATAGATGTATAGGTGATTTGCATTAACTACACATACACACGTACATATGTACTTATATATTGTGAATATCTACATGGTATAAGTCCCTTTCTAATAGTACATACCAGTACCGTACTGAAACCGCTCCATTATTATTTTTTGTTTTGTACTGTATAGCATTACTAGGTGAATTTGTAAGACTTATCTTATTTACAAAAAACACACATGTATATATATATATATATATATACAGATTGGTTATCTATGAACATATCTTTAACGCCCGTACGCGTCTATACCATACGTAAATATACAATTCAAAAACGTACCACGTGCACCTAGGCCTAGTAGCTTAATTGTGCGCATGATTTTGTGACATAGCCCAGAGTTATCTCACTGCTTCACTTAAATCGGCACCTTTCGACGGTTCCCGATTGTAAACAGGGACAATTGTGATTCTCTTTATTAACAAACACACACACACACACAGAAAATGACCGTGTAAAATACCACAGGTATCATATATATGTACACGTATAACGTTTTACCCCCCCCCCACCCCCCCCCCACCCCCCAAAAAAAATTACCTGTTGCAACGTGCTCATAACTGCGTACTTGTTACCCAACTATGCACTATGTAATGAGTCGCCTTAGCTTACTGTTCATAAGTCATGGACAACTCGGCTGTTATTGTGATATCTTTTTTTTTTAATTTTAACGCCGAATGCCATAAGACTATATATATAATCAGAGAGTGTTGGCACATATATCTATGGTTATATATTATATACAAAGTGATGTCTCTTTAGAAATAAAGCATAATACGATTTTTTCCCCAACTTTTCTGGACAAGGGATACAATAATACATGTAATAATAGTGTGAGTAACACGTAATCCCAACGAATATACTTTAATATTGATATTTTTTTTACTTTTCGGTCGAATAGCTGAAAGTGATGAATTTGCAACAATACGAATTACATACGGGTTTATAAAACAAAGATGTATAGTGTGATAATGTTTTAAGCACAAATTCTCATTAGATCCTACTATATAGTATCAACTTTGGCTACATACACACCTATGTCTATTTTTATGAATTGTATATATAATGTGTGTGTGTGTACCGTATCGAATGCACCTCATGGTAGCCTTATCTTAGAGACGCTTGACTGTAATACAAGCTTTAGCTAGAAAGCGATCGACGGTAAACGCATGTAAACACGGTGGGTTGCGATTTCATCCTGCAGTTGTTCGAAACTTTCTGATTTCTACAAATGTTTCTGTGTATATATTTGTTCTATGTATTACCCCTCGTATTAATACGTTTTGCAACCCTAGGTCGGTATTTTTATTCCATGTGCTGTGTCCGTCGTCGATAGCATAAAAATATTATCTGCCAACTGCCAGGGTCTTGGAGATCTAGCTAAGCAAAAAGATGTGTTTTCTTACTTAAAAGCGAAAAAATATAACATCTACTGTCTGCAGGACACCCACTTTATAGCTGACAAGGAAAAACTTATCCGTTCGAATTGGGGATTTGATTGTATTTTCAACTCTTTTAATTCTAGTTCTAGAGGAACCGCTATACTATTCAATAATAATTTTGAGTATAAAGTGTTACAGGTAAGGAGGGATAGTAACGGTAATATGTTAGCACTCGACATCAAAATAGAGGGTGAGAAACTTACTTTAATAACTCTTTATGGACCTAACACTGACCAACCTGTATTTTTTGATGGAATAATGAATATAATAGAAGAATTAGGTAATGCTCAATACATACTTTGTGGCGATTTTAACATTACTATGGACCCCAAATTAGATTGTGATAACTATAAACATATTAATAACCCGAATGCAAGAACTAAGGTTCTTGAGTTAAAAGAAGAATTTAGAATGATAGACACATTCAGGGAACTTAACCCCAATACAAAAAGATATACATGGCGTAAAAAAACCCCTCTTAAACAATCTCGATTAGACTATATATTGATATCTGACAGTTTATTACCAAGTCTAACATCTTCTATAATTGAAGCAAGTTACAGATCTGACCATTCTCTTTCTGTCATACACTTAACATTTCAAAACTTCAAAAAAGGTAGGGGATTATGGAAATTTAACAACTCTTTATTGTTCGATATAGAATATATATCTCTTATAAAATCAACTATAGACACTATAAAACAACAATATTCTTTACCAGTATACAACAAAGATAATTTAAATGACATTCCTTTAAATGAAATCATCTTTACTGTGAATGACCAATTATTTCTGGAAACTCTTATGATGGAAATAAGGGGTAAAACAATTTCATACTCTAGCCATGTGAAAAAAAAAGCAAATGATAGGGAAAAAGATCTTCTACATCAAATTCATATTCTAGAAATCAATCATGAACATATTCGAACTGACTTAAACAATATTGAAGAAAAGAAAAAAGAATTAGAAGAGATTAGGAAACATAAACTAGCAGGTAATATGATAAGGTCAAGAGCTAAGTGGATAAGTGAAGGTGAAAAACCAACCAAGTATTTCTGTGGGTTAGAATCTCGTAACTTTACAACTAAGATAATTCCTAATATAACTAAAGAAGATGGGACAGTAATTTTAAATCAAACACAAATCCTAAATGAAACTAAAACCTATTATGAGACATTGTATAAGAAAAACCATTCACTTCAGGATGTTGATCTACATGAACTCCTAGAAGCCTATGTTGTACCAAAGTTATCTCCCCTTGAATCATTAGCTTTAGAAGGTCCAATTACATTAAACGAATTAGCAAAAACACTTAAGAAAATGAAAAGTAATAAAAGTCCTGGTTCTGATGGCTTCTCGGTCGAATTTTTTAAAGTATTTTGGAAACAGTTAGGCCATTTTATTCTAAGATCTATAAATCACGGTTATACTATATCTGAATTATCTGAAACACAAAAACAAGGAATTATTACTTGTATTCCAAAAGGAGATAAACCTCGTAACAAATTAAAAAACTGGAGACCTATTACCCTTCTAAATACCATTTATAAAATGGCATCAGGTGCAATCGCTGAGCGATTTAAGTCAATAATTACAAAATTAATAAGTAATAACCAAACTGGTTTCATTCCTGGAAGATATATAGGGGAAAATACTCGTTTATTATATGATGTCATGCAATATACAGAAGCCCATAATATTCCAGGACTTTTACTTCTTATTGATTTCGAAAAAGCTTTTGATTCTGTGTCTTGGACATTTATAACAAAAACCCTAGAATACTTTAATTTTGGTCAGACTATGATAAATTGGATAAAATTATTTCAACATAATATTAACTCAGCAGTAAACATAGGGGGGAACTTATCAACTTTCTTCAGCATAGGACGTGGTTGTCGACAAGGAGACCCGGTATCATCTTATATTTTCATTTTATGTGCAGAAATTTTATCCATACTTTTGCGGAATAACAATAATATAAGGGGCATATTAATACGGGAAAATGAAATTCTTTTATCACAGTTTGCAGATGATACCTCGGTTATTTTAGATGGTTCTCAAAAATCTCTAGAGGAAACATTGAAAAGTCTCTCTGATTATGCATCAATATCAGGATTAAAGATGAATTTCTCCAAGACCCAGGTAGTATGGATTGGCAGCAAGAAGTATAGTGATACCACTTTTGCAACAGATTTTAATTTACAGTGGGGAAGTACAATGTTTACTTTATTAGGAATAGACTATGATGTAGATTTACACAAAATTACAAAACTCAATTTTGATAAAAAACTTATTAAACTCAAATCTCTTATAGCTTCATGGAATAAGCGAATACTTACACCAATTGGTAAAATAGCAGTTATTAAAACACTTCTTATAGCACAGTTTAACCATTTGTTTATAGCACTCCCAAACCCCGATGAAACATATGTAAGAAAAATAAATAGTATTTTGTATGAATTTCTATGGAATTGTAAACCAGATAAAATAAAAAGAAATTTGATAATTAAAAGTTATGAAGAAGGAGGACTGAATATGATACATTTAAAATCTTTTATAACATCACTTAAGGTAACATGGATTAGAAGGTTATATAGAGCAGAAGGAAATTGGGCTTCTATTTTAGACACATTGTTCGATAAACAAATGTTAGCTAACTGTGGACTTGCAAAATTAAAATCAATATCAAAACATTGTAATAACCTCTTTTGGAAAGATGTCATAGAAGCATGGTACAATACTATTAGCTCTAGCAATATATACAATACCAATATAAGGGAGAACCCTTTATGGTTTAATAGTGAAATTAAAATTGACAACAGTTATACTTTTAAAAGTTCATGGTTCAAAAAGGGAGTACAATTCATTTACAACATTACTAGAGAAGATGGAACATTTTACCAGTTTAAAGAATTTCAGGAAAAATATAGTATTAAAACTAATTTTTTGACTTACCAGGGCCTAAAAAAAGCAGTGCAAATTTATATTAAAAAAAACCAACAAGTGTTTAACTCAGAAAAAGCCATTATTTTCCCAAATATACCTATCAATCTTAGGTTAATACTGAAGAATGAGAAAGGGGCACATGATATTTACTTAATATTAATTAACAATAATGTAGAACCTACATCAAAAAAAAAATGGAATTTAAACATTAACATAGATGATAAAACATGGAATGAAATATACCAATGTCCTTTTAAGACCACCACTAATTCTAAACTACAGTGGCTACAGTATAGAATAAACCACAGAATCCTCACTACAAATACATTTTTATTCAAAATTGGTAAATCACACAGTAATCTTTGCTCATTCTGTAAAATTCACCCTGAAACAATTGAACATATTCTGTGGGATTGTGTAAAAGTTGAAAGGCTAATTAACGAGCTTAAAACAATAATCGTAGCTAAAGATCTCAATTTGACATTCACTAAATTGGAATTTATTTTTGGTAAACACACTAACAATCATATAGAAAACATTATTATACTGACTATAAAACAATACATCTACAAAACAAAATGTTTAGAAACTGATCTTAATATGAATAGTCTCAAAAATCATATAAAATTTGAGCTTAAGGCACAAAAGATACTTATTAAAAAAAAACAAGGTAAATTCATAAGCAAGGATGAGCTAAACCATTACATAGATAACTGGTTGCATATATAATATTTTGTTTTAAACAGTCATTGTACTCCCTTTCAGTAATTTAAATAATCATAATTTAAAAAAAAAATGAAAAGATATACATGTTTGATGTATGTTAATTTACTTGATGCTATTCACAATAAATTGCGACCTAGGATTGCCCCCCCCCCCCCCTCCTTCTGTAGTGTTTTGTATCTGTGTACTATATAATGCTCAAGTTTGTTTTGATGTCGTATATGATTTGTATTGTTCTCGTGTTGGTGTCTCGTAATGTATGTTCGTACATGGTTATTTGCAGAATAGTGTTTAACAATGATAATGATGGTTGTTAATTACTACTGTGGAGATTATGATGATGTAAATGGTGATGTTGACTATGATGATAATGATGATGATCTTGATATGATCATATGATGATGATGATTATTATGATAATGATGATGATAATAAGATCATAGGATTAAAGTGATGATGATAATGATGATGATTATCTGATCATGTGATGATGATGATAATGATGATTATATGACCATATGATGATTTTGTTGATGGTTATGCAATCATATGATGATGATGATGATGATGATATGATGATTGTGTTATGATGATTATGATGTAATCTATATGAAGATGATGATGATGACGAGAGTGTGATGATGATGATGATGATGATGGTGATGACGTGTGTGAAGATGATGATGATGATGATGATGGTGATGATGATGACGATAAGATCATATGATGATGATATGATATATATGATGATATGATATATATGATGATTGTGTGATGATGATAATGACATGATCAAATGATGATGATGATGATGGTGATGATGATGATGATGATGATGACGACGAGAGTGTGATGATGATGATGATGATGATGACGAGAGTGTGATGATGATGATGATGATGATGATGATGATGATGACGACGACGAGAGTGTGATGATGATGATGATGATGACGACGACGAGAGTGTGATGATGATGATGATGATGATGATGATGATGAAGATGATGATGATGATGACGAGAGTGTGATGATGATGATGCTGATGATGACGACGAGAGTGTGATGATGATGATGATGATGATGAAGATGATGATGATGATGATGACGAGAGTGTGATGATGATGATTATATATATTATATCATAAGATGGTAGGAATTGACCGACAGCCATGTGTATTATGTGTGTCCTGTGTTGTGTAAAAAAAATGAAAATAAAAAAAAATATAAAAAAAAAAAACAAAAATAGTCTTACTAAATTGCCAGACTTGCAGCATTGTTTGTCTGACAATTCGTCATTTATTAGTTTTAATCCAGGCGTTTTCCCTTTTCTATAGTTGCTTCAGGAGACCGCCATGACGGAATTCTAAAATCGACGGTGGTACTCCCTAACGTTTCAGAATATTTAAGACCACCAGTTGACCTTTGTAATAAGGGAACATTGTCATAAACTAAACTTTGAGTTTAAAACTATCATTCTGTAAAAAAAATGTCACATTTTAATATAAATGATAAGTTTTCCAGGAAAAGTGACATAATCACTTATCGCCTAATATTTTCGTATAGTTCCGTGTTTAAAGCAAAGTGTATTACCTTCCATCTATTAAAATTGATATTCCGTTGTAATTTATTTGGGTCTAATATTAAAAAAATGTGAGATTTGGTTATTTGTTATTTGTTAAATGAGAAACTGAGCACTAAATTATGCCCTTCCACAACATTTTATCATAGCGCATGCAATAAAATATTCCCACAACTTGAAAAAAAATCGGTCTGGCCTTGATATGGCAAACAATAGTCACATGATCAGACACTGGACATCTATTACTGGGTTTATTTAGCGCTGTCAATTTGACGGAGACTGTTGAACGCCGCAGAAAGTGTTTAAAATTTGAAACACGACAAAAATTATGGAAGTATGTGATTTGTAATAAAATTTCTTTTTTGAAACGCGTCTTCCTTTATTCTATGTAATACATTGTAGTTGTATGAGTCCACTGATCAATCCCTAGAAAATGAAATCCTTTTCACAGCATTTGTCCAATCAATGAATTCTTAAGCAAAAGAACTCTGTACATATTCTTCAGCGTCCAAATAAATTGTGAAGAAATATAGCGAATATACATAATGAATTAAAAAAAAATAAGAATTTATCTGAAATTAAGGAAGTATATAAACAATTTGTTATAAAACTACCTTTTTTGAGGTGCATCTTCTATTATCATAATTATTTATTTTACAAAATTATTTGTTATGGCATGAACCTAGCCCGAATCCTTTAGTTAATGAAATATGCAACTTATTCATGCTGTGATATGTGTTAACCATATTAACCTTTATACTTTAACTAGAAAACGAAGATGACAAATGGCGGGTCCAATATTCCCGTTAAATACAGTGTAAGTGAAAAATGCAACAGTCGCGGATACTCACAATTTAATAAAGCTAGAAGCTAGAACATCATAGAAAATATTTTTGTTGTTTATTGTATAATTGTGTATTATAGACAGAGGTTTAGAATGTTTTTTTTTCTGTTTTTTTTTTTTATTTTTGTTTTATGTTATGTATTACGTTACCTGTTGAAATTGCCCATTGCCCCTAATTTCTGTCAATAATCGTATTAAAATGATATACATTTCATACTTCTTGCTCTACATTCATATTCCTTTATTTTCCTCGTCTGTCTTTCTGTAACATCTGTATTCTATATTTTTTCTAATAAATATCGTATTTTTTATTAAATTTCACATTTTTTTCATTTGTAAATAAAACAAGCAAATATTCTCCTGATACATGGAAACAATGAATGAAACATTACGGATTTAGTATTTCATGTCATTTAACATGTAGTCAAAAAAACTACTATAGGGATGGTATGGTTTCCGAAAATATTGGCCTCACGTTGTAGTCACAACGAAGAGTTCTTTGAGTAATCTCCCTTCTTTATGCCCCCCTCAGCTAGTAGTCATAAAAGCTTTTATGACTACTGAGGGGGCATTTTTATCGAAAATTGATCTTAACCCCCCAAATGTGAAAAATTACGCTAAACACCCTATTTTAGGTCCAAAACTAGCTGTAACAAATTCTCAGGTCCCTGTGGTCTCTGTAGCCCAAGTTTCCTCTGGCCCTGCCACCAGACTTAGACATTTTGACAGATAGATGTCTGGTGTAGCCCAAGTTTCCTCTGGCCCTACCACCAGACTTAGACATTTTGACAGATAGATGTCTGGTGTGGGTTCCACTGGCCCTGACACCAGACTTAAGACATTTTGACAGATAGATGTCTGGTGTAGCCCGAGTTTCCTCTGGCCCTGCCACCAGACTTAGACATTTTGACAGATAGATGCCCACAAATCAGACATCTATTTGTCAAAATGTCTAAGTCTGGTGGCAGGACCGGAGGAAACTCGGGCTAACGTTTCTGGTACGTATAATACAGATATTCTTTTTTTCAGCAGGTTATTGCTATTACAGGGTTACTTATTTTGTATACTGACAAAGAAATCATGACTAAAATACTAATCTGGCAATATTTTATACAGTGTAACCTGTCTCATTTGGCCCAGTGTTATAAATTCCATTATGTAGTCGTATTTTCCGCCCATTTATCAGTAAGCACAGCAGAGTACCTTCCCTTAGCAGAGGATGCACGGAAATCACTGATAACCCCGACTCATACTATAACAGGTTATCCCCCTTCGCTAGATAATTAAATATAAGTTTTGTTCTTTTTAAGTTCTACAAATGATCGAACTCTATTCTACAGAATTTCTTGGTTTCAGATAGAAACTGTTATCATACTAATTTATGAAGTATAATTTATACACATAATAATGTAGTACACACATCATCATGGCAAGCTTGTTTGACAAGAACACCGTTGGTACAAATTGAAAATAGTCGGGTTTTATTTACAAATTTGATAATTTTTTATTTCATTTCAACAATTTTGTTTACGTTTACAATATTTAAAAATAGACACACTCTTTAAAAAAAAACCGCGCCAGGTGCTATCTGACCATCGCCGTAGATTTCAAACTGATTGTACTTAGTGTGAAGTTTAATTCATTTTTTCATGTACGTGAGGAAGGTCACAATTGTCGTCGATACAAAACACAGGAACATGAGAATTTGTTACTAACAGCTCTAGTTTTAACATAGACTAAGGTGCTAAGAGTAATTTTACACTTTTGGGGGGGGGGGGGATCAAATTTTCATAAACAAAATATATCCCCTTAATGGCGCCAAAACAGCCGTAACAAATTCCCAGGTCCCTGTGATATAGAACACACTTTTGAAAAAAAAGCGTTAAACGTATCTGCAGATTCACCATTGTTGGAAGATGAAGAATGCGACAGAGTTCAGGACTTTCCCCTTCACAAATCCCCGGAAACGTTTAGGACTGTTTTTTACGGAAGGTTCCACATTAAGATATTGTCAGCATACTCTTGGATGTTCGAAGTGATTTGAACACCCCGCTTAGAGAAGAAGAAGTACGCGCGTTCTTTCTGTTGTACTATTGCTATAAGGTCATTGTCATGCCATGTTGAAAAAGTTTGATTTGGTAATTTAATTGCAGTTGGTAAAAAGCAGCATTAATAGTTTCATAAAAAACAAATAGAAGACTAGCCAGTGCTTGAGAGAATGTTTTTCATGGATTTACAATCTGTCACACTCGATATCCAGGGGTAACGATCACCCACGCTCTCTACACCCCTGGAATATGTTGTGGCAAGACTGAAGACTCCGTGTGCTCCAACTTGTTGATGAGGCCAAACAAACTGATTCGACCCTTTGATGTACACCAATAGAATATTATGGACTCATAACGATAAAAAAAGACAAGCTTTGAAGTCGGTTGCGACTCCTTTGTAATCTTCAAAAGGCAGGCATACGGCCTTGCGATTGATCAGGTTTTTTACCTAGGATGTAGAGAGCGTAGGTGATCGAAATGCACGATGTATATTACTGTAACGCGCCGCATCGGATACAACGCTTAGTATGGTGACGTTCTCCTTGATGACTAGATGGTCCGATTCTAAAAGTCTGGTCACACACCAACACTACCACGTGTCCAGAGAACCAAGGACCCAATCAAGTATTGTGTCACGCCTGGTCAGACTCGATATATATTGTTGTAAATCATGTAACAATCAGATCATTCATAAACAGATTTATTTCTAGGCATTTTGATTTATAAATATATTTATACTCAGGACGGTAGGGTGGTGCAGTGGATAACGCACTTGTCTTTCAACAAGGCGGCCGGGGTTCGACTCCCCGACTGAACGTGAAAAGTATGTGGTCACCTGCCTGATCTGGAATCGGGTTGTGTTCACTTGTAAGTCTAGAATTTGTCTCGGCATGAGCGATGTATGCTGGAGAGTTTGGCGACGTCGTGGTGAACTTTATGAGGGTAGCTAATGTGTACAGGACCGTTGGGGAGGGGGTAGTGTTCTAGTTTGGGGAGGCATCAGACATAACGACAAAACAGATCTAACAACAATTCAATTGAATCTAACTGAAGCAAGGTTTCTGTGCTGAGGTGCTGAACCAAGAGGTTGTGCCATATTCCACACGTCATGGATCATGAATACTAATCACGTGAACACAACACGATTCCAGATCATTTGATTTTGGGCTCGACGTTGCTGCGCCCACTAAAAGACGTTGATGTGGGCTCAAAATCAAACCTTTATATAGCCTTTATGCTTGCATCGAAAATGACTGAAATCGTCTACCCTGACAAGATTCTGAAAATGACTTCGTGATGTCAACGTCAACGTCAGAAAGCGATCATGTTTGCCTGTGGGACGTTTTACGGGGCTGCCAACTCGTTTGAAGACTTCCCGTTGTTCCGTGAACTGTATACTTTCTCCACAATTTATTGATCGTCAGTCTCGTCATGGTAATAAATAATAATAAATAATATACAATATTTGATATAGCCAAACAAAAGCCACTCTAAAGCGCTTTACAGTACATAGATATACAATTGTTATACAATTAACACATACAGTTCTATCATATACAATTCTGAGGAGTTCGCAGGAGCTGCCTCATCGGGCGATTACTACTTGTCCTATACCACCTGGCTAATATCTCCATATGTGTGTGTGTATGTATGCGTGTGTTCTGGAGATAAATTGTGTTCTGTTTGTAGTGGGACCGTGTTTCCAACAGCATTTTTTTAGTGCCACCACACTTGAATGCTACATCACAGATACTGCAACAAAACATGGTGAATGTTCTGGCGACGTCAATCTGTTTGACGTTGGCCAGGAGTATGCTTAACTGTCCTGTCTGTTTGCTCAATTGTGAGCCGTGGCATTGCTGCGCTCGTCAACTACCAGCGTTTAAATATTGGGACATATGTTTGGTATAACTGTATACACGGGTCACGCAACACCAACCAAAATCATACATTGCATATTGGTCAGGTGGTAGTTTCGTTATATTTAAATCATTTAAGTTTTGTTTGTCAGGAATCAAATGATAACCAACTCCTCAGCATCCAGTACAGCCAAACGAAGTCTGCTATTCCCAGGATCCTCAATACATAATTCTCACATAGTGCAAGTAGTTTGAAAGATTTCATTATGATCACTTTCCAAAACCAAACTTTGGTAAATTCAGCGATACTTTACCGCCGCCTTATATAAGAAAAACACGTATTTGATCATATATTACGTGCTGTAAGTTTATCAAATATGCAGCTTAAAAACCCAATACAAACACTGTCTAGATAAACTTAACTATGCAATTATTTTATAAGGCATATCATGAATGTTAATATACCGAAAAGGAATCGTAACAGAAAAAAAAGTAAAATATGGAATCAACATGAACAAATTGCTACAATTTGCCCAAAACCCAATTTTGTTTAATGCATTTTGGGTAGAGTTAACTTGTAAACAATATGTAAACAAGACTTGGGTCTCTTTATACGTCACGAGATATCATGTAACACAGCGTTACATAATGTATTTCATGTGGTAAAAAAAGTTTGAAAGAGACACAAAAAATCCCCGGTATTATCAAATCTGACGAAGTGGCCAAGTGGGCTACACCGGAGGTATTTAAAAAAAATCAGAGAAAACCAATCCATAATCCGAACTGAAAATCGATTAAACTAGGGGAAAACTATAAACAAAGGATCGATTTGCAGGGAGTTGGCGTCTTCGGCTTCATCGACACCCGCCATGTAAATCTAGGTCGTATTAAATTAAATGTATGTCCTCAAAATTATAACTAAGGCATCCTCTCAATAACAACAAGCAGAAATACTAATGAACATATTCAAATATACGTTTCCATGTATTCAACGTCCGAGGTTCGAAACATGTTCGAGTCAGTCACATCTCGTATTTTTAATTTGTACGAAAACAAGCACGTTTTTAACGTTTTAAACAAAACGACAGCTTACTACTAAGCTGTATGATAAATATGATGATGTCTATTTTCCAATCGTGAAGTTTCCCTTTCTTGATGGTAACATCCCAGCTTCTCCATCCTATAGTGTTTACATGTCGCATTTGATTCTTATTCTAAGACTTGCTCTGAATATAGAAAGTTTTGTGATAGATATCGTGATATTTTATGGTCGCCATCTTGGTCTCATTGGGAAATGTTCTATATCCTTGTATGATATGAAGATGGACTTTTTTAATATGCTCGTTAGTACGCCTGTTTGTTGTGATTGATAATTATGCCTCAGTTCTCACTTTGAGGCCATGACAGTTATTTGGTTATTTTATATAAATCTTCCGTTTGTCCATATTTTGCCACTAGTTTTAATCGATTTTGAGTTCGGAATATACTTTTGTTGACGCTTTGGTACTCTTTGATTATTATGCATATTTCATTAATCTGACAATTATTCCTCGTCAAAAATTAAAGTCACACAATAAAAAAAAAGGAAAATATGATCTTTTTTCTTATACTACAAAGCAAAAGGCAAATCATTCATCACAAAACAACAAGGTTTTATCCTATACGTTCTGCAAGGTAATCAAATATGCAGCTGAAAAGGCAGTACAAACACACCTTACTATGTTATTATTATGAGGCATATCGTGAAATTTCATTTCGATTCCGACAAGGAACCGTCACAGAATATAAGCTGAATGCATGTATGGTATCTATTTTTGCAAAGAAAGGTACTAGAGGCAACAAAAGATGTAGGGAACTTTAAAAAAGACAAAGTATGTACAATAATTCCTAATCCAGCAAGTTCACTTTGGTTTATATGAGATAATCTCATCTTAGTCACCTCATGTGAAAACGATTGGGATCACTTCCTTGTAAACAGTGCAATGTGTACTATCACATAGTGATGTTGAGTGGGAAGTTCTGCTTGTTTGTCGCACTGTTTCTTCCTTCCACGATTTCAGTCCCTGTTATAACGGAAATATACAGTCATACATTCTGATAAATGCATTTTGTAGGTATATATACAACTGATAAAAGCCCGGCCTGACCTGGATAGGTGAAGTTACACTGCTGATACCCTTACAGACGGACTTTACCTTGATCAAGGTTCATCCTTGTACATGTATATGCAAGGACACTTACCTTAATGCCTCTATACTAGACTTCTTTTAACGCTAACCAATATTACTGCAGTACTAAATATATCTAAACCTGTTACGCAACATATTTGCATTTCATTTTATTTTTATTATTTTTATTAAGAAAGTATTTGGACAATACAATGCTCTACAGCTTAAACAGAATCATCGTCACCAGTGCTGTTATTGCAAGTCACCGAAAGCTGACAGGGCTTGATACAAAATGCCGGTTCAGATAACGGGGTGTACCTAGCTTAGATGACGGAGTAACTTAAGAACGCTGATGCACAACCGGACTTGCAATCAAATACATGTTACAAACAAGCACACAATTTTTGTAACAATTCAACCGGATAGCGCATAGTCATGTACAAGTTTTTGTTGCAAATTCTCACGACTGCATCTCTCCATCTTTAGAAACACCATGATGTTTCCACCAACAATGGAAATAATAGAATGAGGAATTAAAGTGGCGAAAAGGTAAGTTTCATTTCATATTATTGGTCAAAAGAACCAGAATACTATTTCAACGAAAACTATTCTAGATTTATGTTCTTTTGTAATATGTCATTAATGTAACGTCGTGTAGATAAGCATTATTTGATTACTTTGATTTGATTTCCAAATTTCGAGCATATTGTCTTTGTAAATGAAAATCTATGCTAAAAATATTAATACTGATAAGCGGTGATCATAACACGTGCTATGACTACGCAGAAGGGTTCTAAACAGGAAGAATTTAGTATGATATGTTTTGTTCTTAAAAAGGGTTTTTCTTTGAAAAATATAAGTTAACCTTCAGCTGAATATGTTTTTGAACACTGCATCTATTACTGAATTTAAGAGGTGCAGCATATGCGTGTGTTACGTCATCTTTAATTCTATCAATATGCGTTATCCAATTCTTGAAATTTTCAATGGAGATTTAAGTAAATGTAGTTTTATAAGAATACTCGAAAATAATGAACATTGAACACACAAGTTGTCTAAACAATTTAACTAAGCTTTAGCACTATACTAGAATGAGTGATGTTTGTTAACAAGTATTGTTAGCTTTATATGGAATTAATGGAAACATGTACGGTTTTGTAGTTATCAATTTCTGTATTTACACACTAATTATTGTTATAATATTATATGATCCACAGCTGTCGCTATCAACACCTCGAACTAGCGATATCAATGACAATGTATTGTCAACTTGATGTAACAACTTAAACTGTCGTTATCATAATGTTACATTTGAACTTTCTCTAAAAGAAAGCTAACAAAGCTGATTATATTCCGATCATTGCTAATTGTCCACGTCCCAGGCACAAACTAATATGCGATTATTGATTTATCTCTGGAACTTAATTAGATCCAATAAAACAATAAAATTTCACATCTTGAATTACCATCATTGTTTATCAATTAATCAGTTAATCTCGATTTCATAAAGACCCAAGTTTCATGGACAACACTTATAACTTAAAATAAAATTATATATTATACTCACCAATTTTGTGTCAATGCTAAAAAAGCAGATGACATGTAACATTTTCTTCCGGAAAATGACAATGAATTCTGACATTTAAGAGACAATGGGATCATTATTTACCACAAATCTGATAATAATTCAAAATTCTCTTTGAATAAAATGTCATCTTTGATCAAAATTCAGATAGTATAAACGACAATGTTTTTAGTGTGAAACATATGTGCTGTTGTTTGACCTTTGACCTGCAAACGATAGAAGTACAAGTGCTATATATTAAACGTTTAAATGATGCATTTCCTTTTACTTATTTATAGGTTAAAGGGCTATATCCTGGTTTCAATTCCTAAAACTGATAAACAAACACGTATATATGTATAAGGAAATGATAATCTATAAAATGTAGCTTTGGAAAAAATATTATTAAATTCATTAAACTCATGATTCAAAATTCAGCGACTGAAAAGCCAAGGTTTTATAGTCGATGGTGTAAGTTAGCTTCTATTATTAATTATATAAACTAAAGAAATTAATGTTTTATGTAACAAAAATCTTCAAATCGATGATTAAGTCATTTAATGAACTATAGTTTACATGACTAATACATATATATATTTATAAAAAGAAGATTTTTCTTTGCTTATTGGGGATTTCAACATTAAGCAGGAAATGAACAATTGTGTTTACAATGTGGTATAAAATCGGTAGTCAGGCCGACAGGAAATATATATTACAGTGAGGAAACATAAAAATGAAATGACGTCATGAATATTCTGATGTTTACGAGTGTGTATTTAGCATTTGAGAAAGAACACAGCTTCTTAAAAGTAGAAAAGAAAAGAGTTCGACATAATGTTCTTAAAAGTTAAAACTTCGACAAGGAGGCGATTAGGTATGGAACAAAATGTTTTAATTTAAATTCAAACTAATATTCATCTTCATAAGTTTTTAGTGTTATAAAAAGATGAAAAAGTATTCTAGTCATATTTCTGAAAAAACTGCTTTTAGTAACGTTATTGTTTTCTGTTGCTTGTTAGTTTACCGACTAGATTAAACTCGTGTGTGTTTAGAAGCCTGCAAACTAAACGTGAATAAATTTTGAGAAATCAAATTTTTTTCTGAAATCTTAAAAGACATTTTGAACATTACAGCTTTTGAAAAAAATTTGATTTTCGAGTAAGAAACAGTGAAAACTGCTAATCACTTATTGGGAACATACACGTATCATAACCCAAAAATACTTAATATGTTACTATAAATAGCATTTAGAGAACAATTCGTAGTAAGACGTTATCAGGTCTTATATACAACGAGCTCTTTTTACATATGACGTAGTTTCAGTTTTTACCTTTACAACAAAAAACAGGAAAGATAAAATCTCCATGTATATGCTTATAGAACTAGTATTGTTTAGGGGATCCGGCCGTGTTATAAATAGAATGTTCCTTATGCCGGAATCTTTCTCCTGTAATAAGGAAGACTAAAGCACGTATTTATATCAAATATATATTTGTGTACAGTTAAGGATGTTTAGGCCTAATAGACAGGATCTCTTGTTTCGTAAGGTAATGGTGATTTACAATGGTCTGCTTTTTTGTCATCCTTTCATAAATTGCTTTGCCTTCGTCTGTAATCTCGTTCTTCTTCTCTCCTTGCTCTTATGTCTTATTCCTCTCTTACCTTTGTCTGTCCCTTTCTCAACCAGTTTCAACTTTTTCACCAAACGACTCCCCCCACCCAACCCCACCCCCATCCCCTTTTTCAATCAGCTCCCGTCAATTTATTGTTGATTGTGATCTTGTGGTACATTGTATGTAAACTTTATGAATTGTGAACACCTTTTCAACAGTTATGTACAATACTGAATGTAATATTTGATAATGAATATTAGTATTGATAAACATTGCGTGCATGTACATAATCAAGAAAGTATTGATTATATGATTGTCTGAAACTATTGAAAAATATAGCTCCCTCACACTCACAACCCCACACCTGAAAAACTTTTCATAATTTACCGTGTTGTGCGTATATTAATTAGTTACCCACAAGACCATAACTCGAACTCAAAACCAATTAAAGAAATCGTTTCCAAAATAAATGTTCGTTTTCAGGCTATGAAAAGATATTATTCTGTACATTTAAAAGCTTTTGAATTAGGTCGTCTTTAAAAACAAAATACAGAAGTATGGATTTGTAGAAGTAAAATTCATTTCCTTTATTTCATTGTGTACAATTTTACCATAGGTTGACAAAATTGTCGAGACAAAACTTGGCATTGATGAAACAGGTATTTTTCATCGAATAAAGCACTTTCTTATTCATTCTGTTGGGCTATTGTTGAGTCCAAGGTGTTTGTCACAACTTTGATGTTCATGATTATCTCACAATGTACTCATAATTTGTTTCAAAATGCTACAAATAAAAAAAAATAATAACTTAAGAGGTTTTACGCACCCGCCCCTCTGTGTGAATATCAATATAGACAACTTCCTAACGTTTTGGTCCCTAGTATCAGAGATAAGACCTTAAAGAACGAAACTGCTGTAACTGATAATGCTATTCTCGATATGGTATGTAACTTATATTTCCGAAAGGTGCAATTATGTATTGTGTTGTGTGGTCATCTGTCGTTTAAAGACACGTTAGACCCTTCACATCAGCTGCTTATCACATTTTTCACTAATATTGTCATCAACATGGATATCTTACTACATAGCTGTACGATAAACGTGCCGATTTCGATTATTCCTTTTCTTGATAGTAGCTTCCCCAACCCATCGTGTTTACAATAGCAAGATTTTCGTGATATATTTCGCCTACCGACGAACAAACTTACGACACGAGGATTCGAGTGATGCAGGTTACCTTCAGTTCTCACTTTCTAAATTACATTTTTTAGTCTCTTAGGTTTGCTGGAGCCCCCATAGCCGCCACAGTTAATCTCATCGAGTAGTGGCACGGTACATAATATACACATTTTCGTAGAACACGATTTGAAATTATACAGAACTAGTTTAATTTTACTTCTAAATTCATAAATTAAAGGGGTTTTACGCACCTGACCCTTCTGCTTTTACATATATTTCGATTCCCACCTTTTTGCCCATATCATCACTGAAGAGTCCTAGGAGGATGAAACAGCTGTATGATATTTTTTTCGGCACACTGTATCTATCACTCAATTTAAAAGGTGCAGCACATGTGTGTGTTACGTCATCTTTAGTTTAGAAAATTTCGCTCCCACCTTTTGACCCCTAGCATCACCGAAGAGTCCTAGGAGGACGAACAAGCTGTATGATGCAGTTTAAGTCATTGACTTGGATATGACCGAAAATCTTTCCTATGTTCACTTAATCTATTTTGAGTAGTTTCTTGACTTTTCTATTTTTGAAAGATGACCCATGTTTTCTCTTCGTATTTGTGGCGCTATCTCCTGTTTGTTGATATGGGGCTACAGTATCAGCAGTAATCGATTTAAAATATGGCTATTTGGTTACCCTTCAGACAAACATACATTAAGGACATTACACGATGCAGTTTTGGTTACATACGCAATAAACTAAAGCGAAAACCGAAGGTCATGAAGCATTCCTTTTGGTTCAAGAAACTTAAAGACCCAATATAGGTAACTTTCGGCAAAACTTGAAGCGAAATTCAAGCCTAATAACTACTTATATTTATAGATTTAGATAAGAATAACTGATATCAACATTATTCAAGATGACCTCTTACGCGGTTACCGGTACAGAAGCAGTTGAAACTCGGTATTTGTAAACACGCGTCCATTTTGAACTTTTTGCTTGCTGTTGAAGTAGGCCTCACCTGAATTATTTTCAAATCTTTGGAGTTTCTTGTTAGTTATCGCTCATCGTTTTAGGCTTATCTTTGTATGGTTATCAACTGGATTTCTTTTTCAGAATTTTTCAGAATCACGAAAAATTTCCTGAAGATACGTATATTGGGCCTTTAAAGTGGTATTATATATGTTTAAATTTTTGATGGAATTCAAACCTCACCTTTTTCACGTAATAACAACATAATTTGATAAATCATTTAAACATTTATGTCTAATATGTTTATTTTGAATAAACTATTTTTCAAGATATCAAATATCATTAACAATACGATGTATACAATGCAAAATAATGAGAAGGCCTCTACCATACTGATAAATACACATAGATTGAAACATATTCTTTAGTACATAATATAATCTCTCGATTTTTTAGGAATATGTAATAACGCATAATGTACATGTACTTATTGCATGTTATGATAATACTGATTATTAATACCTTAGACATCAAGAACATAGCGATAAGTAACATCTAAAATAAACATTTAAAATTATTATATTGTGAATATTTCACGAGTAAATGTCCTCCATCTTTAATTGCCTGGCTATCATAATTATTATAATGACATATATGTATTTCACAGTTTTTCATGTAAAAGAGCACTACAGTACCTGCCGGTCTCGATCGCTAACTTTGAAGTAAAATATTTGTCCCAATTGGATGTATCAAAGTATATGTTTTATGTTGGAAGGCGATATCTGGGGTTGAAGGAATGTTATCATTTTTTTTTTGGCTTCTTTGCAATGTAAAAATTAACGTCATTACGTGACTAACCTATATACCTCGAGGCTGCGAAGCTCTGATTGCGAATGACGTCACACACATAGGCAAAACTACAATTCCAAATCTGAATAAGTTTAATTTCAATACCTATACATATCGTCGGAAACCCACGGTACACTTCTCTGACGTTTGCATATCGGCGTCATACCAACCGAAATATACTGGTCGTGGTCAAAGTAAAATGATCAAACAGAATGTCACGAGAAACGGCCATTCTGATTGGCCGAAATCTCTGAATAAACTTCTATTGGGGGAAACGAAGGTTTCCATCTGTTTAAGTCCACGGTATGCAAACATCAGAGAAGTGTACCGTGGGTTTCCGACGATGAGCTTTACAAAGCTAATAAATAATTAAATAGATATTTCTGCAATTGTGTACAAAATTTGTTTGCTCACAAAAGTTTTATTTACGATTTAAAGTGAGCAAAATGCTTCTTTTTTGTTTTTTATGTGTTGCAGACGACTACTTAAAAAGTGAATAGCCTTTATTGAAGACACCAGCCGAATCACCATAATGATTTCCCGACGAATCGGAAAGTGTTTATTTATTCTGCTCATCATCTATCTAACGGTAACGGTTTATATCGCTTCTACAATGTTGTCTCCAACAACAGGAGTTGTAGACGAGGATTATGGTTCCTCAGAGTCAGAGGACGAGAATATCCCTAACGTGAAGACAAGTTTATTCAACGAAGAGAAACATCAACTCTTCCGAATCAAGAACGCTGAATCTAAACAAAGACAGCGTAAAGATATTATAAATACCACTACAACGAAAGCTACGAATGAGCTTTTACTTAAACATATTAATCCACCGGAAGTGAAAATGGTTGAAAGCTTTTCCAAAGCAAAGGATATGAACGTCAAAGTAATGTTGAAAGAATGGAAAAAGAAAATGGAGTTATTGCGTAATGAACATCTTAAAAACGACAACAGCAAATTAATGGGTTTAAAACGAATGCTGGTTAATGCATCAGGTGCGTTAAATACAGGAAATGTAAACGTGCCAGATCAAATCAATGACGATAAAAACGCAAAGAAACTAGTCAATAAAATCGATAAAGTGATCGATCGACGAAGTGAATCAGTAGACTCCCCACCAGGGCTTCCGACTTATCACATTAACATGCAGACGATTCCGGGAAAAATAAAGGTGTATTCGGCGTATTTAGATGAAAGAAAAGCTACAAAATTCGTAAGAATAGTTTTAATAGGTATTAGACCAGAGCCTAAGAAAAGCATGGTCTGTAAATTTCTCCTTGCTGATCAATCAAATCTCATAGTTACCTCGCAGTTGACCTTGTACGAGACTTGCGAAGGTCATAATAAATATTTTTCCTCGTATATTGGTTCATGCGAGGTGCCTGATTTTGACATTTTGCTTGATCAGGTTGGGATATTCGTTGATGGCGGTGACTCAGATCTTTTTATGAATGTAATTAATAACAGTAAGAAGAAAACAACGGAAATGCAAAACTTTGCTATATGTGTACCTCCACTATTTGGTGACGTCAATGTTCTGAGATTGACAGAGTTCATAGAATTATCTAGGATACTTGGAGCTCAACATTTTGTGTTTTATCCAAAATTCGTGTCTTTGGAGATATCGTCATTATTAGACTATTACCAGAGTGAAGGTGTTGCTACTGTGATGCCTTGGAACCTTACCATTCCTCTTAACGAGATATGGTACCACGGTCAATCAGCTTCGGTTTGGGATTGCTTATATAGAACAATGTATACTTTCAAACATGTAGCTTTTATCGACTTTGACGAATTTATCATCCCAAAAATGCAAAACACTATACCAGAATTTTTAACTTATTTACAAGAAGAACAAAACATTAATGATGAAGTAATATCGGCTTATAAGTTCCAAAGTGCATTCTTTGATTCCAAATTCTTCGATGATGATATGCCGAAGTCGTTAGAAATGCAACAACTAGTGACAATGAACAGGACTCAGAGAACAAAAAAGTTGAGCAAGGTAAGAACGAAATTGATTGTGAATCCTCTTAACGTATTCGAGCTTGGAATTCACCACGTCAGCAAGCCAAACGAGGAACATTACCAGTGCCATGATGTAAATCCTAAACACGCGTTTATTCATCACTATCGTACGTGCAAGGCTGACTATGGCATGAATTGTAAATTAACAACCAAAGATACCTCAGTTTTAAAGTATAATATCACACTAGTTAACCGTGTCAAAGAACAGCTTGCAAGAGCAAAATTGCATGGACCAGTTGTTTAGATTGAGTTTTAAGCAGTTTATAATATTTTGTTGTTGTTGTAGTAGGAGGGGTCAGAAGATGAGAGTTTGCCACCACAATTGACTTCGCGATGTGTGATTTTAAATGTGGTCAAACAGCTTGTAAGAGCCAAATTGCATGGACAGGATGTTTAGTTTGAGTTTAAGGCAGTTTGTAACATTATTAGATAATGCGTAAAATGATATTAATATCTTTTAATATCGTGCTTGCTATTTTTCCAGGACAGTTTCTCTAAGAAAACAAGGACGAAGATCTGTTTCGAAGAATCAACGACCAATAAGTCTATTGTTTTAGTGCATCTATTGTGTTATCAATATAGTTTCATTTTGGTATCACTGACAAAATAAGATAATACACTGTACCTTAGCAGGACTGGGTTAAATACCATATAAACTCTAAATTTCGCAAGTTCGATTATTTTCGGATTATTTCATTTTTAAAGTAGAGAGGATCGCTGTTTCCAAAATTTTATGAATATCTTCTCAAAATCTATATATATATAAATATAAACTACTGTTTCTTTAGCATAAATATGCGAGTAGAGACGATTGCGTTTTCAAAATTTTGTGAAAGATTTTGTTTAAGAAATTGAAGCCTTTGATTCTTTTGCAAGTTATTTGGCAAGTTCAGATGATGACCCACTTTTTCAATTTTTGCTTTTTTTTTGTTTTTTTATTTATTTATTTTTTTTTTTTTAAGTATTTGTCAAAAGTAACATATCGTGTTAATTTGAAGAGAAGAGAGCGATTCAGGTGGAGATAAACAGGAAAACATTTTGGTCGTTGTTTCTTTCAAAAGTTTACGTATTAGCAAAATTGTTCTGTAAAATGATATTATTTTATTGCAGATGATGGAATGATATTACACGTTATTTGTCATATATGTGATATTTTAATGGCAACTTATTCTTCACGTATAGATTTATTGTATAAACTACTAGAAGACACAATGAATTTGTTACAGTAATTAGAATATTGATTACAGTACAGTTTTGTATTTATGCTTTTTGACGTTCAAGGGATAACATCATTGCATTGACTATTGAATTTTACATCAGTATCTGTACCAAAAGGTTTATTATCCATCCCTACATATTGATGCCAAAATGTCAATGAATAATAATATAATAAATATTTATTTATAATATCTTTATTTATTTGTTTTACTCATCTTGAACTTTACATTACAGTTGATGAAGATCTCCAAAACAGTTATTTCACATAAAAGACGCAACTCTTTCAAAAGAAGTCTAAATCTGAAATTAAAATGCGGATGCACAATTACATAACATATTGATCATCCATGTAAAGCTTCAATGAAATGATAATGGCCTGTAAGTGAAGACACTTTTTTCTGGTTATTTTGCATCAAGGGACACATCTCCCTTAAAATTTAGATATTTAAATATGAAATATCAGTTTAAATATGAAATATCAGTTGAAATATGATATATCAGTTGAAATATGAACAGAGTATATCAGTGTGACATGAATGCTCCCACTGACATCCAAAGAGAATTAAACATATTTGGGTTGTGTTTTTTTAATGTCCACTGGTGTTAGACAATGATCTGCAATGTCGTTCATACCATTTAAATGAATTTTTCAGAGTCAAATTGAACCGTAAGTGCGGGGAAAATGTCATTACTCCCTAAAAGGGATCGAAATCTGAAATAAAAATGCCGATGCACAACTACAAGACATACTGATCATTCATGTGAAGTTTCATCGAAATCTGCCAGATAATTAAGGAGGAGATCTTAGGACACCCAGACATACATGGTAATTCCAGTATAACACCCACCCACACACACACACCCCAACTTCGTTGCGGGGATATAATTAAGCATCATTGACTAGGAAAGAACGAAAATGCTGTCAAGTCTAATTCTTCTTTCTTTTTTAAACGGTGGAAAGATATGCATTGCTTTAATCCCTCAGCAATGCAAGCGTACTAGTAAAAATCAACTGTCTATCAATCAACTGGTTTTTTCCTCAAGGAGGAGATGTAAATGTTGAACAGAAAATAGAAAAAGGAAGTTCACGAAGCAATAGCAAAAATTACAAAAAATAACCATACTTCCTTTATAAAAAAACGTTCCCGGATCAAATATCTGTATAAGACATATTCCGTTTGAACTCTTGTGAATTCAACTTTCACCAATGTGTCTTGATAAAAGTGAATTAAAATATATACATTATATCAATTACACATTTGAATTGATAAATCAAAATGCTTATTAACGAGAACAAAATATCTGGAATCCAATGATTTTGTTTTTACAGTATTTACTTTGTGATCCGGATTAACATGGCGGATGTTGTCGATGAAGCAAAAAACGCTTACTCTTCCGGATCACCTGATCACAGTTGCTTGAGTTTCTTTCAGTAAATAATAAATATATATGTGTGAAATGATCCTCCCATTACAGTAATTCCTATTACATTCTGTAATGGGCCGCGGCTCCATATATGTAAACATTTTTTTACATACTGACAGAAACTCTAGCAACTGTGACCTGATCATATTATCTTGTACATTTCAAGAGTCACCGTGTGAATCTTTTCTTTGTTCATATTTTGCCCCTAGTTTAATTATCGATTTGTTCACTACATTAAGTAGCGTTTCATATATTTTTTCATATATAGGACACTTATATGAATCTTTCTTTATTCAAGTTTTTTCCAAGTTATTTCTATATTCCATGCTGTTTAATTTGTCCTTTTTCTGACGCTAAGGTATTCCGGTTTATGAGTTTTGACGGTCTTCGTGACATGTAAGGTAAGTCGCAGTATTTGAAGCTTCGTAACCCATTTTAATAACGGCTCATACTTACCTCAATTTTAATCCTTCAATGAATTACCTAGTTTCTTCATCCAGCACTGAAACATAAGGATTTCCCGGCCGTCCGCATTGCAATTACATTTAGAATGAATGACATCCATCCATTCTCAGGATCAACGTTCACTTTTGTTCATTATAGATAACCCTTGAATGTGTCGTAGTGGAATTGAAAGCACGCTGATTGGTCGGAGGTGAAAAAAAGTGACCTATCGTACTGCTGACTGACAATTGAAAATTACAAAGGAGCGACACTCAAGTAAGATTTTTTTGATGTACATGACAGGATCAGACTAGCTATCTTATCTCGTCCACAAGGTGTCGCACTGTGTGAATTCGATTTATCAATGACATATTTCCAGGAGTGTACAGAGCGTAGTAGAGCGTTATCCCTTCAAGAATTACTGACAACCGGTACTCGCATAGCTTACAAAACACACGTTTTGTTTGAACTACCAAATGCACTCGTTATGAAATATTTTTTTCCCGAATCTTTACGACGCATCGAGTATATTGATAAGCAAGAAAATTAATGGTCATCTCAAGGTTTGATCTTGTTTTGATTTAAACTCGAATGTTCCAAATCATCGTTTCAACTGAACAAAGCCTGTGATTTTATAATCAAATCAACTCGTTTAGAAGACATAGACTAGTATTGATTTATTGATCTCAATTTATTTTTAGTACAAAGTTATTTATGCTAATAAAGCAGCTCAACATTTATACAAATATGTTAGAATCTATTTATTTTTATTTTTACACACAATTACAGTTTCACTTCAAAGACAATGTATATTATCGTCATCTAATATTTCTTGATGTTTGTTTGGTAGAGAAAGAAGCTTTAACGGTCAAAGACTCTTTTTTATATATAATAATTTTCATTAAAATGTTCACCTTTTACTGTTGTCATTTCAAATGCATATTTGTACTTCAATACTTACACGGTGACCGTTTTTTTCGCAAGATGTAATACTATCAAACCATGCTAACGCTGACTTACCTCGTCTTTATCGGATACCGAAACCACACAACGATTTATCGCTGACTTTGCTAATTGCTCAATCAAACCTTATTGTGACATTATAAACTCTATCATAACGGGATGTGGATTTTGAAAAATTCAATAGATCTTCTTATCAAACTTGAGAACCCCCTCCTCAAGAATGCTTCGTCTATCAAAATAATATATTTTCCATCCTGTACGCTACCATACCTCATACAAAACTGAAGAAAACCGTCTTCGATCTCCCGTTATGAAAGTTTTCTTTACCAAGAAAAAGGCGGACGACGCAACAAATATATGGTAGTAAGTTATCTTGAAACATACTTTGTGAAAAATATTACAAAAACTAAGACGTGATATACTGTAGAAGATAGGGTACGAATGATTTAATTCCTGGTTGACAATATTTTTGTTGAGCTGGGAGGAAAGATTTTTCAGCAGACTGTTGGCATTCCCATCGGCTTGTTTTTGTTTTCATACTAAGCTGAATTTTTAAAAGAGCTAATCAGGACAGGTAACACAAATCCATGCGAAATCTTTAAATTGCACATTCAGATATTTCAATAATGTGTTGCCTACAAACAATAAGACGTTTGCTGAACACGTCGATCGTATACCCTTCTGATCTTAAAATAAAGGACACAGCAAACTCTTCAACATCAGCTGCTTACCTCAATCTCTACTTAAACTATGTCCAACAGGGATATCTTACTATTAAGCTTTACGATAAACGTGACGATTTCAATTTTCCAATCGTGAACCAGTTCTTGATAGTAACATCCCTGCTTCTCCATTCTGGTGTTTACATGTCGAAGTTGATCCGCTTTTCTAGGGCTTGCTCTGAATGACAATATTAACGTATAGATGTCATCTGCTGCAAAACGAACTTACGACACATGGATTCGAGAGATGCAGATTGATGAAGACTAGGAGCAAGTTGTATGGTCGCAATCTTAGTCTCATTGAGAAATATTTTGTATTTTTACGATATAAAGGTGAACGTTTTTGAGTATGCTCATGATTGTGTTTACTTGATTTGCTTGAGAATGGTGACTCCGTTCTCACGTTGAGGACTTAATGTTTACCCGGAAAGAGTCTCTGTGTTAATCTTTCCTTTGTTTATTTTTTGCTCCTAGAGTCGGTATTCTATATATATGTTGATTAGAGTCATGCTTCGCTTTTTCGTATGACTTACCTCATAACAAACGCATATTACAACATAACATAATAGCTCTTTTTAAACAGAAAAGAGAAAATAATATAGCTAACATCAATAAATGGTTTATGGCATTTATTTACAATAAATACATGGTATGTTCTTTAAATGAAGGCGATCATCATTCATTACATGTCCTTTAATCAGAATTACCATGTACACAACGTCCAGTATATTCTTCGGGTTCGAATTCAAGTCTGGACGTGGATGGCTGATTCTGAGCCTGGTTTTGAGTTGGTATCTCCCGTAAGATCCAGAAGGTACGCTTTTCTTCGACACATCGGCATCTTCTACATTCGCTGGACCTTAAATATAGCAACGAATGAATTCAGTGGTATTCAGATACCGACTTTATATGTATATATATGTACAAAAATTGAATTTCATGGTGAATTAACTGCAGTAACTAAACTTTTCTATGCTATTATTCGACATTTTAGGGTTTTATTCTACAATAGGAAAATTGGTCACCATCAATGATGGTATATATCAACTGTGTTGTTAGTTTCACCAATTTTGAACTTGATATATAATAATAAAATAAATAAAAATATAATGATGATGATGCTTTAAGGTCCTTATATACCGATTTAACACAAGTTAGTCTCACAGCGGATCATAAATTACAATCCGTGGTTAAAGGGCTTTTGCAAACAGGCAATATATTGCTAAACTCCTGTGGAGCATACACGGTGCTGCCATTTGGGTGCTCTCGTATCTAGCATTCATTGATTTCTAGCACTACCAAACCATGTACTTATTTACACTTTACACTACTGCGTAGACGTACATAAGCAGAGTAAGTTATCTGGTTCAGTGCCGTGACGTGTCTCGATCCTACAACCATTCGGTCACGAGCCAAGCGTCCTACACTGGTCTACCGTGCATAATTTTGCATCCAATGGTACACTTTGCATGTCATGACAGGGCTTAACATAACAAACATTTAAAAAAAAAAATAAAAAAAAAATATCAAAGTGTCAAAAAAACCCCAAATTCAAATTCGATTTAACTAGATATGAAAGATTTACACGGAACTCCTTGACAAAGAACACGATAATAAGTCCGTGTTCTCGAGGAGTGAGCGTCTTCAATATTCAATATTCAATATTCAAATATTCAATATAAATGATATATATACAAGAACATCAATTACCGCAATCGAATAAAACAGAAAATTTGAATTGCCCTTGCATAAGACCAAGAATAACCCATACAAGACTTCAGGTAACACAGTATATCTGTATGTACATAGGTACTTTTCCCCTGATTTTTTCGAAGTACTAAATTCTCTCTGTGTTGTGAAGGCAGTACTATGGAAGACCAGGTTTATTTTCGCCACATAAAACTTTCGCATTTTGCCCACGAAATTAATTTTCTACAAGCCTTAATAAGTTATCAACCATCACCAAGTAGGGCTAAACATACGAAAATTAAACTTCAACGAAATTTTCCCGGGATGCAGTATATCAGGCCATTCTCGGGACATACACACCTGCTGATGTCTGGGCATTTCCCCAGGGAAAGGATCTGGGTGAGGTTAGACGACGCTACAGGGTCCAGTGCTCTATACACATTCTGCCTAAACAAGAAACAATAGAACACCATCATTATTACCCAAAACCCCTATGACATGACACATGGAGAGCCCAGAAAAGACAACGTAACACATACATATGCTACACCTTTTGAATTTAGTGATAGATACAGTATGCCTTACAGGACTCGTCAGTGATGCTAGTGGCAAAAATTGGGAATCGGAATTTTCTAACCTAACGTAGAAGCAGAAGGGTTAGGTGCTTAAAAGTCCTTTAAGAGATGAATGTATTTAAAATTAGATTAGTACTGTATAATCCCAGCTGGTTATTACGGTTTGATTAATATGTTATTATCATTTAATTAGTATCTAATAATTATTCAAATGATACTTAATTAAAATTCGAATGATACAATACTAAATATTATTTTATTGATATGTACAACATGTGAGTGTGGGTGTTATATTTTATAGGGCTTACGCTTGTATAGGCCTAGGGTTTGTGTAATGTTAAATAATGTAAGTTTGTATGTAATTGTAATGTTAAATAATATAAGTTTGTATGTAATTGTAATGTTAAATAATATAAGTTTGTAAGTAATGAATGTAAGATTGTGTTTAATGTTAAATAATATAAGTTTGTAAGTAATGAATGTAAGATTGTGTTTAATGTTAAATAATATAAGTTTGTAAGTAATGAATGTAAGATTGTGTTTAATGTTAAATAATATAAGTTTGTGATGAATGTAAGATTGTGTTTAATGTTAAATAATGTAAGTTTGTGATGAATGTAAGATTGTGTGTTAAACAATGTAAGCTTGTATGTAATGCTTGTAATGTTAGAGAATGTAGAAGAATGAGAGCCCTCCTGAGAGAGGGCAATAGAAACAAGTTTACCGAAAAACATATCTAAGGGATGAATGTCTATAAGACTCGTTTTGGGATCAAATATATTTAATTGTTCTATCTCCTTTAATTGTTAAAGAATAAATAGCTCACTCTATTAAATGCGCAAAAAAACGCAGTACTATTTGAATGAAAGTGTATTTCTGAAGGTCCC
This sequence comes from Mimachlamys varia, assembly GCA_947623455.1. Lineage (NCBI taxonomy): Eukaryota > Metazoa > Mollusca > Bivalvia > Pectinida > Pectinidae > Mimachlamys > Mimachlamys varia. Next base: position 36,807,782 of record OX392538.1, on the reverse strand, counting down.
AAAAGGGGAAGGGTAAAGCACAAATATGATATGCTGTAATAATAATTATAATATTTTTATGTAAACTAAACTGACATAATTATGTAAATGAATAAAAAGTGACAGAAATTAATTCTTTATAGGGCTTACACTTGGTAATCCTTGGATTTCACGTTGGTATAAAACGGAGGAATTAGGTCAGGGGGCTGTTTTAGAACAATTTGCACAGTGAAAAGTGTTTTGTTTTCTAAATATTTTCCTGTCTAATTATATTTTAGTGAAAATCACAAGGTTACTCATTTAATTCATTTTCACTACACACGCTCTTTTTTGTTTTATACTTAGTTACGACTTCTTTACACAATTACATGCTTGCTAATATCGAATAGGTACACCTGGTCTTATTCTCTGGTGCTTTTACGAGAGTCTCCATGTAAATCTTTCCTTTGTTCCTATTTTGCCCCTAGTTTAATCGATTTTGAGTCCGGATTATGGTTTTGTTGACGCTTTGGTATTGTCTGAGTTTTTTTTTCTTAATCTTTTGTGAAATACAATACAATTTGGGCAAGTTTTATGGTCGCCATCTTTGTCTCATTGAGAAATATTCTGTATCTTTAAGTGATATAAAGATGGACGTTTTTGAGTATGGTCATTAGTGTGTTTACTTGTTGTGATTGACAATAATAATCGGTTCCCATTTTGAGAAGTTGATGCTTACTTGGATGTGACATAGATTTACATGGCGGGTGTCGTCGATGAAACAGAAGACGCTTACTCTTCCGGAACACCTAGTCTTATTCTCTTCTATTTTTACAAGAGTTTCCATGTAAATCTTTCCTTTGTTCATATTTTGCCCCTGGTTTAATCGATTTTGTGTTTGGATTATGATTTTGTTAACGCTTCTTTGTTCTCTTATTTATTTATACAAAAACTGTACAATAAATAGTGATGGGAAAAACAGGTGACATTTTACATTATATGGCGATAGTGAAATATGATATATTGAAACCAAAGCTCAATTATGACATAAGTAGTAAGAACATGTAATTAAATCATTACAGTAATTATCTAAATAATTAAGATTTTTGTATTTTAGTGTACTTCTCTATTAATTTCTAATCATACTGCAGTGTGTGTAATATCTATAAAGTACCAATGACTGTACATATTTCTACCATACAAATTTCTTTGATTTAGCACCTTGAATCCACATGCGTAAAGATTCAAATTACTAGAATATGTTATATCACCAATAACATTATCAGATAGTAAACATGGATACTAATATAGTTGATATAAGAAGTTCAACAAGACAAATGCATGCAGTGATCAATCTACGTGCGAGTCCCGCGTCCAGTACTCCTATAATTATGAAAGGACTCGTAGAAATTCTGGAAATGCTTCAATTTAACATTTTGGGACCTATTGTTTTCGGCAATTTGTACAAGGACCCATGAAAATAAATTGTAAATTGACCGCTGTGTATTATGTTAGAAACTGAAATGATTTAAAACAGACAACGATAAATTCACTTAAATTCTCCGGGGGGGGGGGGGTGAATAGCTGATCAAATTTCTAAACGTGTGGGTGGATTCTGTATATAATATTCGCACAACCTCTAGCTGAAGCAAGTTTGTGGTAGAAACATTTAACACGACTCGTGGTTGTTGGATATAGTCTTTATTTCACCCTTATATTTAATTTTCAAAAGTAACAAGAAAGCACTCGCTAACGCTCGTGTCCTTTGTAACTTTTGAAAATAATCTTACTCGATTGAAATACATATAAATACCATATATGAAAACTACTGGTTGTGTAACATCTATTTATATCATGTAATATTTGATAAACGCCTGTGACTGAAGCAAGTTTCAGGTCCTGTTTATTTTTTTACTCTTTAAATTCAACTCACAATAAAGAAACTATATATATGCCATTTTGCACCAAAGCATTGATTATTTTAACCTTTTTTTTATATGAGAATATATTCTAAATGATAAAAAAATTATAGTTGTTACTACTGGGGAACTAGTATACAAAAGAACATTTTTTAATGTTTCCGAAGTAGAGGGCACAGAGAAAACATACGAAAAAAACAGTATTAGTCGCCTTGCTCTATCATGTCGTGGAATACATAAGGCATTCCACAAACCTAATCTTCAAAGAAACGTGAATAATTTAATCTTGCTTTTAACAGGCATTTTTATTTGCTTGGTGTGTTATCACCTCGTAGCGAAAAAAACGGCGTCACCAATTGTGACGTCGTTTTTGATTAGCTGACACAACAGTGAGAGGAAAGATTCCCACAATAAAATTGGATTTTCACATTGGTTATGTACATAATTATATAAAAAAAAAATTATAAGGATTATCTTCAATTTATTTTTTAAGTTATAGGGCCATAACACAAAAATTATTTTTTAAATAATGCAAAGAAAGAAAATGCTAAATGTTTTTACTTACGTTCTGCAGCAATCACAACAGCTTCGGTAAATACATGTTTGCCGTTTTGATATCCTCTTCCTTTCTCCAACGTTTTCAACATGACGAGGATGATTATCATCAAAGCCATACATCTGCGATATTTTTGGTAGTGTTGACGACATCCGGGCATTACTTGAAAACATATGTGCTAACATTGCATTGGAATAAATTGAGTTTGATTTTACTGAACTTGAAAATTTTGAGTCTTTGATACGTTTGTTTCTAAAGGAGTCTAATTTGGCATCAATTAAGTTTTTCAAGGATGATACATTTGGATCTTGTCGCGGAATAAAACGAAACGAGTCTTCGATTTCAACGTTAATTGGTAATGTTAAATGACTTTCGCCAAAAATCCTTGCAGCCATCCCGAATACAATCACCGTGTGTATATTAACAATCATTTCGATGTATGTTTGAATGTTACCAATATTAAATCTTTGCTTAAATTCGTTATATATATACTTTAAAATAAGTGGGTGCCACACAACGGTGCAAACCATGACGGGAACCAGGAACAGAGTGGGTGATATCATACACCTCTGTTGAGTGTGGAAATGTATTTATAACCCAATAAGGACACAAGGTTGACATAAATATATTGTAGTTGGGGGTGGATAAAAAAGATAATACCATAGGTTCAACTCAAAAAAGCTGGTATGCTGTTTATTAATTACACATAATACCACAGCAATGGCAATTATTCGGGTGGTCGGGTGGTGTAATGGACAAAACGATCTCGCCTTTCACCAAGACCACTGGGGTTGACTCGCCGCGTCACAAGGTAACGGATCCTCTACCACACCAAATGGGTTATGTTCGGATTATCCGGTTGACTCCTACACTAAAACTATCTACTCCAATCCGTCAGGACCAATGAAAGTGATTGAAATGAGTTTTTTGAAATAAAGTTTACTTAAAAAATAAGAACCAAGAAGGAAAAAAAACAAAACAAAAAAAAAACAAAATACAAAAATTATAAAAAAAAAAATCAACATCATCTATAAATTCATAAAAGGTTAATTAATTTTTTTACTGATGAAACAATAACATTTATAAATTAAGTGGTCAGTAGGAAATTAATTTATTAGAGCTAATTAATTTGAACGGAACCATGAGATACATACTTATTGACAGGCTATATTTGCAACCATGCATCTAGGTTGTAGGTGTATAACAAAGGTAAGTGCCATAGTGGGTAAATCAACTGTCAAGTATTGAAAACTGTTCGATCGACCTCCACGTGTGATATACAACCTTCGACACTTGTTATCATTCAAAAGCCATATCAACAAAGCCAGCCTACTGTGTGTTAAATAACGACATACTTTATCACAAAAAAATGTTGACAATTCAGAAAAGGCTTGTGCCGCTTAGGTTGTATAAAACTAGGAGTGGTTTCAACCAATACGTGTTAGGAGTAGGCAGAATTTATACCTCCGGTATTGCTTTATTATACACAGGTATTTTGAACAATTTAATTTTAGACATTCCCTTCCACATCAAATGAAGTACTTTTCGTTTTAGGTCGTTTGAGGCGTTGAAAAAAAATCACCAGTATTTTGGCACGAATATGCAGGAGTAGGGAAATGTTAATGCTTTGTGAATTCTTAACTTAATATAACAACATATTGTTTTGTGTTTTATGAGTGTGACTATTTATTTACAACAATATATTATGAAAATGCATCAATTTGTAATTATATAATTTGCTGTTCTGCTTAAAAAAATCAAATGCTTTGCTCTTTGCTCTGAGTGCGAAAAAAGTCCACAAAACTAAATGTAGAATCGAATTCAAATTAATTAAACTGGGAACAAAATATGGACAAAGAAAAGATTTACATGGTTACCCAGTGACTGATATATGCAGTCCTCCAGGATAGTCAACACACCATGTTACGTGAACGGAAAGCCCGAAGTACATAAGCATAAGATAACAAATGAATAACAATATTAAGAAAACTTGATTGCACAGAAAATCAACATGAAACTTTCAGTTAATATTGCTGCTGTCGGCTGCATCATACAACAGTTTCGTCCTCCGATGACTCTTCAGTGATGCTTGGGGCCAAAAGGTGGGAATCCAAAATTTCTAAACTAATGTCGAAGCAGAAGGGTCAGGTGCTTAAAACCCCTTTAAATTATGAATTTAGAAGTAAGAGTTAACTAGTTATGTATAATTTCAAATTACTAAGTCGATCGTACTTAACTTGATATTAAAGACACAACAGACTCTCCTACATCAGCTTACGTCCTCAAGGTGAGAACTGAGGCATCATTCTCTATCACATATTTAAAAAATGTTCACCGTTGTATCATACAAGGATAGTGAATATTTCTGAATGAGACAAAGATGGGGACCATAAAACTTGCTGATAATCAACCTTCACCTCTCGAAACCCTGTAACGTTTTGTTCGTCAGCAGACGACTCTCGATATTATGAGCAAAGTCCTAGAATAACGAATCAACTGTGACATGTAAACACAATAGAATGGGGAAATTCGAGAAATCGACACTTTAATTGTTTAACTTAGTAGCAAGCTGTCTGTGTGAGTCATAATTGAAGTTAAGGTCGAGGTAAGCAGCGGACGCAGAAGAATCTGTTGTGTCCTTATTTCAAGCGATCGACGTGGTCAGCAAACATCTTATTATTTACAGACAACACATCGTCGGAATGGCAAGATTTTTGTTACCTGTACCGATAACTCCTGGACAAATTCAGTACGGAAACAAAAACAAGTCATCCTAGAATTGGACACTGTTTGTTCTCATGAATACATACATATTCTTCTTCTTTTTTTGAAAATCTTTCCTCTTTCCTCCAAACTCAACAAAGATGTTGTCAACCAGTTTACTTTTCTCCGGATATTTTATTTTAGCTTTTGATGTGCTTTTCAAAACGTTTGTTCCAAGATATCTTAACCGCAACCATAAAAAAAATCGTTGTCCACCTTTCCTATAATGAGAGATCAAAGACGTTCTTATGTACAGTGTAAAAATCAAATATAGACGACACATATTTGAGGAGATATTTGACGAATTATTTATAATTGATCTGTTCCTCCGGTATGTGTTGTCTTAAAGGTGTTATTTGTACAGAATGAATCACACTTGTTGGCAGAGAGTGACCCTGACCCAGCAAAGGGGTGTTTCCTGATGTTTATCCCCGAGTTAAGTTTTACTAACTTAATGTGGTGCCCGGTACTCTTGAAATATCCCCTTTTTATACATGTCATTGCTCTGTAGCTGGTTACATCATAGTCATGCAAGATGCGAGTACATTGCAGCGTTCTCTTCTGTACTGTGATAAGCGCAGATCAACTATTTTCACTGCTTATGCAGTGTCACAGGTGGAGCAGCTCTAACTCGTGCACATCCTTTAATAGTAGGAGGGGGGATGGAGGGCTCTAAACCTTATATTTCAGTTAAGGTCATATTGATCCTATCTAGTAGTCGATTTCTTTTGTCACACATTGATACAAAAATGCTGATTTTTGTGTGTGGTCAAAATAAATAGAGAATACCCCCAAGCTTCAACAAAACAATAATCCGAACTCAAAATTAAAAAAAAAAACAAATCAAACAGCTGTCAACTGTTCCAGAACTCGGCCCCAGACACATCAAGGATGCACCGAATATCACTATCAACAAGACAGGACTGACCCGGCTTCTTCTTCAAGTCACTGGGAGCCACGCAACAGGCCCTGATGATGTACCAGCTATAGGCTACTCAAAATGTCTGCCCATTCCATCCTGCCATGCTCACCAGACTGTTTCGATCTGCCATAGGTGTTGGAACTGTCCCTAACGACTAGACGACAGCCCATATCACCCTAATCTTTAAGAAGGGAGACAACGGAAAACAACTATCGACCAATGTCGCTGACTTCTGTATGCAGCAAGCTGACGGAGCGCAGCATCCACAGCAGCCTAATGGACCACCTAGAGCAGCACCGTTTCCTGTCCGATTACCAACACGGATTTAGGAAAAAGAGATCATGTGAAAGCCAACTGATCCTGACCATAGATGGCATTGCCAGGAGTCCTGACAACTGCGATCAAGTCGACGCAAGCCTCCTCGACTTCTCGAAGGCTTTCGACAAGGTCCCACACCAACGACTTGTGCGCAAGCTGCACCAACATGGTATCCGAGGAAACACGCTAAAGTGGATGGAAAGCTTCCTGCCCAACCGTACCCAAAGGGTTATCCTTGAGGGCCAAGCGTCATCAACATCTCCAGTAAATTCAGGTGTCCCCCATGGAACTGTACTTGGACTAGAATGCTTGCTGTACAGAGCTATTTCCACTGACGACGACGCTGCACAACCACAACAAGACCTTGACAGACTGCAGGAATGGGAGAAAAAATGGCAGATGAGTTTCATTCCAGAGAAGAGTGAAGTCATAAGAATTACCAAGAAAAGGGAACCCCTTGGTCACGACTTATTCTGTCCACGTTCTACATTTACAGACAGTCCCACTAGCCAAATATTTAGGAATCCATCTCCAAAATAACCTCACTTGGAACAAGCATATAGAAGCACAGTTGCTTGAGTTTCTGTCAGTATATAAAAAAAATGTTTATATATATGAAGCCGCGGCCCATTACTGTAATGGGAGGCTCATTTCACACATATATATTTATTATTTACTGACAGAAACTCAAGCAACTGTGATAGAAGTTACCAGCAGGAAAGCCATATCCACCAACGCCTTTGCACAGAGGACACTGAAGAAATATCCAGTTGATGTGAAGGCGGCCTGCTACACCACCTTGGTACGCCCGACCATCGAATATGGTTCTGTCATCTGGAGTCCACATACGCGTTCCAACATCAGAAGGCTAGGACAGGTCCAGCGGACGGCAGCCAGGTATGTTATTGGTGACTTTAATAAATACAGCAATGTCATGACGATGCCCTAGACACTTGGCTGGCACACACTGCAAGAGCGGAGAATCAAGGCTCAACAGATGATGCAGTATAAGATCGCCAATGGCGATATAGAGGTCCGACCCGTTCCATACCTACTGCCTGCGCCAACAACATCAAGAAACAGAGGACCCGACAACCGGTACGTCCAACCTGCATCAAGAACACAGACGTACCAACGCTCTGTTTCTTTCCAACTGCAGTGGAACCAACTACCATCGTCGGTTTTGACAGCACCATCTGCTGATGCAGTCCGCCACAGCACCACCGAGATCCAGCTGATATCCACCCTCAACTACAGTAAAGCGTTGTTTTTAACCTGTTTTTGATTTGTATAATAGGCTATTGTAGTTTTTACTTCCCGCTATGCGCTAACGGTGCGACAACATTCGTAATTAAGAATGGGGCACATGATTGGGGAGAAAAAGAAGAAGCTTAAGGGTATCGAGAGCGAAGGTGAGTGCAACCCCGGGATATCGAGGATGATCACATACTGGCTTCCTACATTAATTACCGAATATATGTATATAGTAAAACTCGAACAAAACAAACTTGGTTAGGACGAATTTTCACGTATAACGAAACAAAATCAATACCTGACTGCACCGCTATATATTTGTAATTAATATAACCACTTGTACATCGAATTTTACATAACGATTTTTTATTCATAACGAACTCATTCTTGTGTCCCTTCCTCTCATTATCTTAGTAAATAAACACTCACATAACGAATCGCCAATCAACCGTAAACTTACCTGGACGATTTGTGTGCAATACATAGTGTACAATCATTTGTTGATTCAAGAAATGATGCATGCTTTCAGCAAAAGTTTGGATTTTTTAGTGAAAGAGTGAAAACATACGCTGATTATATTTATATACATTAAAGGAACTTAACATGTTTTTTAATTGATTTATTGCTGTCAGATGCTATGTTCGATAATTGCAAAAACGTGTAACGAAATTTTCCGTCAATTTTTATTTCCATTCGTTTTATTTATACAACAAACTACATGTACAACAAATTCAATTTCAAGGTCCCTCGGAGTTCGTTATGAACGAGATTCACTGAAGTAGGACATTTCGCCATTTTCACCTGGTTAAGACCAACAATTTATCTATTTAGTCACGGATTTAATAATACAAACAGTGTTTATGCAGAGATTACATAAAACTGTTATTTTTGTACTTTATTGTTCATAATGACAAAGAGATGTCGTCAACACCATGATAAAATCTTCACAAATTTTAAAATGGAGCCAGAATTTAGAGAACAAACATCTATATGCGAGATTTAAAGTGAGTAAGCATGTCTTAAAAACAGTTGTCGATCCAGTTTTGTTCTAAAGCACAATGTTACCGCATATATATTATTTCTAGTACCGTGAGATAGCTAAAATTGAACCCCGTCTTACTGCATTCCGACATAATTTTATGATGACTATAGGAAATAACAGTAACATCAGATTACTGCTGTTAGCCTTAAAGTGTACATACAGAAGTTAAATATCATGAAAAATAATATTTTATATACATCCATGTTTGTGGTGAATACATTTTAGACAGAACATTTCGAAAGTGTAATACGTAAGAGGTGAAAGACAACTACCTCTTTGGCATAGGAAATACAGTTGAACCGCGTTATATCGAAATCGCTTAACTCGAAGACCCAGCTTAACTAGAAGTGTAATTTCGGTTCCGGACAAAACTCTTCTTTATCTTAGCAATTAAAACTCTGATAATTCGAACTATGAAAAGTAGAAAAACTCGGATATCTCGAAGTAAAATATCGGCCCCAGCAGCGTAGTTCCTACATGAAAATATCGCTTATCTCGACGTTTCTGAAGTTTCAAAGTCTACCGGGTATCATATTTTCTTGAATTCATTTATTATTAGACGCAATGCTACGGTAAACATCGTCCTCATTTAGCAGTTTACGCTCGGTCTTAAAAACTTATATAAAAGTTATAAAAAGTGAAAATAAATGTATAAATATATGTCTGGTGACTTTTGGTGTTGCTATCAAAAGTACTTTGGGAGACGTGTTTAGCAAATCTAGAGATCGAGATTTGAGATCGAGTCTAAGAGTTGAGAGACCGCGCAATGCAAGGTTTGGTTATAGTAATACGAGTCTGTCGCCTCAGTCAAGAGAGGGAGTAGTCCGAAGGGTTCTGACTCTCCGACCCGCTAAATATTTTGAAGACAGGCGGGTGCGAGAGTCAGAATGCCTCATTTGTTAAAAAGTGGAAATTTTACCGACCCGTGCACGGGTCACTGTTTAAGCTGTGTTTATAATATGAAACATTTTCGATCACATGTAAAATAGGTAGCAATGGAAAGAACAGATATTTTTCTACTAACTTACACATTTAATCAAGTCACAGGAGGTCGTAAACTAACTGTCGCCACTCATTTCTGAAAAAAAATAACCAGTTTCCTCACATCTGTTTGAAAATGGCCGCGCGTCGCGAGATCCCGCGAGAATTTCGTTCTGACCTACCTATTTGATCACGTGATGTTAGGCGGCGGCAATTTTCAAACAGAAGTCAGGAAACTGGTTATTTTTTAGAAATGGGTGGCGACAGTTAGTTTACGACCTCCTGTGACTTGATTAAATGTGTAGGTTAGTAGAAAAATGTCTGTTCTTTCCAATGATACTTAATTTACATGTGATCGAAAATGTTTCATGTTATAAAACACGGTTTAAACGGGCGACTCGTGCACGGGTCGGTAAAATTTCCACTTTTTTACTAAGCAGGAATTCTGACTTTCGCACCCGCCTGTCTTCAAAATATTTAGCGGGTCAGAGAGTCAGAACCCTTCGGACTAGAGAGGGAGTTATGCTAGCGCGGGTAGAGTACTGGGTGTGCTTTCGATCTGTATTTAATGTGGAGTAGCTCTATTTACATTGTAATTGATGTGCAGGTCTTGAGTTTGCTGATGTACTACACAAGCATGTGAAAGGGACAGTTACTTAATTTTGGAGATCTTGCAGATAGAACATATCCCAAGATGGGATAGGCTCTACTGTTTACTTAGAAGGCGTTGCACGTGCTTCATCTCTATATTTGTTCAATAGGTGGTACCTAGACAAGAATGTTACTGTTAATACAGATTGTTAAAAAGTGTTTGGAAATACTTTTATATGGAGTCCAGAGTTGAGAGAAAGGATATGAGGTTCGGGAATTTGAGCCTCTAGGAAGATAGGTCGAAGCACAGTTGCTTGAGTTTCTGTCAGTTTATAAAAAAAAAATGTTTTTATATATTGAGCCGCGGCCCACATTACTGTAATGGGAGGCTCATTTCATATATATGTATTTATTATTTACTGACAGAAACTCAAGCAACTGTTATCGAAGCCGTGGTAGTAAGCACTCATTGTAATCATTCTCATTGTATTATATTACAGTATAACCTGTCAAAACTGGCCCCTGGTAAATCAGAATCCCTTTTTATTCTAGCCTTGCCGTTTGGTTTCCCTCTAAATGCGATGGCCGAATGGTTAAGGTGTTTCGACATTCTACCAGTAGCCATGTGGGGCAGTATCCTCGATATCCAGGGGTTACGATCACCTACGCTATCTATAGAGAGCGTAGGTGAGCGTAACATTGGATATTGAGAATGGTGGGGCAGTTGCCAGGTACTGACCGAAGGTCGGTGGTTTTTCTCCGGGTACTCTGGCTTTCCTCCACCTCCAAAACCTGGCACATCTCCTTAAATGGCTGTTAACAGGACGTGAAACAAAATAAACCAAATCGCTCTTAAATCATATCATACATTTACGAATCGGACACAAGTATAAACTGGACAAAATTCTGGTACCAGTCACTTCCGGTTTCGACAGCTTATAGTGTATTGCATCGACTCTTGTCTCTTAGCAACACCTTTATTGGCTCCCATCTCTCTCACCATTCGGATGGCGCACTTGCCTTGCACCAACGTGGCAGCGATTCATAGCCTCCCACCCCTCCACCCTCATAGCTCATTGGACGTGAAAAGGTATGGGGTCACCTACCCGGCAACGTGAGTTTCTTGGGGTACGCTGGTTTTCTCTCAAATTAAGACCGTCTTTGTGCTAATATTCGGGCCTAGTATGCAAGATTGCTTGATTCACGTGGATTATGGTTTTGTTGTGAAATTAGTAAACTATATTTTGATAGACACAGCTTGATGAAGACTATAAAAAAGTTCTAAGGTCGCCATCTTTATCTCATTGATAGCTAACCTTCATCCTTATGGTATGCTATGACAGGCGTTTTTGAATATGTTCTTTAGTATGCCAACTTGTTGTGATCGTGAAGTATGCCTCAGTTCTCACTTTGAAGCCATGATATTTACTTCGATCTGATCTAGATTTATATGATAGATGTCGTCGATGAAGCAAATTACGTTTACTCTTCCGGAACACCTGGTCTTATTCTCTTGTACTTTTACGATTGTCTCCGTGTAAATATTTCCTTTGTTTATGTTTTGTCCCTAGTTTAATCGATTTTGAGTTCGGATTATGGTTTTGTTAACACTTGGTATTCATTTTTTTCATATTTGGAGACATGATTTATATTTACATAAAGCATACTTGACCAAGGATACTTAATTTACATGTAGATATGGGTAAAGCTACAGAATAAAAATCCTAACCTATTGACTGGTCATTTAAACCTATTACAATATTTTAACACAATTTACCTCAGTGACCTTGGAAGACTAACAAAGTCATTCTGTTAAAAAAATACTTGGAGGTTCTTTATTCCAAAATATCACAAGCTTATTGCTCTTAGTTATTCAGAAAATTTCATTTAATTATAATATGTGACCTTGAAATGAGGTTTAAGGTATTTTAAAAAATATATTTTTGGGCTCCACCCAAGGATTGTACCTTGGTACTTTGTACATATCATGTCCAACTCCATGCCATGTACTTTTCAAAAAAAAAAAAACCAAACAAACAAAACAGTTTGTAGTCTTCATATACTTGGCCCCTGTAACCTTGCGAAACTTGACCTTTAACCTTGCCATAATTTACTCCTGTAACCTTGCCATATTTGGCCCCTGTAACCTTGCCATATTTGACCCCTGTAACCTTGCCATATTTGACCCCTGTAACCTTGCCATATTTGACCCCTGTAACCTTGCCATATTTGACTCCTGTAATCTTGCTGCATGTGACTCCTCTAATCTTGCTGTATTTGACTCATTTAACCTTGCCTTATTTGGCCCCTGTAACCTTGCCATATTAGACCCCTGTAACTTTGCCATATTTGGCCCCTGTAACCTTGCCATATTTGGCCCCTGTAACCTTGCCATATTTGGCCCTTGTAACCTTGCCATATTAGACCCTGTAACTTTGCCATATTTGACCCCTGTAACTTTGCCATATTAGACCCCTGTAACTTTGCCATATTTGGCCCCTGTAACCTTGCCATATTAGACCCCTGTAACTTTGCCATATTTGACCCCTGTAACCTTGCCATATTTAGCCCCTATAACCTTGCCATATTTGACCCCTGTAACCTTGCCATATTTGGCCCTTGTAACCTTGCCATATTCGACCCCTGTAACTTTGCCATATTTGGCCCCTGTAATCTTGCCTTATTTGACCCCTATAACCTTGCCTTATTTCACCCCTATAACCTAAAAAATGTGATGAGTAAATTTTATCACACAGTTGGTCAAGTTTCATCCTTGGAAGCTACCAGACAAAATGTCTTGATTCTATGTCGTTTGGTTCTGCAGAAGGCTTTGTAACGTTTACTATAATGACTCATTCCTGTGAAGCAAGTCAAGGTCATTTTCATTCTCAAACTTTTTCAACCTCTGACCAAAAAGCTACAAGCCAAATATTTGATTCTATGCCTTTCGATTATTTTAAGAAGTTCATTTAAGCATTTGACTCATCCTCTGTGACCTTGAAAGTATTTCAAGGGTAAAGGTCATTTTCGTTCTAACACTTTGTCAAACTCCATCCAATGAATCTACAAACTTCAGTAGTTGTATTCTGATACCTTTTGTTTAATTCATAGTAAGTTTTTTGAGATATCTGATATATTTTACCCATGTGACCTCAAAAGCTGGTTAAGATCATTTTAATCCACAGAGTCTGTTCCTTTTAAGCTTTCCTGCAATCCAATTAAAATCATATCTTGATCTCTGTGCTGTACTATAAACTTCTCTCTATGTCATGACCTGACAACATCCCATACGGGTCACGTTCTGGTGACCTTTTGCATTAGCCAATCAAATTACTGCTTACAGCATCTTTGCTGTGAATAATCCTATCTGTACATTTAGTCATTTCGTCACAACAAGCAAATGTCCAGTGCTGTGACGAAATGACTTGCTGCAGATGACAGTGTCAACTGTCATCAATTAAAATATTCTACTGGAGTGTGAAGTAAAGGGGCGACAAAGGTCACCAGAACATGACCTCTTATGGGATGTTGTCAGATCCTTGTAAAACAATGTGAGAACAAGGATCTGTATTTTAATCCGATAGTTCTCTCTGCCACTGGACCTGTAGCCAAGGGAATAAATGACCTTGGACAAAATTTTGATGACCTTTTAAGTGTGAAAATATGTGCTTCCTGGTTAATTGAAGGTCAACACCATAAAAAATACGAAACATTTTTCACATTTTGGTAAATCACTTTAATTCCAAGTTTTACACCAACATTATCCATAAAATTCTGAATAATATCATACATATAACATAAAAATTTCAGTGTAACTGGTTTTTACTTGCATATTCAAATTGAAAATAATCTACTTTTTTTCCTTTACATCAATGCACAATATTTGTTAACAACTGAAATTAAAAGACTAATATCTTTCAACTGAATTTGTAATCATATATACATATATAAATTATTTTGATGATGACATGCTAAAAGAACATAAGAATGTAAATTGACGACTCGGACCGTAACAGAATAATGCTCAAATTTCTGTACATTAACTTATTCACCCCTGAGGAAACATTTGAACTCTTCCGAATCATTGATTCGATTAATTCATTATGAAACTACAGGGGTGAATGAGTCTATCGTTCTGAATTTACTAGTAAACCTGGTCTAGTTTTCAGATGAAAAAGAAGGGAATTGATATGTAATCATCGCAGTGTACATTTTGAAGTGTAAATTCTAGGAATAAATATAGTCAATATTATAAACCAACTTATTTTTCCTGTGAGATTAATTTTTCGCGTATTTCTTGGGTGATTAAAATTCGCAAAAATTAATCACCGCTAAATACATATAATCTGAAGTATGTCAACTATAGGAGTATTGTACTGTACTGTACATGTGATTGAGGGCCGTATTTATCGCGAAATTAAATCGCTGCGAAATAGTCGTTTCATATGAAAATGTGAAAATAAGTTGCTGTAAAAATAAGATGGTTTACAGTAACATACTTCTACTAAAATTTGCTTAAAACAATTTGTCACATTAAAAATAAAACTATCAAAGTTTCTTGACTTTGTTTGACCCCCTCACCTTCTCAATGTTTTAAGATTTAAAAATACTGAATATACATGTGCATAATACATAGATATTATCTTCCACAACAACATTTTCCTGAAATATCCCCCAGATTTGTAAGCAAAAATTTACTTCTTCTAACAGTGAAAAGTTTTAGTCCAGCTTTATCTTCGATTTTTCTCTCATGATCTCTAATTTTAGGACACCTGCAAATAAATGATAGGTTGTTAGACAAAATCAAACAATGTCCATGTGTTAATCCTATCATGATCGGTAATAAGCCCACGATCAGCAATAAGCCCATGATCGGTAATAAGCCAATGATCTGTAATAAGCACACAATCTGTAACAAGCCAATGATCTGTATTAATCCCATGATCTGTAATAAGCCAACGATCTGTAATAAGCCCATGACCGGTAATAAGCCCATGATCTGTTATAAGCACACAATTGGCAATAAGCCCATCATCCATAATTAGCCCATGATTAGTAATAAGCCTATGATCTGTAATAAACTCACAATTTGTAATAAGTCTGTAATAGGGAAATGGCTCATTGAATAATATAAGCCTAAGATCAGTAATAAAACCATTAACGATATAAAGCCCATGACCGGTAATTAGTATCCCTTCATTTGTAGAAGGAGAATGTCTGTTGATAAGCCCACATTTGGCATTTAGCATATACTTGAAAAGCCAAGTGGTGATGTGTAACCTAAGTTGAAATAACAATTCTTTCTTTCATAATATTTTAAGGTTACGGAAGTAAGAGTTAATTTAAGTTTTGCAATAAACCTAAAAAAATGTATCTCTTCATGAGGAACAAAGCCCATCCTGGATTATAAAAAGTAAAACACAACATAAACTGCTACAATACAGCATTTTTCGTAAAAAAAACATTTACTTAACAGGAACTGGTTATAGTTATGGTTTTAGCTGGCTTGTAAGTTTCTGGTTTTATCATAGTCACATTGGTCTGAGAATTAGCACTTTCTATCATTGGCAAAGAATTTTAATAAGCTGAGATATTCTTAGATATAACCATTATTTTTCTACAAAATCGCAAATAACATAATCAAGAAATATCAATCAACTCCCTTCAAACCCAAGTCAATTAGTTACTGACTTCATGCTTCTATAAGCTGTAACTCGTCAATCATTTTTTAAAATACAAAAAAAATGTACTTGTTTATACAATAAATAAACAGAGTTAAAATTCAAGTTTATTTAACATTTATTTAAAGGCCCAAAATACGTAACTTTCTGCAAAACTTGAAGCGAAAACCAAGCATAATAACTTATTATATTTATAGATTTAATTGAGATTAACTGATATCAGCAATATTCAAAAAGAATTCTTTCGCGATTACTGGTACATCAGCAGTTGAAACACGTTATTTGTAAACATTTCGATCGGTCTTCATTTCGATCGGTCTTCTACCTTCGGTTTGTTGTTGAAGCGGGCCCCACCTGAATTATTTTCAATTCTTTGGATTTTTTTATAAAGAGTTTCTCGTTAGTTACCGCTCAGGTTTACTTCGTTTTAGGCTTATTTTTGCATGGTTATCAACTGGATTTTTTTTCAGAATTTTTCAGAATCACGAAAAATTTCACGAAGTTACGTATATTGGGCCTTTAAATGAAAAATATTCGTCATAACTGTTTACAAATACAACATATAATTTAATTGGATTAAAGAAAACTAAGAAACTACCAGATCCCTAATATGACACTGAAAAAGAACAATATTGAAAATAATTTCTGAAAACATATTTTTTAATATACATGTACAAATGGAAATCACAAAAAAAAGAGCGGGGCAATCTTCTGAGTGAAATGGTTTTCCTTCCCATACACTTTGTTCAAATCAAATTTGGTTTGCTTATTTGTGTCTTACAATTCACCAACAGCTATGGTCATTTAATGAAATGCCAGGTTTTGGGGGTGGAGGCAAGCTGGAGTTTCTATTCAAAACAAGGGACATACTGCAAGTTTGTTTTCATCTGTTTGTGTTTAATATCCTATTAACAGCTATTGTCATTTATGGAAGTGCCAGGTTTTGGTGGTGAAGAAAAGCCCTGGTACCCACAGAAAATTCAGTGACCTATAGCTAAGGCCTGGCAAATGTCCTGCGTAGGCCTTAAACCTGTGATCCTGGGGTTGAGGGCTAGTGGAATCAGAATGTCAGACACCTTAACCTGTGACCCAGTGGTGGAGGGTTAGTGTAATCAGAATGTCAGACACCTTAACCTGTGACCCAGTGGTGGAGGGTTAGTGTAATCAGAATGTCAGACACCTTAACCTGTGACCCAGTGGTGGAGGGCTAGTGTAATCAGAATGTCAGACACCTTAACCTGTGACCCAGTGGTGGAGGGTTAGTGTAATCAGAATGTCAGACACCTTAACCTGTGACCCAGTGGTGGAGGGTTAGTGTAATCAGAATGTCAGACACCTTAACCTGTGACCACAGGGTTGAGGGCTAGTGGAATCAGAATGTCCGAAACCTTAACCTGTGACTGGGGGTTGAGAGCTAGTGGAATCAGAATGTCAGACACCTTAACCTGTGACTGGGGGTTGAGAGCTAGTGGAATCAGAATGTCAGACACCTTAAACACTCGATCAATGTGCTCCTTATCTTTAACTAAATACAGTTTTTACTTGTTTCATTGTAAAATTAAGGGAGACAATTTATGAACTACTGTTTATTCATTTTTGGTCCTACCTTCACCTGTGCTGTTTCAGATTAAAAACGAAGATAAATTTAAAGTGTTTCTCCCTTAACTTAACAGTGAAAGCTAGCAAGTAGGCTTACAGGGAACCCACCTTAGAAAAATGTTAAAACAAAGAAAGTCTACCCTTTTAGCTTATCATGCAGTCTGCAATTAATGGAAAATGAAATCAAATTTTCTTAATGGAAACTCTCAAAGAGTCTTCAAGTTAGAAATACTCAAAGAGACTTTTATTAACATAGTGCTAATTTCTTTCGGATCATAATCATGAACATGAAAAATATTTAAATAGGTTATAATATTTTCATAAAGTCATAGTTGGTAATTATTGTTTCATTGAAGATTTATTCAAGTACTATTTTTTATAACCAATTTATAGAAAAATCTGTAGATTTTTTAGTTTAAAAGTTTGCATGGTGGTTATTCAAAAACAATTTTAATTGTAAACAATAAGCAAAATTATTTTACAACATCTACATTAATATCAGTCTAAATTTTCACCATCCAAGCATAAATATTATGTAAATTCTAATTTTTTCTTTGCAAAATATCTTGACCATTTAGTAAATAAATAAGAACTTGAATAAGAAACTGACATCAAGTGTAATCTAATGACTTTTAAAATGACATAACAGGTTCTTGAAACATCGCTATAAATGTGGGGCGGGCGAGTCATAAAAACACCCCCGAACACTCCAAGGTAAAGAATTAACAAAGACAAAAGAAAATATTTTAAAAACTTAACAGGATAACAAAAATTAAAATGAAGTGTTCTCATTTCTCATAATAGCTCTGATTTAGAATAGCTGCTTTCATTTGATGGAGCCCTTTACCTCTTTAAGTCACATTTGGCCTCTTCCAATTCAAAAGCAGGAATAGTGCATTACGAAATTGCACCGAAGGTCGTAAGGCCATGTGAGGATGGAAAACTCTCAAAATAAAATCAAAATAAATTACGAAATTTCAGGAGTCAATTAAGTGCAAGTTGGTTTTTAACATTATTTCCAACTACCTAAAAGATCTAAAGTCATATGGTTATTTTTGGCCAATATTTCTGAAGCTATGAGGATGTGAAATATTGCTACTGAAAGAAAACTCCACAAACACTAAAAGTGAAAGATAATAAAGAAAAAAGTTCCAAATTTTGTATAAGACAAAATCTTGCATTATTTCAAAATCCATTCAGTCAAAACCTTCGTCAGGATTTCAAACCATTATTTGGGTTATTCCAATGATTGAGAAAGTGAAAAAAAAATGTGGTTATGGATGCAAACATTGCCTGTGTAAATGTCAAGGCAAGAAAAAACCTGAAGAGTAAAAATCCTTGATTTGGAAGGTAGACCCGACCTAAAATCTAGTAATATAACGAAACGAACAGTGGAAGCCATCTTAGCACTACAAACAATAAACATGATCATTCAGACGGTTTTATTGGGAAAGTAATCTTGGAAATTCTTGCATATTTTTTCTATTTAACTATATGGCATCTGTGTAGAAGTATGGTTTTGGTTGCACTGCCCATTCAATGGTTTACATATTGATGGTCTGGAAATGAAAATATGTTTATTGAAAATGTAACATTCACATTTTAAGGTAAGGGTAGTTATGCAATACTGAAAGTACATACACTGTACCATATTTGCCGTAATTAGCGCCCCCTCCCCCTATAAGCAATTTGACTCCTTCAAGTGTGAATCAATTCGGTTCTTAAACAGATGTATTAAAGCTAATATAACAAAATGTCTGTCTGGTTTAAGACATTTGCCAGCAAGGAATCAATCTAGGCCTTTTTTACTACCGTTTATGGGTAATTCCCCTCTGACAAAATTGTGTTTCCTTTTCCCCCTCAGAATTGTGTTAAATTTACTGAAATACTGTATTTTCCTTCAATTGTGATGTCAATATCTACCCCAAATCCTTCAGATTTGTTTTTCTGATTACCATTTGCCGTTTTTACTTGAAAAATATGCTTAGAAGTTTAAAAAGTGAAACTTTGTGGTTTTTAAAAATTTGCCCTTTGAAGAGATATTTTCCCCTCAAGTCAAAAAAGGGTAGTCTCCCCTTAATCCTAGATTAATCCCTGCCGGCAGTGTCTTGTGTCAAAACTTATCTGGTTAGATGAAGAAGAAATGACCTTTATATATATATGGTTTAAAAACGATTGTGGTGACTAGATTTGGTTCGTCTTCTTTTCATAATCAAAACCGGGGCAGCATTAAAGCTAAACAAAAATGTCATCAACATCCATAATGTTTATCAATATATTAAAATTCATAAATGAATATATGTATTTATACCATTTACAGACACACCAGGTGACTCCCAAAGGGTCAGTGAATGCTACGCCATTATATACATATGTATAAACACTACTTGCAATGATAATATACATTCACGGTCAAAATAAGAAATAGGAAATGAAATTTATCAAAATTTACAATTAGCTAATAAAATATACAACGGCACTGCTACGACCTATTTCACTAAGTAAGGTTTCCAGGTATAAATTGTAGAATGAAATATCAAAATAATTTCCAAAAAAAATCTTATTTCAATTTACTTGGCATGTTAATTCTTATTTAGAAAAACAAGAAAACTAGAATCAGATGAAAACCTTATTTAACCACACTTGTGAAAATATTTAGTATCTACTTTAACAGTTCTATATAAAATAACAGAAAGGAATATTTTGGTAATCAATAAAAATCCAGAAAATGAATTGCAATAAAAATAAAATGAGATTATTAATGTGAAAATCAATATGGTATTTCATACACATTCTAAAAACCATGGAAGCCAAATAAAGTTTAAAGTACACAGTAGACTTCTTTCAACAAATATATATATATATATACTAGAAATGAAACACATTTTTCATGTTTTTACAACACACTATAACAGTAGAACCTCATCCGTGAGAACAATTTCATTTCTGAATCAAATACCCAAAATAACATACCAGGTAGGTGTTCACCTCTGAAACCTCCAATGAGGGAGAGCTCCCTCTTTCCACATTTTCAATGACGGAGAAAGTGTGTGAAAATGCGACTGAAACTTCACTGCTCAATTTGTTTTCCCTTTTTATGTATAAAATTAAGTTCAAAAAGTAGTCATTTGAACCAGACACACCTGTTATGGTCATTACACACACCCTGCAGTAATTTACTTACTAAGGTCATTTTACTACAGGATGTGTATTTTGAGTTTGTGTAAGTCTGGATTTAAATGAAGGAGATTTTGAGGGATATTGGTTAATTTTGGTCAAAATCAGAGAGTCTCCCTCCTAATGAGGGAGCGTTAACGGGTATGAAATAACTGATTTCATTTTTGCTAAAATGAAACATGATTTGTCACCTAACATCTGCATCTACCAAACCAGAATTACAAGGTTCTATTGTAAGTGTAAGGGATTCATGATCTTAAAATATTTACACAATTATTACACAAATGTATCACATACCTGGCCCAGCCAAACAAATCTAAACATCTCTATAACCATGATCATTTCAACCTGCTCTATGACCAGGATACTTTTAAAACATTCCTTTGACCAGGATTATTTTCTCAATTCAAATATCACTATAACTATGTTGATTTGAAATATGTCTTTGACTTTAATAAAAGAGTACATTCATGCTACCAGCTGAGCCTGAACAAAAACACAAGGCACAGAATTGGACCTAGGCCGACCTCTGGAAAATCCGGCACAAGCAGTTTTAGGGTTCCAGACATACCTAGCCAAAACTGAATTGATGACTATTGCTAGATTGCGCAGGGATAATTCTGACTCTCAAAACCTATGGGAAAATTTGAGGGATTTTATGGGATCAGCAAATTATCTATGAGATTTTTCTATATAAAGTAATATAATTTTGGATTTTTTAATGAGATTTTCAGGAAAAATATGGTTAAAAATCTCATTCTAAAACAATGTCAATCCAGATGAAGCTAATAAGATACGTAATATGACGCATGAAAGAATGATACACCATTTCTGATATAGTGTTATCTATTCTCCAAAACTGTGGGCTTTTAGCTCAGCCTATAGTTTGGTCCAAGTGCCATAGTTTATCAAGGGATATACCTGTGCCTCCTGCGACAGTTCAACCGGTAGCGCGAATGAAGTCCAGGATAATTTCAAACATTCCTTTGACCAGGACTGGATAATTTCAAACATTCCTTTGACCAGAACTGCTTTTTTGCCTTTGAAATAATTCTAATGTTTCCATAGGCCTATTGAACACACACATTTAAATGGCACAAATAAGTAAATCGAGATATTTTAAATGTTGGTATTTTTTTTGCGAATTTTGAACAATTTTGATGATATATTATTATTGGTCTATTTTTAATTTTAGCGAATTGATCGAGACTGTGCAAAAATATGATTATCCATCAACACACTGTCTAAAATTTGAGAAATGTTCAGGTTTATCTGTAATACCAAAGTTGTCTGTTTTGATAGTAATGAACGACACATAGGCTGAAGGGTACACTGATGTAAGGGCTAATTTGCAGACTTTCATATTTGTTCGTCTTAAAATCTTAAAAATTCAGGGATCAGAACTAGCTGATTTTTTACATTTTACAAGCAAACACTAAACCTATCCATCCAACACTACCACCATAGAACCTTCTAGATTATCACACCGGCTGAGACCTAACAAGCATTTATGTGAATCAGATAATCTAGTACTCAGACACAACTTTAAAGATTATTTGAGGGTTATCTTTTCACAGCCATTAAAATTTGTGCGTATCATATAATATTAATTTTTTTACAAATACGAATCTCAATAAAATTAACCCAAAAACTACTAATTGAAAGTAGAAATTTAAAGGCCCATTATATGTAACTTCAGGGAAATTTTCGTGATTCTGAAAAATTCTGAAAAAAACAGTTGATAACTTTGCAAAAATAAGCCTGAAACGAAGTAAACCGGAGCGGTAACAAACAAGAAACTCTTGACAGAAAAGTCCAAAGAATTGAAAATAATTCAGGTGGGGCCCACTTCAACAACAAACCGAAGGTAGAAGACGGTTCGAAATGGTCGCGTGTTTACAAATAGCGTGTTTCAATTGCTGCTGTACCGGTAGCCGCGAAAGAATTCCTCTCGAATATTGCTGATATCAGTTAATCTTAACTAAATCTATAAATATAATAAGTTATTAGGCTTGATTTTCGCTTCAACTTCAAGTTTTGCCGAAAGTTACGTATATTGGGCCTTTAACGATTTACAGTCTCATATCTGAATTTTGTCAAAAATCAATCCTTCAAAAAGTCAGATCTATGTAAAAGATCAACAGAATCTACAGACAGAATATGTCAGTTGTTGATCGATAACTGTAAGCTAAAATGGTACGATGTTGACTGTCAATACAATGTTCTGTCAGATTTTTTTTGTGGTTATATATCCTTTTAACCACGAAAAACCCCACCCAGAAACATTTATTAGAAAGACAACATACTGTGCTAATCTTTGATGAAATTGATAAAAAAATGAATTTTAAAAAATTTGAGATACTTTTTTGTACTAGAATGTCCATAATGTATATCATATTTCATAAACTACAAAAACTAATGAAGTGGACTGACTCGACAGCAATTTTAAGCGATTCCATGTCAATATGTAAGATTTTGCTACGGTCAAACCATTAAAGATTTTCTCAACGACTTTTCTCAAAATTTCCAAAGTAGCATTTTCCCTTTGAGAAAAGAATATCCAATGTTTGAATCTTATGGCTGATACAACATCCTGGTAAATGAAAATGTACGATGTCCGAGGATGAATTTGATGTCTTCAGTGAAGATGGCGGTGATGAATGCGTGATGTCTGTAACATGCGATGACTGTGGAGGTATGTGGGCGGGGCCCTGAGATGACGAAGCCTGTCAACGTTTCCGCCGACACACACGCTTGTGTTCTTTGTGCCAGTGGTCCTGTTGGCATTTCACACTACAGTAGGACGTGTTCCAACAGCAGTGGTACATGGCTTCCTCCTCACAGTTATAACACTGCAAATACACAGCAAATATACACTATAACACTGCAAATATACAGCAAATATACACTAAAACACTGCAAATATACACTATAACACTGCAAATATACAGTAAATATACACTATAACACTACAAATATACACTATAACACTGCAAATATACACTATAACACTGCAAATATACAGTAAATATACACTATAACACTGCAAATATACAGCAAATATACACTATATCACAGCAAATATACACTATAACACTGCAAATATACAGCAAATATACACTATAACACTGCAAATACACAGTAAATATACACTATAATACTGCAAATATACACTATAACACTGCAAATATACAGTAAAATATACACTATAACACTGCAAATATACAGCAAATATACACATTAAACACAGCAAATATACAGTAAATACACATGTACTGCAAATATCCAGTAGATATATAATAAAACACTACAAATGAAGAGTGAATATATTTCTATCACAATACCCTGTGTTATTCCACTGACAGACTATTGTGTAAATGGGCTGAATGTTGAATAATTATGTTATATATCATGAGTGGTATTTGATCTTCAGGACTTTTGATTGGTTTATAAGTTGAACTTTGACCGGAAATCACATGATTTAATGTCATGTGTGGATTGATCACGTCATAACAACTTGGAGGGAATATTTACGAGATGAAGTGTTTTTGAGCAAATAGTCTGCGGTTCACTCCAGAACACAACACTTGTAACTGCTGATTATAGTGGTAGAAACAGGTTATACTGCTCGTACTTATTGGGTATGGAATTTATTTCACTCTCGATAATATTTTTGATACTGTACTATATATATACAATGAAAAGATTTATTTCTTACTTTTTAAGGCCCAACAATATGCATTTCTTTGTTTTGTATCACATCTCTCAATGCTCGTTTTGAGTGGTTATCGATGGAGTCACCGTTCACTAATGATCTTACATACCCATTGTTTTTTCTTGGTCATTGATGTTTACATACCCATTGTTTTTTCTTGGTCATTGATGTGGCCTCTTTATGTTTCTGGGCGAGCTTTTTCATTTCCTCCATGTATTCTTGTTTACATCTTTCTTCCGTCTGTCGCTTCATCCGGTCTACCTCTCGCTGCATGTTACTCACTGCTCGTGACACAGCCAGCTGTTTGTCTTCATTAAAATCTTTTTGTAACTGAAAAGTGAAGAAGACTTATGTTATATAATAAATATATTTCTCATGGTTTAAACAAAAAATTTCCCCAAAATAATTTTTTTTGGGATGCGGGAAAAAGCAGTCATTGTTTACATTCCTACATCTCGATTGATTCTTTATCTCATACAATGATCACCAATTGTGTATCATATGCAATCTTACAGGCTAAATTCAGGGTTGACATAATATTAATGTATTATTATTAAAGGCCCAATATACGTAACTTCAGGAAATTTTTCGTGATTCTGAAAATTCTGAAAAAAATTCAGTTGATAACTATGCAAAAATAAGCCTAAAACGAAGTAAACCTGAGTGGTAACTAACGAGAAACTCTGGACAAAAAAAATCCAAAGAATTGAAATAATTCAGGTGGGGCCCACTTCAACAACAAACCGAAAGTAAAAGACGGTTTGAAATGGACGCATGTTTACAAATAGCGTGTTTCAACTGCTGCTGTACCGGTAACCGCGAAAGAATTCATCTGGAATATTGCTGATATCAGTTAATCTTGGCTAAATCTATAAATACAATAAGTTATTAGGCTTGATTTTCGCTTCAAGTTTTGCCGAAAGTTACGTATATTGGGCCTTTAAAAAAAAAATTCCCCAAAACAAATATTTTTTTTATGCGGGAAAAAAGCAGTCATTGTTTACATTCCTACATCTGGAATGATTCTTTATCTCATACAATGATCACCAATGGTGTATCATATGCAATCTTACAGGTTAACTTCAGGGTTGACTTAATGATAATGGATTATTATTAAATTTGATGTCCATAGGTGTTAACCTTTGAAACCTCCAATGTGGGAGATCTCCC
This sequence comes from Mimachlamys varia, assembly GCA_947623455.1. Classification (NCBI taxonomy): domain Eukaryota; kingdom Metazoa; phylum Mollusca; class Bivalvia; order Pectinida; family Pectinidae; genus Mimachlamys; species Mimachlamys varia. Next base: position 36,782,136 of record OX392538.1, on the reverse strand, counting down.
TTATTCCATATTTCCAATGAGGGAGAAAGTGTGTGAAATGCGACTGAAACTGCATTGCTCAATCTGTCTTTCCCATTTTATGTAACAAAATAACTCCAGATACATCTGTTATGGTCATTACACACACCCTGCAGTAACTAGGAGATCATTTGACCACAGGATGTAGATTTTGAGTTTGTGTGAGTTTGGAGTTGGGTGAGGGAGATTGGTAAATTTTGGTCAAAATGAGGGAGTCTCCCTCGTAATGAGGGAGGGTTAACGGGTACGGATGTCAGTGTATATGTACACTTATCATATCATTGTTACTAAATAGGCGAATCCCCCTGTCCCAACCATTGGGTGAGACAACCATTTCTCTTACTCTGGACAGGGATATCCACACTTTTACCGGTGTGAGATTTTCTTCTCACCCTAGGGTTGAGCCAAGCTACACATGGTCTTGGCATATTCTCAACAACTGTATGATGTCATAGCAACAATACCATGATGTCACGGCAACAATACAATGATGCCTTGTCGACAAATCAATTACATGGCATCAACATTCTCTCGCATTGATGTAACATCAATATTAGATATAGGGTAAGAGAAAATAACCATTCAATCCTTTGATAGTGAGACAAGGACCTCAACCTGAGAGGTAAGATTCTTCAGTTGCTAAACATTGGCAAGCCTCGTGTTTAGCAACATAAGAACCAAACCCCTCAGTTTGAAGTCTCCTTGTTTCACTCACAAAGAGTTGTAAGATTTTTTAAATCTCTAACCTTAGGGTAAAGATAGGGGAATTCCCCTGTCAAAACAATAATTTTAATGTTAGGCGACACTGCCTTATCTTCATGTTCACTGCAGCAGGTCATGGAGGATATCACTGCTTTGCTGGAAATTATGAAATAAATATTTGCTTTTATGAAATTACTACCCATTTTTCTTGTGGTAAAATTTCAATCATTCCCCAACTCAAAACGTACCATCGAAAACTTTCTGGCTTTTGATAACATATATATATTCTTCAAAGCCAAGCCATGAGCAAGACATTGAAGCCATCTTGGGACAAAATTTGTCTGTCTTCCTCTAAAAGATGCATGGGGAAATACTATCTAGATCCTACTATGAAGACGCGTCTGACCGATCGAGACGAAAATGCTGACTATTGATAGTTTGCATTTTTTATTGCTAGTTTGCATTATTTCTTTATAAAACAAAGTCAATCTATAAATAGATTTAAGATACATTTTATGATTTAGTGGTCACATAAAAAGGACATAGTATTCATGATATACAGTCAAACAAAGTTATCTCTGTAACCCTGGTAAATACTAGTTGCAATATTTGAATATACCGCACTACTAGAGAGATCTTCTCTTTAGCTCAATCGGTTGAGCGTAAGACTAGTAGCCAGAGGTTCTGGGTTCGACTCCTGGAGGAGACATGGAAATAAATAATGACCTCTGTTACATATGGCGCCCGCGTAAGGACCTGGGAATGGCATACACTAGGGATACTTGCAAAGGAATCCCTATGACCCCGGAATAACTTGGGACAAGTTATTTCTTGGAGAGGGAATGTGTAACCCTGGTAAATACTAGCATCAATATACCGCTCAGCTTTATAAAGAGATCTTCTCTTTAGATTAAGCGTAAGCCTAGTAGCCAGAGGTTCTGGGTTCAACTCCTGGAGGAGACATGGAAAAAAATAATGACCTCTGTTACATCTCGAACTTGTGTTACTTTAAGACACAGCTTAGTTTGAAGTATTTTGTCAGTCCCCATCTAACTTCAAACCAAACTTTCGCTCTCATTGAACTTGAATACTCAGTTTTTTGACAGTCCTGTTGCCTTTGAGAAAACAAAGTTCATCTGTACTGCTTTTTATTTTCCGATACTCCAAGTTCTGCCCTAAGTTCTGTCCAAGTTAATTATTCATCATTATTCATTATTCAACAGTGGTAAATTTCCGAACAACCAGAACCGTTTCAACCCCAGATACAATGATGTAACCATGGCAACAATCACTCAGTCTTACCCTATCTGACTGTTCCTTCAACGACTTCTCCTTGTCCTCTTTGTGGTCCTTGTCCAGCCTCTCTTTGAAGTCATTGAAAACTTTGTTATACTTTTCATCACAGGAGCACTTGGAGGAGCCTTGGGCTTGCGAACAAACAATGTTTGCTGTTTTGGGGGTAGGTAATGGCTCAGATTCGGTAGTGGCAGGTAGGTTTTCAAGTTGACGATCTGTTTGACAATGTTGCGATTTTGAGTTCTGAAAAAATAAGGTAATATTTCTGTTGAGAAATTTTAATCATTTTTCATTTACTCCAATCTGATTAAACTCATATCGTGACCTCCGCAACATTCCATAAATTTCTCTCTGCTGCATTTGACAATATCCCATAGCTAAGGGGGAAGGGGTCATGCTCTGGTGACCTTTTGGATTAGCCAATCAAATTTTGCATCATCATATTTATGTGTTTAGTCATTTGGTCACAACATGCTATTGTAATACTTTATGACAAAATGACTTGGTACAGTTGACAGAGTCATTAGAAAATTCTACTGGAGTGTGAAGTAAAGGGGCGACAAAGGTCACCAGAACATGACCTCTTATGGCATGTTGTCAAAGATCCTTGTAAAACAAAGTGATCTGCATTTTAATCAGAATAATCGCCTGTGTATAGTAAGCAGATGTCAGTTTTGTTTTCTACATTCTTAAAGTTGTCATTTCCCTTTATCTGTTTGGGTGATTCCTTCACTATTTCAGCCATGAATTTACTACAAGGATAGATAAAGGTAATTCAGAATACAGATGGGTACCTCTGGTCCAAACTGACAAAAAATAATCAAAACAAAGAAAATTGGAAAAATTTTTGATCAAGATATGAGATTGTAATATCAACTAATAATTGTAAACTGAACACTTTATGAAGGTACCAGGGAATTTTACATTTGTTTTCAAATTCATTATTAACCTTGATAAATTTAGGGGGATCTTTATCTAATCAATTATCGGGGGCAAGCCTGTAAAGTCATTCAACCATAAAGATAAATTTGAACTCCTCCCATTCAAAGGTTGGAATAGTCCATTATGAAACTTCAGGGGTGAATGAGTTAAATGAATCAAATTAGATGGAATGAAAAATCAATGTCAAGACTTGTCTAAACCGGCCCCTGTTTAATCCAAATCCCTGTCTATTCTGGCCTTACAGTTCCGTCCCAGCATTCCCCTCTGAACTCATATCAACCCTCTTAATATAAACTTTATTTTTTTTACAACAGTTATGAAATAAGTTATCCAACTTATATTAATCATTCTTGTTTGCCCTGATTTTAGCGTATGAGTGGTCTTATTGTGTGACATTCGGTTTAGACAAGTCACAATGTACTTGTGACTGATAACTCACCCTTTTTGTTTGGACTGCGACGGTGGCCGTGGTGACCTTAGGAATGTTGATTTTATCTTCACTGGATGTGACAATGTTAGCATCCTCGGGTGTTGAAGCCTGAAAGGTCAACAAAATCAGATTTGTATCGTCTCTGTTATATATCTCGACATGTTGGATGGAGTTTGCCCATGTAAGAAAGCTTTGAAAGAAAACTCTATCTTAGATTACCTGTCACGTGATGTGATGTTACGACTGGCGCAATCATGACATCACATCACAAATTTTGCAAAATCTGAGGCTGCAAAGGGGAAATGGCAAAATAAAGACTTTAAAAACTTGCACCATTTGTTAACCATACACATAAGAATGATTGGATTATTTTTCTTTGCATATTGTTTGAAAATATTACAGTATGATTAATATGGCTGTCTGGTTTATTGTGGTCTAATTTCCAATTAAAAAGCTCAAGGGAAAGGTGATATTTTCAAAATGGTACCCAGGTCACATATATTCTCATGGTTTCCGAGCTTATTCTGATTGACCGATTGAGAGCATAATATACTTTTAAGCCCAAGGGTGAAAAATAGGAAAAAAAAGTCATGTTTTACTTCGTTTATTAACAAAAGAACTCACCATGAGACACAACTCACTTTGAGACAGAACTCACAAATAGGCTCAACTCAAAAAGCGACAGAATTCACCTTGAGACAGAACTCACCTTGAGACTAAACTTATCTTGAGAAAGAACTCACCTGGAGAGAGAACTCGCATTAAGACAGAACTCATCTTGAGACAGAACTTAACTTGAGACTTGACTCACCTTGGGGCTCAACTCACCTGGAGACAGACTCACTTTCAGACAGACTCATCTTGAGACAGAACTCACCTTGAGACAGAACTCACCTTGAGACAGAACTCCACTTGAGACAGAACTCCACTTGAGACAGAACTTAACTTGAGACTCAACTCACCTTGAGACTCAACTCACCTTGAGACTCGATTCACCTTGAGACAGAGACGTTTCTTGGGTGGACTGTAACTTGCTGATCTCACCTCAAGATGAAACTCACCTTGAAACTCAACTCACCTTGAGACAGAACTCACCTTGAGACAGAGATGTTTCTTGGGTGGACTGAGACTTGACGAGCTAACCTTGAGACAGAACTCCACTTGAGAGAGAACTCTCTTTGAGACAGACTCACCTTGAGACAGAAGAACTCACCTTGAGACAGAAGAACTCACCTTGAGACACATTGAGACAGAACTCACCTTGAGACAGAACTCACCTTGAGACAGAAGAACTCACCTTGAGACACATTGAGACAGAACTCACCTTGAGACAGAACTCACCTTGAGACAGAGACGTTTCTTGGGTGGACTGAGACTCGTTGAGCTCACTTCCAGATTACTGCTGTCGTGCCCGTTAACATCCCCCTCTTCCTCCTCTCCCTCCACGTCCATCCGGTCATCCATCCTTCCCCGGTCTGATCGGTCTTCACTCTTTTCATCGTCCTCCTCCTCCTCCTCATCATCCTCCTCCTCCGTGTTCTCCTGCGCCTGCTCGGCTAGACGAACCTGGTGTTTCTTGAGTTCTTCACAAGCCTTCATAAAACCTGTAATGACAAAGTGGAAGTGACAAAATGATTTCTGCTAGACTCCTTAGTATCAGCTATTATACCGTAATTTCTCGCGTATAGTGCACTTTTTTTTTAGAAAGTTCATGAATGTACTAAGGTAGATTTAACCCATCCGCTCCTTAACTAACATTTAAACCTTTCCAAAATAAAGACTGGGCAAGTCTATTTTGAAATTACAGGGGAAATTGAATTAGGGAATTATGAACATTATACATTTGAAGCTGTAAATTATGATGAATGTTTCATGTGAAGCTCTTGTGACAGACTGTGTTTTTAATTCCTTTTCTGAGGAGTACAATTCAAAACCTAGACTTTTAGCCTGCAGGCAGATAACTTTATATTCACTGATGAAAATTTGCATTATAGGCCCGATATAAAAACATCAGTCTGGGCATCCGACTTCTTTTCTTTTCAGATGGAATCTACATCATGGAAAATCAAAAATTCATTTAATGTTGATTCTTGATGACACTTACTTTTCAGAATAAAATAAAAACAATTTTTAAATTTAAAAGCAAAGAGGTAAAAGTAGTTGTACTTCAATGCTCCATGATGGGTTGAAACATGAAACTTAGCTGCCAAAGAGCTACAGCAATTTTCAAATCACTTTTATAAGAACTAGTACTGTTCCAATACCATTTGGTTTGAAAATATGAATTAAAATCCATTTTGACCCTTCCACCACTGTTTAGCAAAATGGACTCCTCAGAATCAAAGCATTTAATAGTCTATGTAACACAGGGGGTGAACAGGTTAAAGCCATTGTTATCAAGACTCCTTCTCGGTAGAAACACTGGATTACATAACGTGACGGAATTTAGAACAGAATGTAGACACACAAACTAGATCCCTCAAGAGGCAGTTAACATAACACTGAATGGGGAACCAGGGGCTGTAATTATACTTATATTTATCAATTGTGATAATAAGTACATGCAAACACCCAGACTTGGAAAATAAACAATATTTTACGAGAAAGAGGATAAATGAATCTATAGTGAGAAAAGCAGGATGCGAACCCGAGCCAGGACATTACCACCAGGCCAAAAGTTGAACTCGTTCCTAACTTCCTGATAATGTTGTACAGGGTTGTGTCTCTACGTAACAACAAACACTTACCTGCAGTTCTCTTGGTTACGATGCTCTTAACATTAGAAGTTATTGGTTTTATTTGGTCTGGCGCTAGTATGGCTCTGAAAAATGAATACCGGTAATAAATCTTTAAAACTTAAATTATAACTTTTCTTTGGTTTGATTAAAAATATTATTTTTGAACATAAGCAGCTTCTGAAGCATCCTATTAATATCAGTAAGGGCTGAGAAATGAAGCCAGAAGTTTGTTTAGAATTAAGTCAGTGCCGACAAAAAGTTATGAATCAAGCAGGGTCTTTGAGTTCAATGAGTCCCAGATTAGGAGGTTCAACTGTATTCAGTTACGAGACTTAGTTAAGTGTTTATTTACAGTAACATAATTTCAGCTGCAAAATTATGTTTGCCGTGAGATTGTAAGACCTGTATCATAACACATGACCAGAAATGCATGAGACAAGAACATACAGTATATATCACAACTTGTCTAGAAATATCAACAATGGAAATGATTTCGCGAATCCATTTAAATTTATCTTGAAAACGACGAAAAAAATATTAATCTTGCAAATCCATTTAAACTCATCTTGAAAATCATGAAAATTTGACTGCAATATCAATCCAGCACAGTATACTGTATCTATGTCCCATTTTTTTCTTCATGTACATAAAATAAAATGTGTGGATTTTTTTCCCATTCAATTTTTATTAAATTATTTAATGTAAAACACATGTTCTAAGTAGGAGCGATAACTTGAATTCCTGCAAAAATGATGCCTTGAAGCTGGTGTTACCTTTGATGGAACCCTCCAAAGAATCGTACATCAAATTTCTCGCCTTCCTTCCTGATGACCTTGGCCGGCCAATAGCTGTACCCCTTTAATTTGGCATACACCAACTCATGGGGTGGATCCTGAAATTAAATACAAAACTGTAAAGTTAATATGCAATAGTCAGATTTCATATTTAGACATTGTTTACGAAAAAATTATACATTTGTATATATTGTTAATCAACAAATGTTTTTAACATTTTTTTTTTATTTGCTATTTTTTTTCAAATTTTAAAGATAAAACTACTGATATCATGAAAAATGGAGCAAAAATGATAGAATCAACCCTTTTGGATTGACGTCTAGTCTGTGCCTTGTTTGACCTTTAATGCACAAGTCAACATTGGTTGGTCTGGAACTTACATTTTCAGAAAATCTGTAACAAAAGACTTTATACCTCTGTAATATGTCATGGCAAAACTGAAGGCTCAGTGTGCCACCTTGTTGATGAGGCAAGAAAACTGATTCAGAAGTACATCAAAAAAATCTTTAAGTCACACAAATGGTAAAACTTGACAGGCTTTTAAGTGAGTTGCAGCTCCTTTGTAATCTTCAAAAGACAGACCTCATGCTAGTGACTGGTCAGAGTTGTTTTTTTTTTACATGAGCGTGCCTTCAGTTTTGCCTGGACATATTCCAGGGGTGTAGAGCCCATAAGTGAGCTTAACCCCTGGATATCGAGGATGATGTTGACGCCAGAAAAAGCATACTTTTAATAGTTTCCCTTTCGCCTTCGTGGTAAGAAACCATAAACCATCTATGCTACAAATGCACGGCCACCCCTGGCATTGACTGGTGTATACTTACACACGGCTCACAGAACCAATCTTGGGTTTAGAGAACATAGGTGATCATATATACTCCAATGTGACTGGCTCACAGAACCAATCCTTGGGTTTAGAGAATTTAGGTGATCGTATATACTCCCATGTGACTGGTATACTTACACACGGCTCACAGAACCAATCCTTTGGTTTAGAGAACGCAGGTGATTGTATATACCCAGATGTTGACTGGTATACTTACACACGGCTCACAGAACCAATCCTTGGGTTTAGAGAATGTAGGTGATTGTATATACCCAGATGTTGACTGGTATACTTACACACGGCTCGCAGAACCAATCCTTGGGTTTATAAAACGTATGTGATCATATATACCCTGATGTTGACTGATATACTTACACAAGGCTCACAGAACCAATCCTTAGGTTTAGAGAACGTAGGTGATTGTATATACTCCCATGTGACTGGTATACTTACACACGGCTCACAGAACCAATCTTTGGGTTTAGAGAATGTAGGTGATCGTATATACCCCCATGTGACTGGTATACTTACACACGGCTCACAGAACCAATCCTTGGGTTTAGAGAATGTAGGTGATCGTATATACCCCGATGTTGACTCGTATACTTACACACGGCTCACAGAACCAATCCTTGGGTTTAGAGAATGTAGGTGATCGTATATACCCCTAGTGACTGGTATACTTACACACGGCTCACAGAACCAATCCTAGGGTTTAGAGAACGTAGGTGATCGTATATACCCCCACGTAACTGGTATACTTACACAGGGCACACAGAACCGGTCCTTGAGTTTAGAGAACGTAGGTGATCGTATATACCCCCACGTAACTGGTATCCTTACACACGGCTCACAGAACCAGTCCTTGGGTTTAGAGAATGTAGGTGATCGTATATACTCCCATGTGACTGGTATACTTACACACGGCTCACAGAACCAATCCTTGGGTTTAGAGAATGTAGGTGATCGTATATACTCCCATGTGACTGGTATACTTACACACGGCTAACAGAACCAATCCTTGGGTTAAGAGAATGTAGGTGATCGTATATACCCCCATGTGACTGGTATACTTACACACGGCTCACAGAACCAATCCTTGGGTTTAGAGAATGTAGGTGATCGTATATACCCCGATGTTGACTCGTATACTTACACACGGCTCACAGAACCAATCCTTGGGTTTAGAGAACGTAGGTGATTGTATATACCCCGATGTTGACTGGTATACTTACACACGGCTCACAGAACCAATCCTTGGGTTTAGAGAACATAGGTGATCGTATATACCCCGATGTTGACTTGTATACTTACACACGGCTCACAGAACCAATCCTTGGGTTTAGAGAATGTAGGTGATCGTATATACCCCCATGTGACTGGTATACTTACACACGGCTCACAGAAACAATCCTTGGATTACGAGAACGTAGGTGATCGTATATACCCCCACGTAACTGGTATACTTACACACGGCTCACAGAAACAATCCTTGGGTTTAGAGAACGTAGGTGATTGTATATATACCCCCACGTAACTGGTATACTTACACACGGCTCACAGAACCAATCCTTGGGTTAAGAGAATGTAGGTGATCGTATATACCCCCATGTGACAGGTATACTTATACACGGCTCACAGAACCAGTCCTTGGGTTTAGAGAATGTAGGTGATCGTATATACCCCGATGTGACTGGTATACTTACACACGGCTCACAGAACCAATCCTTGGGTTTAGCATTGGACATGTAGTAACAATTATGGCACTGTTTAATTTCTTCAACCTGGAAAAAAGGGTTTGACAAAATTGGATTAATCAGGCCACATTTTCTACAAAGGAATTGTTTGTCATTTCTTCTTCATTCCTGTTTTCTATGGAATAATTGCAAGCAATTTTGTAAATTGATATTAGAAACTGCCTGTTACATACAATATTGTCTGAAATATAATTTTAATTTCATTTTAACGTCACTGGAATCCTTAGATATATGAGCTATGTTAACAGTAATCATTTCAATTTTTTGAGACAAGAAAGCATTTATAAGCATTTATGAAACTTCAAGGGAAAACTTCTACCATTGTAGTCCTCAGCAAAGGTTAGGTTTCTAGTCATGTGTTCAAGGCATTATCAATGTCATCTCGGGTAATTCACTCAGCTAAAAAGACATTAGGGAATGCCTTGGCGGGGGCTCCCACCAGACGCAGACAAAGATTTAACATAACACATGTTTACAAACATTACTTACATCATATTTACAATCTCGGGCCATTATTCTGGCTAATTCTGTCATTCCACCTTTGACTTCATCTGAAACAAGAAACCAGGTTTACAACAGGTGCTGACAGGTAAAGTGTACACATGTATATTTTACAAGTCATCCAATATAACAGTGTCTCCTAGTTTGAAATTGATAATTTTGTACCACTGTTCCAGATGTCAGCATAGGTGTTAACCTTTGAAACCTCCAATGAGGGAGATCTCCCTCATTCGTCATTTCCATTTAGGGAGAAAGTGCGTGAAATATGACTGAAACTGCATTATTCAATACGTCTTACCATTTTTATGTATCAAACTAACATGACATAGTATTCATTTGATCCAGACACACCAGTTATGGTCATTACACACATCCTTCAGTTACTAGGATATCATTTGATGAAGATTTTGAGTTTTTGTCAGTTTGGACTTAAATGAAGATGATTTCGAAGGAGATTGGTAAATTTTGGTCAAATGAGGGAGTCTCCCTTGTAATGAAGGAGGTTAACGGGTATTGGTCAGCATCAGTTCACATCTAACCTTGGTGATTTCTTTCAGGTTCAGCTATTTCAACTGCATGTGCGAGTGTACCCATGGTACAGATATATGTTTTTTTACCTACCCCCATATATAAGGTAGATATTGTGGAATATAAGATGTGTATCAGCCAGGAACTCCTCCAGGCAGCGGTACTTGTGACTCTCCACTTTCTGCTCAATGCGGTTCAGGTCCATGGACTGATACACGAAGTATCGCTCAAACTGTACTTCCTGCTCCCGGTGGCCAATCTTATGTAACTCTCGAGTCTGGTAAATACAAAACGGTGTGAATATCAAAATGTAAATTGCACTGCTCTCGGCACTTCAAAGAACTCTTTAATGAATAAAATCTGAATATTGAAGAAATGATAGAAACAGGGAAACTGAGGCACTGTGGTAGGACGCAGGGTTCGTGACTGAAGGGTCAAGGGTTCAAGTCATATCACAGCATTGTGTTTTATCTTTGAGATACTTAACTCAACTTGTTCCAGTCTACTAAGCTGTAATTGAGTACATGTGCCGCTAGCGATAAAATGGAAGCACTGGCTCTATATACTCCCAGTGTTTTTGCTACCTTGATTTTGCAGCAGCCTGTGGCTTATTGATTTGGGAAAATATAGTAGGTTTTTCAGATAAACTGGGAAAATATCCTTGATTTTTTCTTTATTTTGGGAAAATAGCACAAATTTTGACTGGGGGTAACATCCTTTAATCGGCTGTAAAAATTGGCCAACAAAATCACTGGCTCCATTGGAGCTTAGAGATAGAAATAATCATTTTCTTTCGGTACTGCAAAGAGTGTTTTTAATGAACAAGGAATTAACGAAATAACGGAAAAGGAGACACTGTGGTCAAGTTGTAGGAGGCAGGGCTCGCGACTGAAGGGTCACGGGTTCAAGTCATGGCACAGCAGTGATGTATCTTTGAGCAAGAAAACTTAACTCCACTTGTTTTAATCAACTCAGGCATATATGTTTATTGAGTATTTGTTCGGGCAGGGCTAAAAACTGAAGGATACTTTGAGCGCTGAAATTGCAGCACCGGTTGTATGATCCCTAGGGAGCTGAGAAATTGTGACTGGTTACCATTACCAAGGCCCTATAACCATGTATAATAATTTGTGAAGCGCTTTGAGAGGACTATGAACTAGATTGTGAAAATGTGGTAGATAAGTACATTAAATTATAATTTTTTGATCATAATAAAACAAAATATTTTTACTGGAAACTGGAAATTTGAAGCAGGTATAAGGGATTTTGAGAATCCTTAAAGGAAGAGTACTAAGAAGATATAGCAAAATATGTGTGATACAAGTACCGGTACATAAAATATGAATACTACATTACTGCACTTTCTGAGAAACCAGCTCATGATTGTGGGTTTATGAAAAGTTCAACAGTTGCAATTGAAAGTACCGTAGAACAATTATCAATCTAAGAACAAAGAAAGCCCTTTGTACCTTTTCCTTCATCCTCATGATAGTGTAACTAAGAAGTGTGTTCAGTAACTTCCTTTTCATTTTGTTTTTCTTCTTTCCAGCCTGCAACAAAAAGCAATTCCAATTTATGTAAACTATAAACATGTTTAGTATTATAGCTCTATTAAAGTTTCAAAAAAAAGTTTATAAATCATTTTCGACAATCTGTTTTTGAAATGTCATAATCCCATATGAAATGGAAACAAATAACAGATTTTGTTGAAAATATATTTCAGAACAATTTCTAAAGCTAACTCATTCGACCCTGAACTGTCATGATGAGCTCTTCCAACCTTTGAATTGGAAGAGTTCAAATGTGTCTTCAGGGGTGTTTGACTTAAAATCTACAGCAATGACATCTTCACCCTTCAAAGATTTTTTTTGGTGTCATTATGTAAGTGACACAGCAATCAGAATTTCTTGACACGTATACAAATTCTTATTTTGAAACAGCCAATCACAACTTTTTTCAGTTGTTATTTAACATATGCTGGTGGCAGAAATTGGTATTATGGGCACACATTTTGATTTAATAGCCTTGCTAACAACATTATCAGTAATTTTAAACTTCATACTTGCCAACTTTTCTCGATGGGGGAGATTACACGTGCTCAGAATTAAAGCATTTAATATATATGTATACAAATCCAGAAAAATAACACTATTAAATGGCTTCTTTTGAGCAGTACTTTCAGATGAAATCATCAGATCTTAAAAAGTAGGAATAGTTTAGCAAGCGCACTGGTCGAAAATGCAAAATTTTATGGTCCAAAATCAGGAACCCCCTCCTAAATTGGTAATTAAGATTGGCATGTATGCAAACTTTAAAACTATGCATCAATTTGTACACAATACTACAAAATACAACTTTATTACTTATATCTGAATCTATTCATTATATGTATCACAATTTATGTATGAAAACTTTACAAACAGATTGTAAAATCATATCGTTTACTTCAGTATGAATTACAAACAGATCATAATATTATGTCTATTTATATAGTTACTATCAATCAACTTAAACAACAAAGTATCAAATTAATTGTCAAATTTATTGATTTATTTATGATACTAAGGAAGTCACAACATCTATTTTGGGATATATCAAACCACTACAAATAGAAACATGCAAACACTTTTGATCTATATCTACACATTTCATTTCCATTTTAATCCTAAACCTCTAAAGCATTACTGGGACTCCATGCTCTATACTCCAAACAAGAACAACAGAAAAACATAACAGCCACCATTGATTCAAAACAACGAATCATAATTAAATTGATTGCAGATTATAACAATCAAATTCAATTTGCATTGTCCCCAAAAAATGTTGTTTGGGGGAGGAGGGAAGGGGGCAACTATTCTTCAGAAGCTCTACCCCCCCCCCCCCCCAAAAAAAAAATGTATGAATCTTAGACTTAAGTTTGTGCTTAGCCAATCATGCATGGCGTTACTTTTTGTAACATGAATTGTGATTGGCTAAGTCAAAACTTAAGACAAATTTAGACTTATGATTGTTTCATGACCTTGGGGCCTGGCCCTTAAGCAAAACAGGAAAGGTTGTCATGTGAAAGCAAAACAATTTATGCATTTTTTTTTTCAGATAATGGCAATTTTAAATTTTACAAGATTTTGCAATCCTGATTTAGAATCTTTAATTTCAGGCATGTTCCATAAATCACTAACAGTTACAGTAAAAGTATTGCATCGCTGACTTCTGTAGTGCAAATATAAACTGCAAGAATACATATACCAGGTATATGTAATTAGCATACAGAAAGCATTTTGTATCTACCACGATACATAGTTAAAAAATGTTCTGTTAAATAAAGTAAACCCTTAGCTTAATAATAATCAAAAGCAAAAATTGAAATTAAAATTTGATCATAACCAAGTTTCATCTTTTGTGTGACATATTTATTTCATTGCAATTCTTCATGTTTACTGTTGTTTGAAATTTTCAAATTTTCTTCCATATTGGGTATTCTTTCTCGGAGAGAATATTTCAAATTTAATTGTTTTAACATCTGTTGCAAAATATAGAACTTTTTAATAAAATATGAGGAATCTCTATTAATAGATGACACTAGCTGTATAATTTTCTCACCTATGGACTGGAGCAAGTCTAGTATGTGTAGACTTGCTCATGTCAATATTCAACTAGACTAATTTTTAAAATATGAAAAAGATAATTATATATATATATGTATATTACATTGACTGATAATTCCGTCTCTATGAAAATGACTTCATGTCTATTATTATATAAATATATGCAACCTTATCCAAAGTCCCTTCTAAAGCTGCCCAAAAGTAGCCAAATTTGACAAAACATGTGAAATGAAATACAGTAAAACCCCACTTACTCAAACCTGGTTTACTTGATTATATTTCACGAGCAATTACAATTTTTCCTTTTTTCATTAAAATGAATTTTTCATGATCAATAAATTGCAGGCTATAGTATTTAACATTTATACAAACTTTATACTTCTAATTCATGTAAAATCATCTTTCTTAATTATTGATCTAATATGTACTTGAAATCACAATAATCACCTAAACTAATTCTTTACCTGAAATATAAGCAATCTCGAGTACAATCACAGATACAGTAAAACCCCACTTACTCAAACCCGGTCTGATCGAATACCCCTCTTTCATCTAACAGTTCAATTGGTCCCGACTGAGTCCGAACAGATTCAACCAACCTTGGATAAACTATTGAGAATACAGTGCACTCCTCTTTATATCATGTTGCATTTGTCAGACAAAAAAATGATATTAACAGGAATGTGACATTAAGAGAAACATGTTTTTCCACTAAATCTAGTGCATTTTCAATCTCCATAACTAAAAATAAGCTATATTCAATGTACATAATTATGAAGATGTTTCAATTTATAGATAACATTATTTCAATTAAAAATCATTTTCTGGGTTATTTGTGAATTTCTATGCAACATTTTGTACAAGTTGTATCTGAAATCAATGGAAATGACACCATTTTCTGGATATTTTATGTGATTGGTAAAAAAACCCATGATATCAGAGGAATTCACCTCAAAATACATGATATTAACCAAATAAAATTACATAGATTATATAGAGAGAAAAAGATAGTGCTTGGGAAAAACATGATATAAAGAGGAATGTGATATTAACAGGGGTGATATTAAGTGGAGTCTACTGTATCATGTATTCCTTGACCTATTGAACAGGTCCCAACTAATTTGAGTAAGTGGGTTTTTACTGAACAGTGTATAGTACAGGACTTTCACCAAACCATGCTGGGCGTATAACCGTACACCATGAAACCTTCCACCCAATTCTCAAGTAAATCAATGATTATGACATTGGCCGAATTACTCCCGCGAAGGACTGATGGGATTACCAGTAACTATTTGGATTACTATAAATAGTATATGTACTCCAGATTGTTGATTCCGTATTTTGGTGCTTTTTATGAAGACGTAAACCAAATTTATTTCATGCGCTATTTACTTTGGCGAAATTCGTGACCAAAACAAATTTGCAGAAGTTAATCGCCGCAACTAATGATGGGGATGACTCACTTTCTAAGATATAGTGTACTGGCTATACATGTATAACATGTTTCATAAATGTTAATTGTCACAAACTCAATGTTGTGATGCGGAAGCTGAAGAAACTAGAAGCCGCAGAAGAAACCTGGTTTATGGTAATGAGTGGCCACCAAACATTTACACGTTTTACTAGCCCTTTTATACCTAATATGATTATTCCAGAGAACCCCATAACCACCAATAAGTTGAAAACTACATAACTTCAGCAGATAATGTCTAGCAGT
This sequence comes from Mimachlamys varia, assembly GCA_947623455.1. Taxonomy (NCBI): domain Eukaryota; kingdom Metazoa; phylum Mollusca; class Bivalvia; order Pectinida; family Pectinidae; genus Mimachlamys; species Mimachlamys varia. The sequence goes on along the minus strand of OX392538.1, from coordinate 36,766,282 downwards.
GCCTGCAACATATCCATAGCTATACCCCTCAAGTTGGACAACTAACCAGGTGGATAATTGGATATAGTGTCCAGGAGTGCCCTCAATATATCCATAGCTATACCCCTCAAGTTGGACAACTAACCAGGTGGATAATTGGATATAGTGTCCAGGAGTGCCCTCAATATATCCATAGCTATACCCCTCAAGTTGGACAACTAACCAGGTGGATAATTGGATATAGTGTCCAGGAGTGCCCTCAATATATCCATAGCTATACCCCTCAAGTTGGACAACTAACCGGAGTGCCCTCAACATATCCATAGCTATACCCCTCAAGTTGGACAACTAACCGGAGTGCCCTCAACATATCCATAGCTATACCCCTCAAGTTGGACAACTAACCGGAGTGCCCTCAACATATCCATAGCTATACCCCACAAGTTGGACAACTAACCGGAGTGCCCTCAACATATCCATAGCTATACCCCTCAAGTTGGACAACTAACCAGAGTGCCCTCAACATATCCATAGCTATACCCCACAAGTTGGACAACTAACCGGAGTGCCCTCAACATATCCATAGCTATACCCCTCAAGTTGGACAACTAACCGGAGTGCCCTCAACATATCCATAGCTATACCCCTCAAGTTGGACAACTAACCGGAGTGCCCTCAACATATCCATAGCTATACCCCACAAGTTGGACAACTAACCGGAGTGCCCTCAACATATCCATAGCTATACCCCACAAGTTGGACAACTAACCGGAGTGCCCTCAACATATCCATAGCTATACCCCACAAGTTGGACAACTAACCGGAGTGCCCTCAACATATCCATAGCTATACCCCTCAAGTTGGACAACTAACCGGAGTGCCCTCAACATATCCATAGCTATACCCCTCAAGTTGGACAACTAACCGGGTGGATAATTGGATGTAGTCTCTAGGAGTGCCCCTCTTGCAATTAGCGACTGGACGACTGTATGAATATATGTAACTTTTACAGTTTAGGGGTTCAGAAATTTAAATCGGCCATTTTTTCCACTGCATATAATCCAATATTGGTTTTAGGTATGATAATTAACACCCCCCAATCCCTTTGCCACATCAATCACACAATAATCGGAGGGTAACTATTTTTATTTTAAACAGCAAATTAAATGAGAGGATTACTGTTGAGGGTTTATTCTCATCCACCCCTCAAAATTCATAATGAACTATTCCAGCCTTTGAATTGGAAGAGTTCAAACAAGTCTTCAGGGGTGAATGGGTAAACAGACTATACTATGAAGATAAAACAATGAACACAAGATGAAGCATGATCTGATGAATGACAAAACGATGAGATGAAGGACGATCTGATGAATGACAAAACGATGAGATGAAAAATGATCTGATGAATGACAAGACGATGAGATGGAAGACAATCTGACAAATGACAAGACGATAAGATGGAGGACGATCTGACAAATGACAAGACGATGAGATGACCTCAAACAAGATGAGATGGTGAGGATGAGATTATCAACGATGAGACAAAGACGAAAACTGACACTGTATACAGTCCACCGTAGCGTTATTTGGCAGTGCTTTAGATGATGGTACAGCCAGAAGCAGCTAGGTGGTATATATAAGTCTGTATCTAGGAGCTCCTCTCTATACTACTAATACCTGACCCTGTGTCAGTGTCATCTGGCAAAGCTAGACTCTCAAAACTTCACAAAGCTCAACTGACAAGTTGATCATAAATACTTCTAACACTATGTACTAAGTGCATTACATATCAATGCAGCGGTATGTAATTCTGTAATCTCTGCATTTGTTCTAATATTAACTTCAAAGAAATACGGAGACTGCAGAATTCTGTTGGTTAATTTTGTGTCCATTTATTCATTAAACAAAAATTAGGCGTAATTATACATCCAGTGATCAATTTACGATTTATTTCCATGGGTAATATTTGTAAATATCGCAGAAAACTATAGGTACCACAATGTTAAATTGAAGTATTTTCAGAATTCCTATGAGTCCTTTCATTATTTTATGAGTACTGGACTCTGGACTCGCACGTAGATTGATCACTGTATATCTCACCTTTCGTTCTTTGTGAATGACTTACATCAAAGTAAAAAAAAAAAGAATCGGTAAACAAATTTCCTCCAAATTGGAGTTACGCGCTCAGTAAGATAGTACAAGCAATGTAACCTAATTTCAATTCAAACAGATAACAATATAACACTATGAAAAGTGGATTTTAACCAAGTGTTGATGCCGTCTCAGCCACGGCTGGGAAAGCAATACCTTAATAGTCTCCCTTCTCGACTATCGTTGAATGCGAGACAAAAAAACAAACAAACAGAACAAGTAACGGTAACAACACTTCTGCCAAGTAACACTGACACAACTGATATCAGAATCCATTCACGGAAATAAACGAGAAAAAGAAATGTACGTTCCATGAAATGGGAAATATAGCCCACAAAAATGCAAATACAATGTACCATATAGGGATAGAAAATGATATTACCTCTATCTCCTTTTCCATCATGCAAAAATGAAGGGAAAAATATGTATTACATGTTATATAGTTAAATATTAAAACACAATTAACACTTTTATCTGTTTATACCCAATTTTTGTACCAAATATAAATCTGACAACTTAAAACACTATTGACATGTTTGTAGTCGAAAACTTTCCGATGCATCTTTCAATTCTTAGTGAAAGATCTTCCAAAACCATTTTTTGATCTCCACGATTTCTAATCAGATTTAGACTCTACATGTAAATGAATAGAAATTCTAGATTTCTATATTTTTTTTATATGAATATCTGTCATGATTAATTTTCAGGTACACTTTTCCTAAAAATTCTCCAAATAAACACCAATGAATCCATATACTACAGTGTTAAACTATCTGTTTCAAATTAATTTACAGATTTTTTTTTAAATTTATAACAGGTGACCAGGACCTTTGACATTTTGACCAGTTCAAGAACAGTCCTTAATCAGCATATCAACACTAACGAAAGCCTTGTATAAAATGGGATTATTATTAAAAAATGTTCATTGAAGTCTAACTTGTTTAGATACAGCAGCAACAGTTGGGTTAAACGTCCACATAAACAAGGACTTAAGTTGTCGAAATCCCCCTCCCATGCAAATATCCCAGCCTCATTACATATACATACGCAGAATTATATTAGCCGATAATCAAACTTAAGTCAGAGTGAGGGATTCAGGTTATAAGTCTACCAAGCAAGTCTCATCAAAATCCGATCATTCCAAAGATGTGGTGCGGAAAGCTATTAGCCAATCAGGTCACAGCGACCTCATCATATATGCGCAGAATTTGTTGATAATCGAACTTGAGCCAGGGGTGTAGGTAATAAGTCTATCAAGCAGGTCTCATCAATATCCTATTATTCCTTCATAAAATATATTGCGAAAAGCAAACTGGAAAGGTGAAAGGATATAAGGACAGACGAACGAAACTCATTTATGTATCCTCGCCAACTTCGTTAGGTAGGGAGTTAAAATGAAGTACCTGAAGGGGATTTTTTTTTGGCTTGGCTTTGCTGTATATGTCCAAGTATCATTGCTCAATACTTGTTTCCAATTGGCTTTCATTTGATACTGTGCATTAGAAATTTCTATGAAGCAGTAGCGTTGGTAAAGTACATGTGTAAGATTGGCATAGCAAAGGTCCAGAATTTGACCCCAGCCTTTGGTTATGGTCTGGGTAATTTTTATCTGTTATCCTAAGTTTAAACTATGAACAACTATTGCTGCAGCAAATGCATCAAAACATGTCATTTATATAAAACTTTCAGAAACAAATATCACAGAATCAACAACAGCAATAATAATACATTTTCACCTGATAGTACCTGATACATGTAGTACTATTTTACTACTCAAAGATCATACATGTATGTAAATTTTAAATACAATTCAACATGGTTTTATAAGATTTTCACAGTTAAACATGCATCATTTTCAAACCTTAATGAATGTTGTTTAAACAACTTAACAGTTGAACATAAATTCAAAATGAGAATTTTCAATTTTTTGCCAGATTCATCATGAAAAATAATCATGAAATCAGAATAAAAGACTTAATTTTTCAATTCTTGTCAATCTTGACAATTTAACTTTATCACTACAGACAATACACATAAACGATTATTGATGATAAATCATAATTCATCATGACTTAATTCATTTCACTACTTTTAAAACCTTATGACTAAAACGAGGACTATTTTTACAGCATGCACAGAATAAAAGAAATGACACATAAATTGTATGTATGTAAAAATTTGTGTTTACTGTCACATAAATACCAATTAATTCATCAGATTTTAATTAATCAAACCTACTTTAGATCAGACTTTTTTTGCATGCTATATATGTAGTTATTCTAATTCCAGGGGCCAATTAAATGTACTGAGATATGTTAAGTCTTTTATTGGGTTTCTGGAAACCTTAGTAAGGCAAAAAAAAAAAACTTTGTTTCTACTAACCCGACCGACCCTGTAAAATTCGTGCCGACTTTTTTTTTTGTTTTTGCAATTTTGGGACCAATTGACATTTGTTCTCATTGTGCTGCCAGTGGGGCTGAAACTGATAAAGAACTCAAAAAAATATACAAAACTGGGCTGCCATTGTGTGCCGATTGTGGTAAAATTAGGCAACCATTTGTTGCAAGGAAATATGGGAAGAAATACAATATATAAGGTTTTGGTTTAAAACAAACTGGATGATGTGTGGATTTTGTTTTTACAGTTACAAGTTTACTTGCCTCACATACTTACAGAAATGTATATTATTATGCATATTCTTCATATTCGACGACCACATCCCCCCCCCCCCCCCAAAAAAAAACCACCTACCTACCGACCCTCATTTTTTCGACCACGTTAGTAGAAACAAAGTTGTTGTTTTTTTTGGCCTAATGAGATATGATAAATACAGAAAAAAATTCCAGTCTACCAATTCAATTAAACATTAATATGGCAATTTTCCATCTTCCCATGTACAATCACATACATTTTCTTTAAGTGGGTCCAAAATTTAGAGAGAAAAAAAAATCAATAGTAATTCCCAAATCCAAAATCACCAATATCCCTTTTCATTATTTCTCCACCTCTTTTCAACTAAATAATTACAAAAAAATATCTTATACTTTCTGACAAAACAGCTTTTTAATATATGACAGATCCCCCCCCCCCCCCCCTGGCCCATCCTCCACCATCTAGGTATAATAACTTTATTATATACCTTTCCCCACTTTAAAAAAAAAAAAAAAGACAATGATTGAACCCTTGAAAAGGGAACCAACTTCAGCCCTATGTATACACACGTCAGACCCAAATTCCCTATAACCAAATCAGTGAACATCGTTATCATGAAATTGAACAACTATACACAGCAATGTATGGCTTTTCCATAACATGTATCAAATAGTTATTAGTAGGTATATATGCAAGTGATAAAAGCAGGTACAAATTCTTGTTCTTTTTTTGATAACGTTTCTAAAGCAATCGTGTTAAAATGTGAATTGTTTTCCCCTGTGAAATTTGAAATGAATCAATTTGCATATAATATATATATATAACTAATAAATAATCTCTGTCCATGCATTAACTCGAAACCTTAAATTTCCAATAATAACTAACACAATATCAAGTCAAGAAGGAGAGAAGAAAACCAGCTAACCTTTAAGTTCGACTGTAAATGAAAGAGACACACAGAGTTAGGAGTGGCAGTTGTATCAAGAGGCTAGAGTAAATTTATTTTCATAAACAAGAGCTGTCTTCCATTTGTGTAGGTATTTATATCATTTTCATTGTGATGTCATTTCTATATTCACGGTAATTAACGCCCATCCACCCTTTTTGCGGAGGTATTGAAATTTTTTTACACTATATGTAAGTGTCTCTACTAAAATAATTCTACATAAACAGTCTAGTAAACTGCTGGTCAGTTCGAACAAAATTGAACAAATATTGTCAATCCATTCAAACTGACCGGGAGGTTTAATTTACCTTAATTACATTTGATTTTATAGAAGAGATTTAGGTTCAAGTAAAATTTTTTCAAATTTATTTGGATAATGGATGTCTTAATCCCTTGTAAGTGTTGTAATAGTAATATGACTAGGAACATGGATGTAAGTTCTGGTCAAAATAACTCCTACTTATTAACTTTATAAACTATAATTTTCATCAAGCGTTTTGTTACCCTTTACAAACACCCCCTTTGTAACAAATTTTTAATGCACCCTGGGTGTTAATTATGGTGAGAACAGTGTATTGCTTGGAAACTACAGAAAAGGCTGAAAACACTGTTTCGCCAGCAAACTAATGATGTCACTATTTTAATGATTGGTATACTTATGTGAATGGGAGACAACACTTGTTTACCAAAAGAAGGATTATAGATCTAACATTAGAGTCTATTTTACTTGCTTCACAGAATGATGGTTGCTTGGTGCTATGAATATTTAGCATTATACTCAATCATTGCTGTATAAATACCCAGCACTATTAAAAATGAATATTCATCATTATGAAATGAATATCAATTATCGCTACATGAATATTCATATTGATCACAACACTGAATATTCACGGAATTTCTTTGCCTTGACTTGCTACTATTGTCAAATCATTCCAGGAAAAAGTTTGCCAAATGAGATGGAATTTGCATCTTAATCTTAATAATAATGATCAAATTTTGGAAATTTCATGTACACAAACCTTTTCCTCTATTCGGAGAAACAACATAAAATTTACTATAATATCAATGGCACATGGTGACTTTCTATAATTCCCCCAATCTTAATTTTGGAAGCAACCACTTTAATTTTAATGATTTTAGGAAAACAATTAGAAAGAAAAAAAAGAATAATAACAAAAATATATATAATCTGACTGCGGATTAATTTAAAGAACCCATTACAGGATTGCCAATTTTGCATCTTCATTATGGAATGGCGGTTGTAGTATTCAAACCCATTTACAAAGAACAGAAATCAACAAAATGGTGTAGAAAAGTGAAATTTCCTCGTTTGGAAAAGCTAAGAAAAAGAAATAAACAAAATCAAAGGAACAATTGAGTCACAAAGATGAAAACTGATTTTGACAAAGAAAGATTTTGGTTCAGTTTGATATTTCTCTAAATAAATCACAAACTGGGACCCAATACTTACTTTACAGATGGAGCAGGTGAACTTCGGCCCAGTCCACTCCTCCTCTGTACAGCTAGGGTGGAATACTCGCCAACAGTCGGAACACGGCAACATGTCTCCCACGGTGTGACACTCAAAACAGTACCAGTCATGGTCGTCTGTCTGATGGTGGAAATATATTATTTTTAATTCTTCTGAGGCATTTACTTGCAAGCTCTTTGAGATTAGGCATACTCAGAATTTAAAGGCAGGGATCACTTTTGGGCGAGATTTGGGGATTTTTACCCATATTTTTCCTGAAAATCTCATTAAAAAATTCAAAATTATATTACTTTATATAGAAAAGTCTGATGGATATTTTGCTTATCCCATAAAATCCCTCAAATCCTCCCATTGGTTTTAAGAATCAGAATTATCCCTGAAAGGATAAATGATATGTATACCCAAAGGAAAAATAACTGTTTTTTCAGATTAAATTATCATATCTTAGAAAACAGGAATAGTTAAGCAAATTCAGTGGTTGAAAATGCAAAATTTTAGGGTTCAAAATCTTGAGTTCTCCCTCCTAAATAGTGAGGGGTTAAGTTGGTAAGTATGCTAGAGCTACTTATAATGGCCTATCCTATTGATAGGATGAAAGCAAAAACACAAGTAAACTTTTTTTCTGGTTTCATTTACCCCTGAAGACACTTCTGAACTCTTCCCATTCAAAGGTTGGAATAGTTCATAATGGAATTTCAGGGGTGAATGAATTAACTGGTGTTTCATGTTTTGACTGTTATCGTGATATAAACAGAATTTTAAAATTTACAAATACAGTGCATTCCACTTAATATCACACTCCTCTTAATATCATGATTTCCCAAACACCATTTTTCCACGATATAATGTTGGAAAGATTTTGTTTGTTTTTAACATCATGTATTTTGAAAAGAATTCCTTTAAATGTTATGTTTTTTTACCAATCGCATAAAATATCCAGAAAATGTTGGTTTTTCTTTTATGAAAACAATGTAATGTTATCTATAGATTGAAACATCTTCATATAGTATGTACACTGAATAGCTTACTTTTAGCTACGGAGATTGCAAATGCATAAGATTTATTGGGAAAAAAGGTTTCTCTTAATTTAATGTCACATTCCTGTTAATATCATGTTTTGTCTGACAAATGCAACATGATATAAAGAGGAATGCACTGTTACAGTAACAAACTCCTATTACCTGTTCAGCCAGATCCTCCTCCTCTGGTATTCTGAATCCCTCCTGTTCTACACCCGTCATGTTGCCTTTCTTTCCGACGGTCTGATACGACAAAATCAAGTTGTCCTTGACCGCATATTGCATTTGTTTTTCAGTCTCATACTGTGTATGGTTGTGGATGCGCTTCATGTACCGTGCCACACGCTCAATGTTGGGGATTTGCTTCTGCTGCCGAACGAAGTTGACAGCATCCAGCAGATGTTTGGCATGTAAGACATTGGTGTATCGTCTCTTCATAGGCCGTACCATGATCAAATAGCCGTCAACCTGAAGCAAAATTATCAAAATACAATGAAATTACGTACATTAATTTAAGCTGATTATTCAAGGTTTTTATATACAGTAAACTTCGGTCAGTTCGAATAGGCGGATAGTTCGAACACATCTTTTCAGCAATAAAAATAATAATTTTTTCTACTGATAGTTCGAGACTGGCTTAAACAGGTTTGCCGCGATTTTTTGCCGATGACAACTCAGATAGTTCAACTACTATTTATACAAGCGACTGTAATTTCGTATAATTCGAACAGGATTGACAATATTTATTTAATTTTGTTTGAACATACTGAAGGTTTACCGTACTGTTTTATTACATTAAACCTTGTTTGTAGGTCGCCTGATAGACATTCAAAAATTATTATCTCTGGTAACTGTTTATTGGTCTTTTGTAACTAGTCAATATCTTTCTCAACTTCTTGTTGGGAGCATATATATACTGCTGGTGCTGCCATTTCAGCACTCACAGCTAACATTCTACAATTTCTAGCACTGCCCAACCACATCTTCATTTACAGCTGAGGAGACTGGAACAAGTGGAGTAAAGTATCTTGCTTAAAGATACAACACAATTCCATGGCGTGACGTGATTTGAACCCAAAACCCTTCTGTTATGAGCCCTGTGTCCTACCACTAGACTACCAGTCCTCCATGAATAATTATCGGAGGTCAAATCAATAAATGTTGCATCTGATATTTCAATAAAAATCCAATTTTCCTTCCTCATTTATAAACACCTGCAGACGATAATTCCTAAAACATCCCCGTAAAACTTATAAAAAGAAAAACTTAGATGCCAGGTATTTTGGGGAATGGGACCTGTCCGAAAAAAGGTAAAATTTGTCATAATTGTACTGCAAATTGGAAAACTAGCATTGGTGTTAATATCCAATTGAGGAAATTTTTTGAATGAAGTATCAACTTTAAACAAGAGGCCCAATGGGCCTGCATCGCTCACCTGGTATTAATCTCTGACTTATATTATAGTGTAACCCTAAAGTCCCCTAAAATCTTTTAATGTAAGACATTTAGAAGAACATCTTAAGATTTAAACATATTTTACCCCTGTGACCTTATAAGACAACATCATTTTCATTTTCAAATTTTGTTTGGCTTCATCCCAGGACGCTACCAGCCAAATATCATGTCTCTAGGCAAATAAAGATAAAAGTCATTTCTTTTCGCAAACTTTGTCGGGCTTTATCCAAAGAACCTTTCAGCTAAATATCATGCTTCCAGGACTTTTGGTATTTCAGAAGAAGTCGTTCGAAGGTTTTAACAGATTTAACCCTTGTGACCTTGAATATAGGTCAAGGTCATTTTTTTTCGCAAACTTTGTTGGGCTTCATCCAAGGAACCTTTCAGCCAAATGCCATGTTTCTAGGGCTTTTGGTATTTCAGAAGAAGTCGTTTAAAGGTTAAAATAGATTTAACCTCACTGTGACCTTGAATATTGGTCAAGGTCATTTCTTTTCGCAAACTTTATTTGGCTTCATCCAAGGAAGCTACTGGTCAAATATGAAGTCTCTATGCCTGACGGTATTTTAGAAGAAGTTGTTTGAAGGTTTCGACATTTTTGACCCCTGTGACCTTGAAATTAGGTCAAAGTGATTTTTTTTCGCAAACTTTGTTCAGCTCCTTCCAAGAAATCTACCAGCCAAATTTCATGTCACTGGGCCTTTCAGTATTTTAGAAGAAGTCGTTTAAAGGAAAAAGTTGACGGACAGACGACGGACGCTGCACCATCACATAAGCTCACTTGGCCCTTCGGGCCAGGTGAGCTAATAAACCATATATGCATATTAACCATACATTTTGCATTTAAAGTGTAAGATCTGGCATATGTCAACAGCAAAATGTTTTGTTTTTTTTTCAATTGAGAGATTTTTAATGGCATTTGTGAAGTTAAATATTTATATAATTAATGCTACTATTTTCAAATGGGAATGGGTCTGTATACTGTCTTCCACAAAGTCTGAGCTTGGTTAGTTATTAATCAAACCACAAACAAATAAATTTATTTTCATGTACAGTTTAAGGCTGACTTTAAATTTGTTTATATCTTCATTTAACTCATGCTCCCCTGAACATATATTTGAACTATTCCAATTCAAAGTTTGGAATAGTTCATTATGATTTTCAGGGGTGAATGAGTTAATTCACAGAGAATCAGATGCATGTATATTTTTGACATTCCTCACGAGATATGTACATATTTTAAGTTTTATGAATATATATGTTCTTTGATGAAAAAATAAATTCTAAAATAGGAATATCTAATTGTCAAGACAATTTTGAAGTGCCATTTTTTTTATTGATCAGTTTGTTATTTACAAATATCTACATTTTTTTGTATATTTAAAACCTATGCAAATGACCTACCATGGCTTTTTCTGGGGGTGTTATGGGGCTGTTAATGGGCCCCAGTCCCAAAATGAAATTATTTCATATTCAAGCCAATTCCCAAATTTTGTAGCTTACTCCTGAAAAATTTGTTCCCAATTCACCCATTTTCTTCTTAAAATAACACAAAAAGGCGCCATCCCAAACTGGTGAAAAAAAGCCCTGACTACAATATAATGCTTTTAATTTGTATCCCTGATATCCAATTGGGAAATGACAGCACATATACATAAACTAAATATGTTAATGATATGCTTTAAAATTTGTTTTTGAGGTTCAGTCAACTATGAAAATTGCCTCCTTTATCAAAGATTTATGCACTAGATGATGCATGAAATATATTTACTTAAAAGTGTAGCTACCATATCGAATAGGTAAAAAGATTGCAATCTAAAAATTCAAATATCAAGTTATCTCCCTTGAGCATAATTTAGGTGCATATGTGTGTACACTTTGCTGTGAAAAAAAAAGTAAAGTTAATTTCCTGTATCAGATTTCTTAGGACTTCATCTACAAAACAGCTATACGTTAAGGTTTTTTGACTCAATACAATGATGAAAGTTTCCACCTAAATATTATGACACAGATGCTTTCATGATAATCATGGTTAAAGATGATATCATGACTTTATGCCACTGAAATAATTGTTTTTTTATTGGTTTATTTAAACAGTTACCTAGCTAAAATACTTGGCTCAGAAATGGTAACACAGACACAATATGCATAAAAACAATTTTATTTTTCTTTAGACACATTAAGCATTAAAAGGAAAGATGGTATACTTATCAAAAATGTATTTTAGCAACATGTGTTGATGAAACAGATAAATGATACATGTGTACAGCTCTATAGTAATATTCCTATTTATCCTATCTATACAAATGTACAGGTTACAGCATGTGTTCACCTGTATACATGAATATATTAACATTTCTAATTATATAAGTTCTTTGACATAGCATTACTAGATCAAGCTTAATTCATTGGATGAAATTTGCGAAGTGATGTTTTTCAAAGGTTTTCCTCTTCCTTTAAAAATTATGACATTCTATAACTGTTTGATATATAATTATAAACTTTATTTATTATACATTAATTATGAAACAAGTTATCCCCCTTATCTATTTATCTATTTACAGCGCACGATGGTCTTACTGTGGGAGGAAACTAGAGTGCCAAGAGAAAACCCACATGGTTAGGCAGTGACCTCATTCCTTCTTACGTCCATCAAGGAATTGAACCCCGGCTGCCTTGGTGAAAGGCAAGTACACTATCTACTGCACCACCTGACAACTGTTTAAAGCAAACATTTCATGACATTTTAGTGTTGTATCAAGAAACTAAGTACATGATTTTCTTGTCTACATTTATTATTTTAAGCAAAGTTAGTACATTTAAGCTAGCCTAGCCTGTCTTCCTTGTTCCTAAATGTCACAAAAAGCTCAGATATTTCTCTTTTCAACATTATTTATTTTGTTTAGATATTTGTTTAGTATTAGGAATTTCAAAGTAGGAAATTGGGAAAATCACATATATTGTTTTCGCTGGAAATTGATAATTTCTAAGGGCATTTGGGAAGGTATTGTGGTACTGCTTAATTATTTTCGATTGGGAATGGGTCAATGTATTAGCTAAACCTAATAAATGCCTGGCAAAAACCCTGCATGGATATTCTGTATTCAATGACAAAATGGTGACATTATTTTTATAGCTAGCAGGGGTCGACATTAAGGCTTGTCCGCTTGTCCGGTACCAGACAAAATTGCTGTCGGACAAGTGAAACAATTAAAACGCTTGTCCGACGGGACAAGTAACAAACGTTGTCTTCGTGTTGTTTGTTTTATTCTGAAATCAACATTCATTAAATACTCACGATAAAAATGTTTACACTCTATTGTCAATCTGTAAAATTGCCTCGCACGAGTAAAACAGAAATGCTGTTATGTAACGAAAATAGCGTAATTCGGAATTCTATACAAGTAATTAATACCTAACGTTTCGAGGACTTCCGAAAATATTCAATCAATCTCACTGATGTGTTTGAAATAGAAATGCTTACGAATGTGCATTTGTCAAGCACTGCATCGACGCCAATGAATTGGGACAAATTTAAAGGTCTGAAAATGGCTACCGGACTCTATATATAAATTTGGATTCGTTAGCAGCATGTCAAATAAGCGACAAAAACTGAAGGAGATCATTGATCTAAAATAGAGGGGAAAACAGGAATATAAGAAAAAACGAACTAGAAAATTTCAGTATTCTTAGAAAAATTAATTTTCTATACAAACGAAAGTGAAAGTAAGACGGTGTCAGCGGTTGATACTCCCAGGTTCTCTATTTAAGTACTAGCAATGACAGATAATGTTTTGCTTAAACAAGAACTACTTAAAACTTGAATCAGTGCTAGATTATAATTAGCAAGTATATAGTATTGTTAATAATACTATAATTTGTAGTCAGATTATGAATATCTTCATGTTGAAGCCATTTTTGAAGGCTTGGTTTAAGTTCAAGACAGTCAGTAGCAGGCCTTACAATTTTTCTACTGGAATGGTTCTACAATCTCAAATGAACAATGCAAAAGTATTATAAGACAGTTCATAATTACTTGAGTATAATAAACTTTATTAGAGTTCAGTCACTTGTAAATTGATTCCATTTGACTGTATAGTTTACTAAAATATCAAAATACATTAATATGGAATTCTTCTAACTGGATCAACACAAATAAATGAGTTATTTTATAATTGTTATTATAATCTCATTGCATGTCACACAAATGTTAAAAAGTACCATTAAAAAAGGGACAAGTTATTATTTCACTCGGACAAGTGTGAAAATTGGTTACTTGTCCGAAGGGACAAGTGCAAAAAAAAGTTAATGTCGACCCCTGGCTAGCTTGTTTTTGACCACAGGAAGTTGAAAAGCAAACATGTACATGCACATGTACAGGTGTTGTTTACGAACATGTGTGAGAAGTTTCGTGACAATCACAAAAATTAATCCGTAGAGGGGTGATAATATATACAGTGATGTGCCTAAAGTCTTTCATTTTTTTATTTTGCTATACACTCAATATATATATTCTTTGTATTTCCAACTTTCAATGAATTTTCCCAACTTTGTTGATGGATCAATTTTAATGTAATTTTGTGTACTTATTAAGAAATTTTTCCTGTTTCATCTCATAATATTTTCACTGTTTTTCCGTTATGTATGGCCAGAGAAATCATAATTTATTTACAACATCCAATTTTCGGGACGCCACTTTGACATCATTTTGGTAACGTTATATTGAGAAATGGTGTCACACAGAAATTCACAGTGTAGACAATTCTGTGTAGCTCCATAAATACAAAACGGATAATTAAATAAATACTATGAGAGGAAACCTTGAATATTTTTTTACCAAATTACAAAAAAATGTCTAAATCCATCCATAAACGAAGTCAGGAAAATTCATTGAAAAAAAGTTGGAAATACAAAGAAAATATAGCAAAATAAAAAAAAAATGAAAGACTTTTGGCACGTATCTGTATATATAAATGTCAACTGAAGAAATTCTTTTTATATTGAGAGTGACCTTGCTTTAGACCACAAAAAATTGAATTGTGACTCTGTACAAGAGTTAGTATTTACAAGCACTTGTATGAAGTTTCCTGACAATCAGATAAGAAATGCTGTCTGTACTGTAGAGTAGTAATGCTTAAATTCTATTTAACTAGCAGTTGATTGTGAAGTCAAAACCTTTTATTTCATGTAGAATCTACATGTAAAAAAGTAGGCTATATAGGCAGCTTATATAGTACAGATTAAACCCTGCACCAGTACCAGTGGCAGTGGAGAAAGTCGGTCACAGTACAAAAACCCATATATCCATATAGACCCTTGTGGAAGACATAATTCTATAATATTATCAACTGAACTTTGTATTCAATTCTATTAATAGTACAGCTATATTTATTACTACCAGGATCACAACACGACATGTAAACAATCATTTACGGGACGCTTGCACTGGAAATGTGGGTCAACAAATACATTTCCCTTTCCACGCGAGAATATGCATGTAATATTACTTCAAATATACAGCGGTGGTTCATATGTCACAACAGTCAATACGTGCTGTACGGTCTGAAAGAGCAAGCTGTTTCACCCGTGCGTGTAAAATGCTTCCTTCATCGCACGACGGCACAACTTGATAGGACTGCAAAATCTGGGCCAACCGGTAGCCAATAGTTTTTGGCTAATATTCATAACCCACGCATATGCCATACGTGTATATATTATCGCTAACTATTCAACTTACCAACTATTCTGTTATTCAAGTGATCAAGCGGTTAAGTGGACTTCAATTTGTCAAATATTGATATTTTGTTACAGCTCCACTGCCATCGAAGATGGTACCCTGTGCAAAACGTTGCAACAAGAATCACTACGTCATCAAAATTGCCTTGGAAGAGACTCAAAGCATGGTGACGTACTACGCATCTAAATCGGAGAGTTACTTTACCTGACAGGTAGCTTTCCATACTCCGGTACACAGACACAGGACATGAAACGTAACAATCTACCATTTCTGTAGAAGTTAGTTTGGAAATACTAAATAATCATGCCAAGGGTTATAGAATGCGTCCCAAACTTTTCAGAAGGGAGAAATAAGGAGGTAAGTTGGTGACATGACTTGGTGCTCTCTACTGATCTGTTCTTGTTGCCATGAATACTCAGCAGTACAGACGATTTTTTTCCCTTTGCAATGCAAGCTTTAAGCCAGATCGTTACCGGCAGAGACCTGTTTCGCATGCCATGCACTATCTTTGGATCAATTTATAATGGATATCGGATTATGTTGGCAAGATAAGTCAATGGCTTATATCTGTCGTTACCTGGGTATAATACAGCACTGCTAATTTAAGTTTATAAAAAAAAAAATCTCAGAAGAGAATGCATAAATGTGTGCATGTGTGTGTGTGTACTATTTATAGAAGGCTTGCTTTGGTAATTGGTACTGTCTTAATTATAATTGCATTAATTATATAAGTTGCGCGGGTGTAAATTATATCAATATTATTCTTTCTTTTTTTCAAAATTTATTTTTAATCAACTTTTTATTATTTGCAATTTGATATAATTGAAATTATTTCTTTTAATATCTGATAGTGATATTTTTTCCTAACATTTTTGGGTTAATTTTGTAACAAATATGGTAAATTAAAGCATTTCGAAAAAATGAATTACTAATGCCATAGAACTTAATAAGTCTGTGTTAAATAATGCAGTGAAACTAATTATGGCTGGAGTATATATATATATGCATGCAAATTGCACCAATTATAGTTACCCATATTCCATATATTGTGTAACGGAATCGGACAGAGAAATTTTTGTAAAAAATATATCAAGCCATTATGACATATTAATATTAATGTATGGTAATTGATTTGTGTAGGTAATCAGAAAATAATAAAATTTGATTTCAGAGATATATCCATCCATTAATTTCAATTCATTGAAGTATGATGTTGTAAATCCTTAATTATTTTTAGGTGAATAACATTTTATTCCTATCCCCAAAAGCAAAGAAAGAATTTAATGTATTTATGTTCAGACGAAAAAAAAAAATCATTGAATGGATGAGTCAGTCCTAAGTCCTGACTTGCTGTTTTACTGTGCAAATATTAATTGTAAACATGTCAGTCTTGAAGTTGAGATTTGTGGAAAAACTTTTATCTGCACCTGCTGTGACTCACCTTTACCAAGACAGCTAGCATATTCTCACCTGGTTATATGTAAAGGTATCTAACAGAAAATATACTGCATATGCAATGGATAATTACCTAGTTTACAAAAAATGCTTGAAATTTTTCAACCAACAGGTTTGAAATTTCTGTCCTGCAGCGGAATATTTACTGCAAGGAAGTGTATTATCATGCAGGTAGCTAATTAACAGTGAAGATACGTGTACATGGACAACATTGGAGGGATGTTTACCACCTCCATATAATGCAATATACAGTTATATTTTACGTGCCAAAAGTCTTTCATTTTTTCTTTATTTTGCTATATATTCTTTGTTTTTCCTACTTTTTTGAATGAATTTTCCCGACTTTGTTTATGGACCAATTTTAATGAAATTTTGTGTACTTATAAAAAAATGTTTCCTGTTTCATCTCATAATATTTTCACTGTTTTCCGTTAAGTATGACCAGAGAAATCATAATTTATTTACAACATCCAATTTTCGGGACGCCATTTTGACGTCATTTTGGTAGCGTTATATAGAGAAATGGGGGTAACACGGAAACTAGCAGTGTAGACAACTCTGTATAGCTCTATTAATACACAACAGAAAATTAAATAAATATTACGAGAGGAAACCTTGAATATTTTTGTACCAAATTACAAAATCCATCCAAAATTAAAGTCAGGAAAATTTATTGAAAAAAGTTTGAAATACCAAGAATATATATAGCAAAATAAAAAAAATTGAAAGACTTTTGGCATGTCACTGTAATAATTATTTGAATGTGTATTAATTAGGGAAGACTTGGCAATGTCAAGTTTGCTTCACATTGTCCTTTTACTGTTTTGAAGGTTGAACTCCTGATGACATCATCTATCTTTGCCTATATGCAAACGTTGTTTTGTCATAATCAACAATGATAGATTTCACAACATTAT
The DNA here is from genome assembly GCA_947623455.1 of Mimachlamys varia. NCBI lineage: Eukaryota > Metazoa > Mollusca > Bivalvia > Pectinida > Pectinidae > Mimachlamys > Mimachlamys varia. Next base: position 36,748,476 of record OX392538.1, on the reverse strand, counting down.
AGACCCCTTGCTAGCCCACTTCATTGAGTTAAATTTGCCTTTGTCCAGTTCAGTTGGCATTCATGTTGCCAATGAATGCCAACTGACAGCAGTCCAATGCTTCAATAAATCTCTTCAAATGTCATGTGCAGTCAGTGCATGCACCTGAGCTGGAGTCTTTTTCTTTTGAACATAATCAATGATAATATTCAACAGATCAGCTATATTAGACAAATATACAAATATTGGCTTAAATAGAAACGTACCCGGTAATATTGATTTAAGTATAATGTTATAATCAATGTCAACTCAAAGGAACGGTTTTAAACCTGGAGACTAAACCATGCTGTAAAACTCGGGAGTAAATTTGATTGGTTCTTGACATCTAAAGTAGCTCCACTGGATCCTGAAATGAAGCCTGAGTTTCGATCTGGTCCTGGGATTATATTGTGTCTGGTAAACCGCTCCTGTGATACTCGACTTTGATATTCAACATCAGAAGATTTATACATTATGGCTGTATTGATTAACTTCTTCAAATTGCGTCAGACTTAATCCTTCGATTTTTCCTTTGAAAGGTTTCAGATTGTTAATTATATAAGTTTCTATGTTAATTGACTTCATGGTTGAAATCAAAATTGGTTTAATTCATTGTTGGTACTTTAATCTTTGGTCAATTAAAAATAAAATTGTTTTTAATTTGTTTCTTAAAATCTCTAATTGTTTAAAAAGTAAATACTTCAAATTTGTTTGTTCACAGTTTTTGATATAAAAAATGAAATTGTTTAAAGTTTGATACTACTTCCTTAATGGTTGAAAATTAATTCATTTTTTCTTGTCAAATTGGCTCTAAACAAAATTAATCTTCTTTGGTTGAAAATAAAAGTGAATATTTTAAAAAAAGAATTGTCATTGGTGGCTTTGTTCAGTTTTGTCTTTTTAAATGAAATTTTAAGCCAGAAAAAACACATGCTGGAATAATCTCAGGGACAAAATACCCATCATGCAATTTAATTCAGACTTCTTCGAAAACAATTCAGTGTTTAAAAAAAACAATATGACAGTCTCTGAAAAAAACATTTCATCTATTACTGGCAAATTAAAAGTCATTTTTTTAAAAGTAAGTAAAATTTTATATAAAACTTACGCTGAGTCATACCATAAATGGTTTCGATTTGTTACCATTTTTTAGGGGCTGTGGTGGCGGGGTGGTTAACTTAGGTGTCCCGACATTCTGCCATTGGCCCTCCGCCTCCGGGTCACGAGTTCAAACCCACATGGGGCAGTTGCAAGGTACTGACTGTATGTCGGTGGTTTTTCTCTGGGTACTCCTGCTTTCCTCCATCTTCAAAACCCGGCAAGACCTTAAATGACCCTGGCTGTTAATAGGACATAACCGAAAACTAAACCAAAACAAAATTACCATTTATTATGGGCATTTGCCAAATAATGCAAAAATTATTAAATCTAAACATATATATATTTGTCTGAGTGTTAATAAAATTTTGTAATTGAAATTTATGAATTCAGAAATATACTTAACATTTTAACATACCTGCAATTACACAAAGATAGGATATCTAACTGCAATATAAATAGTTATTAAAAAGACTTATACATATATACATATAGGTCACACCTAACCCACATATAAAATATGCAGTGATGTGCATGTAGTTCTTACATATGATTTGATAATTCTATTGCGTAATATTTCAGTGAGTATGAATTTAAAATTACTAAAAAGGTATAAATGTATATATATAGTACATGTATTTCTTCATTGGTTTACTATTTCTTATGTCTGTACATAGGTGTATACATGTATGCAAACTTTGTATACAATTCATTGTTGTAGGATCATTGATAAAATTTTGACACCGTTTCTATTGATAAAGCTATTGTTTACTATGATACAATGTAGTAGACAGATAAGAACGTAACCTGACCTTGGACACTTAAAGAGCCAAATGTAGATACTATCCCAGTTCCTCGATCCTCTATAAAGCAAAGCAAATTACCGTAATGAGGCCAAAAAATAATCATTTGGTTTCAAGTAAGTTATCCAAACAGGATTACTGGTAGAAGCATTATTAAAATCTAGTTTTTTATCTTTGAATTGGGTCAAATAGAGAACGAATCCCCTTTAATTTGTTGTTGCTTGGGCCAAAATTTGTTTTTTTTATTAGACAACTTGGAAGTTTTTGTTAACATTTTAAGTGATAATTAAGCACAGTGTTATAATTATAATACACTTGTACAAAGTTAGAAATATATTTTGAAATTCAAAAAAAAAAAACAAAAGCAAAAAAAAAAAAAAAAAATTAAAAACAAAAATAAATTTGCATAATTTTCTTTGGCCTTAGTAAACGAAAATTGACAAAAATGCTAAAGATGGAAGACAAAGAAATGTATAGGGTCAGTTATTTAGGAAACAGAATTATTGACCTGAAGCAAAGACTTTAATATTCCTAAATATGCTTTAACATGTTTGTGAATAGGAAAGGCCTAGCAATGATCGAGGGTCATTACAGTGTTTCATTTGGTTGCTATTTGGTCGCCTTGATTTGTTTCTGCAGGACTCAGTTGTTGCCTGAATCATAATTGTGCTGTGTTTGGTTTTATGATGCATATATTTTCTCATATTTTGCTTCTAGAAAAGGACATTGAATTATGAGTTTTGTATCTAAAATTAAATATTTGTGTAATTTTGAAAAGCTTACTCTATACTTCAAAGTCTATGTTATTTAGCTTTAAAGGCGCAATATACGTAACTTTCGGCAAATCTTGAAGCGAAAATCAAGCCTATTAACTTATTATATTTATAGATTAATAGTTAAGATTAACTGATATCAGCACTATTCACAATGTCTTCTAACTTCAGCTTGTTGTGGAAATGGGCCCCACCTGAAGTATTTTCAATTCTTTGGATTTTTCTTTCAAGAGTTTCTTGTTAGGTACCGTTCAGGTTTACTTCGTTTTAGACTTATTTTTGCATGCTTATATCAACTACCGTAGGTTTTTTTCAGAATTTTTTGGAATCAGGGAAAATTTCCTGAAGTTACGTATATTGGGCCTTTAAAAAGATGTACCCGAGTAACTGATACAAACTATTAAAATGACATAAGTTAATATGGGCCTCTGTGGTCTTACTAGAATTGCCTTTGTCTGTGTTTTACTTATAGATACATGACTGACAATTTGAAAGTCAGAAACAACAAATGCAAGGTTGTAAACATGACCGTGGCCAAATTGTTCAAAGCATGGTTAGTTTGACAATATATTTAAATCTAAATCTTTCGTCAGCTGTTGTTGAAACTCAAAAAACTAAAATGGGATTCAAAATTATCTTAGGCTTATTCTTGCATGGTTATCAACTGGATTTTTTTTCAGAATTTTTCAGAATCATGAAAGATTTCCTGAAGTTTCGTATATTGGGCTTTTATTTATTTGGGGGGGGGGGGGTAGTCTTCATGTATAAAAGCCACTTTGGAACTCTTAAAAAATAAGTGTCCTGTCTGTAGTGGGGTGACACACCTGGGATCTCGTAAATGGTCTGGTATTGCACTGTATTGTAATACATAGGGGTCATAGCATGTTTTCAGGGTAATTTACGGTAAACTAACAATAGCAAGAATGTCACAGACTGTGTATACCACAAAGGTTAATAAAACATTTAACTTTTGGGTTTAAATTGTTTCCATTGTGTTAGTAGACTATTGGTGTTGTCCATTGTTGGAAATAGGTCAAAGCAGTATAGTACATATCTAGGTATAATTCTTGCTTGTCTGGCACTATTTAGTAGACTGTAATATATACATGTTAGCTGCATGGTCCTGGATTAAGGCCAAGGAAGGGAAATATATGTTTCCTTATTGATCCAGACATGTTGAGCATGTTTTGGGAGTTCTTTGGCAATTTTAGGAGTCAAAATACAGGTTTTTGCAAGTCAGGGAAAACCCTGGAAATGCAGTTTTCACTTATAATTAATGATATCCTGTAAAAAATTTTCAAGGGGTGAATAGCTGAGGTACCTGAATGGTCCAGGCTCAAAACAAAAAATTTGCATTTCTGATTTTATTTGTAGGAGGTAGATTTTTTTTATTTGGGTGTGCTATATTTGACTTGATAAATGCACTGTTCACTAGTTTCCTCAAATACAAAAAATGTGTGCTTAATAAAAATCATGTACAAGGGAAGTTTCTGTGTAAAATCAGTTACCCTTTTCTATATTCTAGTGTTTAGCTTAATTTTTGGTTTGGTTTATTTAATGCTTTACGTCCTAATAACAGCCAGGGTCATTTAAGGATGTGCCAGGTTTTGGGGGTGAAGGAAAGCTGGAATACCCAGAAAAAAGCCACAGACCTATGGTCAGTACCTGGCAACTGTCCAACGTGGGTTTCGAACTTGCAACCCAGAGGTGGAGGGCTAGTGGTATAATATCTGGACACCTTATAACCACTTGCATTGGCCACCACAGCCTCTTTTAGCTTAAAGACTGGATTAATTAATTAATATTGTATTAGCAGATCAGTGATGTAAGGAACTTTTTTATAGGTTTTGATTTGTGCACCCATCCTCTATCCCTGACAAAAGATTGGATCTGCCAAATGGGGCAGGTAGGTTATTAGGTTGATTATGGTAATAAGATTACAATGTCTTCTTGCTTCAGGCTAGAGAGATTTTCCCCTTTTACCCAGTGGTTATAGATGATAAAGGACTAGGGAGTTCTGGGTCTCAGGTTTGATCCCTATAGTGGGAGCTAGCACTCTGTTCTTTTTCTTCTTCAAATGCATGAAAATTACAAAAAAAACAACTTTACTTATTGTCTTCTGCTGAATGAATATATATTGCCAATTCATTTTTGAGGGGAAACTGGGTTAATTTGGTTATAAAGACTTGTGTTAAATATGCATGTGTGTTGATTAGGTTGATGGTTACAGTTGTAGAATGTTTCCAGTTATATGATAACTCAACAGTCATGTAGAGTATGGGGTTGGAGAGCCAAGGGTCGTGGGTTATGTTTGAATCCTAGTGATGGCACTATATCACTTTATACCTCATCCTACTACAACCTGGTGCCATTAACCTCCCTATTCAAGGTAGGAGAACCCTTGATGGGGAGTTAAAGAACCTGGTTGGTGATTGAAAAAGAGGGGAATAGTGTTAAAGATAGCTCATGAGCTGTAGGCAAAGTAAAGCTCCACTTACTCGAACCTGGTTTACTCAAATACACCTCATTCTTGGAACAGTTTGTTTGGTCCCGACCGAGTTCGTGCATATATTAAACCAAACTGGGATTACTCGAACACGTGTACCATGTTTTCCTCGAACTATTGATAATATCCCCACAAAATCGAGTAATTGGGGTTTTACTGTAATTTCCTTTATCTCAGCGGTTACATATACCAGGTAGGGCATCGGGCTGGAGAGCCCAGGGTCGAGGGTTCAAGCCCCAGCGACAGTAGTATCAAACACTTTTCCTCGTCCTCGTTACACATGTACATGTAACAAAGTCTAAGTCGTCTTGCCAGTTCATACAGTGACAGAGAGTCTGATCACTATAAAAACTACATGAGGTTGGAGGTTCGATCCACCGTACATTAAGCACATTTTCTTTTCTCTACTGCCTGTTTATTACTAATAGTTACGTTGATACTGCAGTATACACATTTCTATTGTTGTGGCCCGTGAAGGCAAGTAAAACATGCCATTCATTTCCATTAGATCACATTTCACAGGTGAAGGAACAAAATTGATCGCGCGTCACTCAGGTGTAGATAATATACATTCTATTGTGATACAGCTCAATACTTATCTGACAGTAAACGAGTTTTACCTGGTTTGTAAATAAAGGTATACATGCCTGGCTGGTTTAATGTCTACATGGATATTTTATTACCACATATTACAGTAGGAATAGAAGGACACTTTTATTTATGTACATTGTATATCTCATTCTACATTTTATACATATTTATATTGAATTATTCATATCTTTATGAATTACTGCTGTTTTGGTATTCTGTCAGAAACAAAAATCATGGTGATGCTAAAGGTCTGTGTACAGCTGCTGTACAGTGAATTGTTTTATATTTAAATAGATGTAAATTCTAATCTTAAAATTTACCATCTTTTATAGATATAGTATGTCACAGTTTATATATATATAGGTAACCATAATTATTCTAATAAAAGCCCTTGCCCAAAAACATATTAGGTTGGTAAAGAAATATTGAACCATTTGTCTAAACTTCAAATTATTTATGTAAATAAGAGTATGTTAGTTGTAATCACACTAATTGATGCATAATTAATTTTTACTTATTTTGTCTTCCATTGATTTTTTGTATTGTGAATGCAACAGTTTATCAAAGTGGTCTTGCAATTTGTTAAAATTTGATGAAGTGTTAACAATTATATGTTAACATTTTTCTTCTTCTCCATTTTTCTCATCAAATAAATTGCCCTATTTAGCTTTTAAAAAAAAGAACCAATTTTCTTCAGTTTGTCTTTCCTTCTGTGCTTCTGTCTGTCCTTCCTTCCGTTATCTTGTCCAGATGCTCTCCCCTATACATAACTTATGACTAGAACTTCATACTTTGGGTTCAGCTTGGTGAGCATGCATCAAAAGTAGGTCACAGACCTAGATTTTAACCTTTGACCTACCGGTACATCAAAGAAAAATTTGTATGGGGCTCTATATCTCCTACACGATTCCCAGGTGCTTAAGGTTAAACTTTTGCTTAAACTTTAGACTTAGGTGATGGGTTATTCACCTTGATGTGACAGTGTTTGTTGTGAACAAAAGTCGGTCACTTTGACCTACGCAAAGTGACCTACATTTTGATCTATGACCTTCATTTAAGGAAAAGTTTGTCTGGGCTTTATTGTTTACACTACTTATCCGCCCTTTTGTAAGTACATAGAATGGGTTAACCTAGGTGAATTAGTGTTTTCCATGGATTAAAAGTGGGTCATGCTGACCTACATTTTGACATTTGACCTACATGAAAGAAAAAGTTTTTCTGGGCTCTTTCTGACCTGCACTGTACATACCTGTGACCAGATGCAATAAGATATAGTAACATTTCACCCTTAAAAACTATTTTTATTTTTTACTGTTAAATATAACAATTTCACTGGTGAATATATATATATCCTTGTTGACAGGTGATTGAGGCTATAGCCAGCGGTATTGCCGGAACAGATGGCTGTACATTACTGGATGTTGACCCCGGGGCGTCGACCAATCGGACGGTGTACACGTTCGTGGGTTCCCCAGAAAGTGTGGTGGAGGGAGCTCTGAATGCTGCAAGAGTGGCATTCCATGCTATAGACATGAGAAAACACACAGGTAAGATTATCTTATCAGGCAATTGTGTCAACTTAACGGATGGTTCTACAGTATTTTGAAATGGTTTCATTAAGATTAATCAGTTTTGAAAATATGACATCAAAGTGTTAGTTCTACACACAAAAAAAATCTATATGTGAACAGAGATGATGGGGTTTATGATCAGAGTCATTTGTATAATGACCCGTTACTGACAACACAAAAAATCTAAACATGAACCGAAATAGGGGGGGCATGATCTGAGTCATCTTAATGACCTGATACTGAACACAAAAAATCTTAACATGAACAGAGATGAGGGGGACCAAGATCTTGTGTCGGCTGTAAGATATGATACTTGCAATACAAAAAATCTAAACATGAACACAGATGATAGGGACCAGGGTCCAGTGAAACAAAAACATTTTAGCATAATAATTAATATATATAACATGTTCATTGTTTGCGCACATGTAGAAAGTAAAAGTTTGAAGCTACATATTTGAAAAGTCCAAGTATAATGTTGTCCCATTGCCAGTAGATATCATATTTTTTTCCAGTTTTCTATTACCACAAATCATGGAACATTTTGAATAGAACTGCATCCATACCATAAACATTAAAAAGAATCATGTCAGTCCAGGAATACAGATTTGCTATTCCCAGTTTGCTATTTCAATATTAATGAGATAGACTGATGAATAAATATGTACATGTTTCGAATATGTACCGTATGCTCATGAATAAATCTTCTTAAAAATTAAAACAGAAATTGGAGTCTCATCAAAATAAGGCATCTGCAGTACATTTTATGGTTACCTGCAGCTCATTCTCCTCTGAAAACACATTTGAACTCTTCCAGATCAAAGGCTGGAATAGTTCATTATGGAATTTAAGGGGTGCATGAGTAAAAATTGTTTGAATCATGCAGATTCTCTGCTACATTCACCCACATATTGGTTATTTGCAAGAAAACACAAATAATGTATTCCTTATTTTTTAATATTTGTCATTTTATCTGCAGGTGAGCACCCTAGGATGGGAGCCCTGGATGTCTGTCCGTTCATCCCAGTACAAAACGTCTCCATGGAGGACTGTATAGAATGTGCCAAGGAATTCGCAGAGAAACTGGCAATCGAACTAGGAGTACCAGGTAAGTATCTATACCTGTATTTTTGTTGTACAACTTCTCGGTCAATTTATACCATCTCACAATGCAAAATCAATATAGACTTTTATCAAGACTGTTATCAATCATAAAAAAAATCTGAAAGAAAAAACCAAATGGACGAGGGTAACAGCACAGTGGACCCTCGATTATCCTTCTTTCCCAGCTCAAACCCGTCCGGATTGCGAGTTTTCCGGACTGACGAGTTCCGGACTGGTGAATACAATCAACTTTACGGAAATCCTTTCCTGTGCATATCCTTTGGGATTCCGATATTAACGGACTGTCGGCACCAAGATTATCACGGGTCCACTGTACTCCTGCACAGCTTCTCTTTTCTTACATTTCCTACATGGAATATCTTGGTATAGAAATTTCAGGAAGGAAATTAATGGTTCCTGCAGGAAATAATTTGAGAGGGAAATAATAATTAAGACATGTTTTCCTGTCAGAAATTACCGGGGTATACAATATTTTATTATAAAACTTTTATGTTGTGATGAATTTCAAAATCATGGGAATGTGTTTTAACATATTTATGATATTTTCAGTCAAAAAGATTTTTGTCTGAGCTAACAAAAATATCAAAATTGATCTCAACAACTTGAAATGTGAAATTCTAAAAAATTAAATCATGCATTTGCAAATAAAAAAGTCAGTAAATAAACTTTTGATTGTTCCTGTTTTCAGTGTACCTGTATGGTGAGGCCGCAGACAATGAAGAAAGGAAACAGCTACCACAGATCCGTGCCGGCGAGTTTGAAGGTCTCCCGGAAAAGGTAACTTTGTAGTTTATTAAGACCCTTAACCCTACATCTATGTACTGGTATGTTATTTTTACAGAAGTTGGCATTTAAGACTGTTAGTTCAATTTTTGCCGCTGTTAAATTTCTGTTGACTAGTATGTGTCATACCTTGCCTGTTATTGTTATACTGTTATGGCTCCTGCAGCTGTATTGAAAATGTTTTTACAAGATATATTGAGGGAATGCAAAGAAGAATTACGGAATAAAGAAGAAAAATAGGGATCTTGAAATATATTGGCAGTAAAGTAACAGTGTTTTGTTCGTTAGATGGCATTTGCAAATCAAGGTTTTACTGAAAATTAATGATTAACAATATATTTTTAAAGGTATTTAATCCAAATACATGAAGAACTCAAACTAAAACTTAAATTATTGTGGTGCTAATTAAGCCAAGATGGAGATGAAAAATAGCATTATATCCAACGAGGCTTATTACCATATGGAAAATGGGTTTTTACAATGTCAACGGTGGCGACATAATATTATCAAAGTTTTACAGTGTAACAATTATTGGCTGTGTTTTAGCTTTCAAAACCTGAGTGGAAGCCAGATTATGGCCTGGCGGAATTCATGCCGACCTGGGGAGCGACGGCTGTGGGAGCTAGGACCTTCCTCATCGCCTACAACATCAACCTACTGGCCACGAAGGAACAGGCTCACCGCATCGCCCTCAATGTGAGGGAGCAGGGGCGTGGCAAAGATCAGGTAGCGTGGCCTTCAAGATCTGTAAAAATGTATTATAACATCTTGTTAAGTAGTTCTAAAGGAGCTTCTTGGAAAATATAGTGTAGAATTTCAGTATGACAATCATTATGGTGTTTACATTTTTGTTGTTGTTATTTTTTTACTTAAATTTGTGATGGAATTTCATTAATTTGAAATAATTAAGAACATTAGAAACTTGAATAAAAGGTTTTCAACAGACTTAAATTAATGAACATTTACTCCAATGAAAAAAATATCATAAAATTGTGATTTAGAGAATTCATCTTCAACAAAATCATTCAAGGATAGTGTATATTTTGAAGCACCATGAAATCAAGCAACATATTTTAGTATTTGAACTTTGACCTTGTAGCACCACATTCAGCGTCGTATGAGACTTCGGGTAGGTGTCCACTGACTGGGCTTCCCCCACCCCCGGGCCCTTCTAATACCACCTCCCCCTACCACACGTCCCCCTCTCCCCTTCCCCCATAGCCAGTTTTCAGGCAGGGGCCTACTTACATATCGCTAACACTGCCACACAAGTTTGAATGAGTTTCGGTCTTAATATTTGCTCACACCGTACAGTATAACAAAAGCGATAAGGATCTTGATCTACAGGGAAAAAAATCTGCAGTTTATAGTGTTTATATTTAAAGAAGAGAGAAAGGTTTTCATAGAACTTCTATTTTCAAAAAGATTCAAATGATTTTCTTTTTGGTCATGAAAGTCCTAATTTACAACTTTAGTCATCAGTATTTTAGAAGCCATTTTATTACAGATTTTCGATTTGAAATTTAATGTTACACCTACAGTTGAACCTCGTCATCTCAAAGTTGGTGTGACAGAAAGAAAAAACTTTGTATAAACCGAGTATTTGAGTTAAGAAAGGTCAAATGTTTAATGTAAGTTTGGCCGGAACCTATACTACAAAAATAATTGAATTGAGCGGGGTCTTTTAGTTATACCAGTTTGAGATAATGAGGTTCAATTGTATTAATTGCAAAAGTTTTTTTAATTAGCAAATTGATTTTTTTTTTCAATCCATGACTATTTCAAAAATTAAAAAAAAAATTGTTTTATTAAAAAATTATGTACTGTAAAAATATGCAATGGAGTTAATAATAATGTGAAAAATATATAATGGAATATTATCCTAACTGTTTTTGGTTTACTATATATTGAGAGTTATTGCACAACTAAACGTGTAATGGTGTGGCCACTAATGTTGTGAAGTGGATATATATATATATAATGACATAATACAACCCCAAACCCTCCTAGACAAGGAGCTGGTAGCTGTCCACTGTCCATGGTAGCTGTGTACGGTAGATCTAGAGATTAATGGGAAAAAAGACCAATGCCTGAGAATTGTCAACACCGAGATTTAACCGTACACTGCATAGATGTAAATGTATACATTTTTGTAAATTGTATATCATTTCCAATTCAAAAAAAGGACTATAAAGTGTATACACTGATGTATCCTATGTATGGCACTTGTGTGAAAACCACGGTTACCACATCAAAAATTACCGAAAAATGCAAAATATCACTGTTTTTGACACAAAATTTGACCTATGCAGATAGGAATTTTTTCTTAAGTTCTATCTAAAATTAAAGCTTACTAACTTGGTTGCAGAATTATATCTGTCCCAGCATAGGTCGTACGCTTAGATTTTCGCTATTTTCCCTCATGTGCTGTTGTCGAAATTTCACTTCCTGTAAAGCTAGCTTTTCCTGTGTAGACACCCATTTCGGAAGGGTCAAAATTTTAATCTCTAACCAAAAAAATTTTTTTCTCTTTTTACAAATGTGAAGTCAACAAAGTCCACTTTATCATGCTTAAGCCAATTTTACTCCTTATTTTTTTTTTAGATTTTCATAGGCATGCTATTATAGGGGTTATTCATTGTACAAAAATATCACCCATGGCCACAAAAGCCTTCTGTACACTGCTACCTCGTTTTGTTATTAGATCATTCACCCCTAAAATTTCATAATGAACTACCGGTATGTCAACTTTTGAGTTGGAAGAGTTCAAATGTGTCTTCAGGGGTGATATTATAATTGTGGGCACTGCTATGTTAGTGATGATAAATTTTTTTTTTTCAAGTGTTGCAACTATAACAGACATGAACGTTTAATACACATGTATTGACATATATGGAGTGTATAGTAATAGTTCTATGTATTGTGAATTATAATGTTGATGACTTAATGTTATTAAACATTGTAAATGTGTTGTGGACAATCAATGATCGTTTATTATTGCCATAGGGAGGTTGGGTGTGGCAGAGAATAACCTACCGGTACATGTATATTATACACAAAATATATCTGCAGTAAAAAAAAATCTTTGTTTCAACATAAGCACTAGCTTTTAATGCAGGAAAAGACCTGTTTGTTAGAGAGATGCTGCCATTTCAATGTAAACAATGGTTTACTTAAGACATGCTGTCTGTATCATGCTACTAAAGAGTATAACCCTTGTAAACAATCACCTGCTTAAAAGTCGGACAATTTTTCCTAAAATTATCAAGTGTTTCACCATAATGGAATAATATATAACAAAGATATCAGTTGTTAGGGGGCATCAGTGTGCCTCGATACTTCATCGGATATCAAGACTGTCAGATTTATAGACATTTTTCAGTTAAGGGCATCTTAAAACTAATTTTGATGGGGAAGGGATATATTTTTCATTTGAATTGTGCACAGTATTTCAAAATAATGTAATCCCGAATTGGTATTGATAGTGTTGTTCAAAATTCACAAGGGGTGAGAGGTTAGGGGTCAATAGAGAGGTCAGGGGGTCAAACATTCAAGGTTAAATCGGTCAATGACTTGGGATAGTCAGCCTTGCATGGTCACGTACTGTATGTACTAGTCCTAGTCCTACTATTTATGTCGGCTGTGTCAACTATTTTGGGAACTATTGGGATCATGTTTACACATTTGTAGGTTAACTTGTTATCTGTCATCTTGTGTGGTTGTCATCAGATAAGGATACACTATCGGAGAACACATTAATTTTATACTACTTATAAAGTTAAATTCTGCTTTTGCTTGGTATGAGAAAATGATATTTTTTCAAATTTTGCAAATGTCATTTAAGTAATGGTGATATTGACCATTTAATCTTTTTGAAAATGCTTCCACTGAAATTTCCTTTTTTTTGTCTTTTTGGGAAAAAAGCACAAATCAAATACATGTATATGGTGAAGTTGAGAAATGGAAAAAAAAACTATTTCCTTAATTGAGAAGGGGAAAACACTTCAACATTTTCACTTATTTTAAAGATGATGTAACATTTAAGTATTAACAATATTGAATGTTTTGATCTCTTTCTGCACATGTGTGTTGATATTTATTGTTTATTTGCTTCAATATATACATCTTTCTGTTATTCACGTTTTGACTGTTTTTTTAGGCAAGTTTTCTTGAGTTGTCACCTCACTTGCACAATCATCAATTTGCTGGTTTAACAATTAAATAGTTATTAAATATTCATAAATCCAAGCATTTCATCCACTTCTTTAGGAAAAAGATATGAAAAAAATCTCAGTTGAGCTCTTGTCTTCAATTTCAATCAGAATGTTGAAAAATTGACATCTGCTTGGTTTATGCCCCTCCAATGATTTATAAATTACAAGAAGCACTGTTTTAATTCACTTAAGACTGAACAATGCAAACACATCGTTTTTTCAAGCTTGTTACTTTTTTTTAACTCTTTTGTCAGTGGTTGAAAATTAAAAGGCTTTTACACCTTGAGAGTTGCAAAAAAACAGATCCAGCTGACAATTTTGTACAGGAAGCAAACATTTTATTTCAAGTAAATTTTTTTTTAACTCCTTTGTCAATGGTTAAAAATTTCAAGGTTTTACACCTTGAACGTTACAAAGAAAAGTAATAAATTTCAGCTTGTGAATTCTTAATTGAAAAGCTTTGAAAACTTAAAAATTAAATGAATACCGTCAAATCTTGTTATCTTGAAATTGCCAGGAATATGGGAAAATTTTGAGCTTTCCAAGTATTTAATATAGTGAGTTCTAATATTTGGTATGAAGGTTCAAAGTAAACGGAACTCTGTCTTCAAGTTATACGTGTAATACTTTTCAGTTTTTGAACTGGATCTCTAAAGAATTATTCTTATCTTATTTCTAGTAGTGAAAGAAATTTGAATTATTGCCATACAAAATGTTTTCTTAAAAATTAAGGTGTCATGAAGGTATTAGTGAACATGATACAAAGGTTGCCAAAACACTACACTTATGATTTCATTGAACAGTTGCTCTAACATGGAATATGAAATGAGCATTTTCTCTCTGCTCATGTTGTTATATAATCTCGTTATAATAAACGGCCATTACAATCATTAATTGGTGTTGAGTTATATATAGTTGTGTTGTCTAGTGTACAAGCTGGTAGTATTGATTGGATATGTAAACAAACAGCATATAGCATAAATGATAATTTTCTTTCTCCTCACAGCCCGGCAGATTGAAGAACGTGCAGGCTATAGGATGGTACTTAGACGAGGCCAACCTGGCTCAAGTGTCTGTCAACATCACCGACTTTAAGACCACGCCTATACACATGGTATACGAGGAAATCCTCAAGGACGCACAGGTAAATCAAACAGATTGAATAATTATGTAATTTGTATGATTCATAGGCAAAACTGTAGAACTGTTCAACTCACACTTATATATACACAATCATAAATATTAATATCTTGACAAAATTTCAACAGTGTTCTTCTTCATGCAAAATCAGGGACATTTATCAGAATAACATTAAATTCGACAAGAGGTTCAATTCATAGGTATACCAACTTGGGTCACAACCCCCAGTCCAAGGTCAAGGTCAAAGGTCAAGGTCAAATTTTCTAGCCATTTACTGATGAACATTTCGTTATGACATTATGAAGCAATGCTTATCAGAATCAAGCAGGGAGCCAACAGGTAAGATTTTGTAATGTTTTACTGATGAATATTTTGTTATGACATTTAAATGCAAAGTTGGTTGGAATGAAACAAAGAGACAACTGACTAAAGTCAAGGTCATCGGGTCAAAGATCAAGGTCAAAATTTGTAGCTTTTGTCTGATTAATATTATGTTATAATATTGTGAAGCAAAGTTTGTTAGAATCACAAATGGAGTCAACTGACTGAAAATCAAAGTTAAAGGTCAAATTCAAATTTTTGAGCTTTTTACTGATGAACATTTTATAATGACATTATGAAGTGAAGTTGGTCAGATTTAAACAAGTCAATTGACCAAAGTCAAGGTTACAGAAATAAGGAGGTCAAGGACACTGATTCAAAGGTCAAAGAAAACATTTGTAACTTTTCACTTTTGACAAGTCTATTGAAATCAGATCAAAGTCATTGACTGTTGGACTTGTACCACTGAAGAGTTGATGATTCAGTTTGATTATTGTAGGAGTTGAATCTGGCAGTGGTGAGGTCCCAGATTGTTGGACTCGTACCACTGGAGAGTTGATGATCCAGTTTGATTATTGTAGGAGTTGAATCTGGCGGTGGTGGGGTCCCAGATCGTTGGACTGGTACCCCTGGAGAGTTGATGACCCAGTTAGATTATTGTAGGAGTTGAATCTTGCAGTGGTGGGGTCCCAGATCATTGGACTGGTACCACTGGAGAGTTGATGATCCAGTTTGATTATTGTAGGAGTTGAATCTGGTGGTGGTGGGGTCCCAGATCGTTGGACTGGTACCACTGGGGAGTTGATGATCCAGTTAGATTATTGTAGGAGTTGAATCTTGCAGTGGTGGGGTCCCAGATCATTGGACTGGTACCACTGGAGAGTTGATGATCCAGTTTGATTATTGTAGGAGTTGAATCTGGCGGTGGTGGGGTCCCAGATCGTTGGACTTGTACCACTGGAGAGTTGATGATCCAATTTGACTATTGTAGGGGTTGAATCTGGTGGTGGTGGGGTCCCAGATCGTTGGACTGGTACCACTGGAGAGTTGATGATCCAATTTGATTATTGTAGGAGTTGAATCTGGCAGTGGTGGGGTCCCAGATCGTTGGACTGGTACCACTGGAGAGTTGATGATCCAGTAAGATTATTGTAGGAGTTGAATCTGGCAGTGGTGGGGTCCCAGATCGTTGGACTCGTACCACTCTAGGGTTGATGATCCAGTTTGATTATTGTAGGAGTTGAATCTGGCAGTGGTGGGGTCCCAGATCGTTGGACTGGTACCACTGGGGAGTTGATGATCCAATTTGATTATTGTAGGAGTTGAATCTGGCAGTGGTGGGGTCCCAGATCGTTGGACTGGTACCACTGGGGAGTTGATGATCCAATTTGATTATTGTAGGAGTTGAATCTGGCGGTGGTGTGGTCCCAGATCGTTGGACTCGTACCACTCTAGGGTTGATGATCCAGTTTGATTATTGTAGGAGTTGAATCTGGCAGTGGTGGGGTCCCAGATCGTTGGACTGGTACCACTGGGGAGTTGATGATCCAATTTGATTATTGTAGGAGTTGAATCTGGCAGTGGTGGGGTCCCAGATCGTTGGACTGGTACCACTGGAGAGTTGATGACCCAGTTTGATTATTGTAGGAGTTGAATCTGGCGGTGGTGGGGTCCCAGATCATTGGACTGGTACCACTGGAGAGTTGATGACCCAGTTAGATTATTGTAGGAGTTGAATCTTGCAGTGGTGGGGTCCCAGATCATTGGACTGGTACCACTGGAGAGTTGATGATCCAATTTGATTATTGTAGGAGTTGAATCTGGCAGTGGTGGGGTCCCAGATCATTGGACTGGTACCACTGGAGAGTTGATGACCCAGTTAGATTATTGTAGGAGTTGAATCTGGCGGTGGTGGGGTCCCAGATCGTTGGACTGGTACCACTGGAGAGTTGATGACCCAGTTAGATTATTGTAGGAGTTGAATCTTGCAGTGGTGAGGTCCCAGATCGTTGGACTGGTACCACTGGAGAGTTGATGACCCAGTTAGATTATTGTAGGAGTTGAATCTGGCGGTGGTGGGGTCCCAGATCGTTGGACTGGTACCACTGGAAAGTTGATGACCCAGTTAGATTATTGTAGGAGTTGAATCTGGCGGTGGTGGGGTCCCAGATCGTTGGACTGGTACCACTGGAGAGTTGATGACCCAGTTTGATTATTGTAGGAGTTGAATCTTGCAGTGGTGGGGTCCCAGATCGTTGGACTGGTACCACTGGAGAGTTGATGACCCAGTTTGATTATTGTAGGAGTTGAATCTGGTGGTGGTGGGGTCCCAGATCATTGGACTGGTACCACTGGAGAGTTGATGACCCAGTTTGATTATTGTAGGAGTTGAATCTGGCAGTGGTGGGGTCCCAGATCGTTGGACTTGTACCACTGGAGGCGGTGATACAGGCTGCCGATTACTACATGGAGAAGGACAACCTGTTTATCCTGGAGGAGGACCAGAAATTACGACTCGTTATCAACAGACTCGGACTCAACTCCCTCGGACCCTTCAGTCCTAAAGAACGAATCATTGAGTAAGTGACAAAAAGGCTTCAAAGATATTGTTGTACTATAATTTTGTTAAACAATCTATGCGTTTTGCTGCTGGATACACAAATGAATACACTCTATCTTCATAGTGTTTTATTTTCTCAAAATCACCAAAAATTAAGGAATATATTCCCAAATTCAATAAAAATCATACTTCCAAATTTATAACCAGGTTTTGTGAAATTTAAGTAAAAAAAATATATATATATTTAAAGTGGTTTATTTTCCCAAAATCACAAAAAATTCAGGAATATATTCCCAAATTCAATAAAGATCATACATCCAAATTATAACCCGATATTGTGAAATTTAAGTAAAAAAATATATACCGGTATTTAAAGTGGTTTATTTTCCCCAAATCACCAAAATTAAGGAATATACATGTATTCTCAAATTCAATAAAAATCATACTGTATTTTCCAAATTTGTGATACTAAAGGCTATTGTGAAATTTTGATAAAAAAAAGCATTATTTTATTTTGCTGGTGGTTGATTTGATTCCAGGTATATGATAAATGATGAGAAGGACGGGCCATTGATTAGTATGGACATTCGCGACTTTATCCTTACAGTGGGGTCAAGGTCACCGACTCCAGGTGGAGGCTCTGTGGCCGCACTGTCAGCTGCCTTGGTAAATAAGTATAATTATCCACAGTATATTACAATGAATATGTGTACACGTTACTGACCCCCAACCTCTGGACAAACCCCTAACTAGAACCCCCATCAACTCAATCTAACCACTGCCATAGCTGTAACTAAATGCGAACTATCTTTGCAGACAAATAAAAAAATGTACATATAATACAAACTTTATTAATTTAACAATAATTATGAAGTTATCCTACTTATATTAATCACTCTTGTTGGCTTGGATGTTAGCGCTTAGGGGGTCTTATTGTGGGAAGAAACAGGAGTACCTGGAGAAAACCCACGTGGTTGGGCAGTTGACCCCATACCTTTTCACGTCCGGTCGGGGGATTGAACCCCGGCCGCCTTGGTGAAAGGCAAGTGCACTATTCACTGCACCACCCAACCACCCAAAGACAAAACAATAGCTTTAATAATTAAATTGATAACTAAAAAGATACAAACTTATTGGGGAGTTTAAAAAGGCAAAGGTATCAGTTTGGCATTTTGCTCTTCAATCAAATACAGTCAATATAATTAAAGTTCTTTGGCTAGAAATTTAGTATTTTGTCTGCAGTTGGACTAGAAATTTAGTATTTTGCCTGCAGTTGGACTAGAAATTTAGTAGTTTTCCTTCAGTTGGACTGGAAATTTAGTATTTTGCCCACAGTTTGACTAGGAATTTAATATTTTTCCTGCTGTTGGACTAGAAATTTAGTAACTTGCCTGCGGTTGGAAAGATATACTTAAACATGAGGTACATATAGCAGCTGATGACAAAAGTTTCATTGGCTACACATTAGCCTTAAACTTGGAAAGATAAATAGCTTGATCATCTGTGAATCATTCTAGGGGGCTGCCCTCGGAGCTATGGCGGGGTTCCTGAGCTACGGAAACAAGAAGTTCTTTGAGTTAGATGCCAAGATGCGGAAGCTGCTGCCGCCTCTGTACAAAACCATGAAGGACTTGATGGCTTTTGTAGATGCGGATGCTGCTGCCTTCAGTGAATATATGGTAAAGACACCTGTGTATTCTGACAGTATCTAGAACCTGTGTAATCTGACAGTATTTAGAACCTGTGTAATCTGACAGTATCTAGAACCTGTGTAATCTGACAGAATCTAGAACCTGTGTAATCTGACAGTATCTAGAACCTGTGTAATCTGACAGTATCTAGAACCTGTGTAATCTGACAGTATCTAGAACCTGTGTAATCTGACAGTATTTAGAACCTGTGTAATCTGACAGTATTTAGAACCTGTGTAATCTGACAGTATCTAGAACCTGTGTAATCTGACAGTATCTAGAACCTGTGTAATCTGACAGTATCTAGAACCTGTGTTATCTGACACTGTACCTTGAACCTGTGTTATCTGCAATGTACCTTGAACCTGTGTTATCTGACACTACCTTGAACCTGTGTTATCTGATAATATGTCTTGAACCTGTGTAATCTGACAGTATCTAGAACCTGTGTAATCTGACAGTATCTAGAACCTGTGTAATCTGACAGTATCTAGAACCTGTGTTATCTGACAGTATCTAGAACCTGTGTTATCTGACAGTATCTAGAACCTGTGTAATCTGACAGTATCTAGAACCTGTGTAATCTGACAGTATCTAGAACCTGTGTTATCCGACAGTATCTAGAACCTGTGTTATCCGACAGTATTTAGAATCTGTGTATTCTGACACTGTATCTTGAACCTGTGTAATCCGACATTATATCTGAAATATGTATTCATACCTTCTGTGAGTACATTAATACTGACACCAGTATAATCTGTCAATGTTACTAAAACCTGTGTTTTCTCATCTTCTGTCAGGATATTAGTACTGACACCAGTATACTCTACCCTACAAACAATCATCAACTGAATGATTGGGGTATCAAAATATGATATAAGCTCTAAAAGATAATTTTATTTCTATTTTCCAGCTGGCCTCCAAACTGCCTGAAGATACAGAAGAGGATAAATCTCTGTTAGTAAAATTCTTGACCGATATATTCTTCTGAAATTACATAGTGTTTGGCAATATGCACAATCCATTTTAAGTTGAAAATAATTTTGACATCTACATTAATTTTATTTGAGCTGATGTACATGTGATGCCGCTTGATTTAATTTTTGGGAAATTCCAATAACTTCTTCATTGTTCTTAAAATCAGGATTTTGTTAACTTTAAAATCATATATACAACTGTATTAATTTGTCTTAATCATTATTATCCTCCCCCCCCCCTCAACGAAAAAAATAATCAAATAAAATAAATAAAACATATATATATCAAATGTGACATAAACATTATAGCAAGAACTTTAATTGGTGAATTCTCTCCTTTAATTGGTGAATTCTCTCCTTTAATTGGTGAATTATCTCCTTTAATCGGTGAATTATCTCCTTTAATCAGTGAATTATCTCCTTAATCAAGTAAAAACTCTCCTTTAATTGGTGAATTATCCTCTTTAATTGGTGAATTCTCTCCTTTATTTGGTGGATTCCAGGAGAGAGGAGGCGATGCAGGAGGGCCTGATGACTGCGGTACATGTGCCTCTCACGGTGTCAAGAATCACCAACTCGATGTGGCCCACTCTCAAGGAACTGGCTGTCGTGGCCAACATCAACTGTAAATCTGATCTCCAGGTAAACAGACTGTTAGATTTGGTTTGTTTATATTTTACGTCCTATTCACTCACAATCACCCCTGAAATTTCACAATGAACTATTCCAACCTTTGAATTGGAAGGATTCAAATGTGTCTTTAGGGGTGAATGGGTTAACATGCCAAGTGTTATTGGTGGAGGAAAGCCGAAGTTCCAGGAGAAAAAACAACAGACAAATGGCCAGTACCTAGCAACTGCCTCACGAAGGCCTTGAAATCCGCGATCCAGAGGTGGAGGGCTAGTGGTAGCTGGATGCCAGACACCTAACCACTTGACCATTACAGCATTGGATCTCTTGTACTGTTTACTTAATGCTTCTTGATTAGACCATGGAGAAAAAAGCTTATTCAAATATAAGATAGGTCATTGAAATTTGATGTCATACATGAAAACAGCTAATTGTGACTGTTTTTCAGAAGATAGTGTGTTTCCATTTTATGTGTCGGAAACACAAACGAAGCAAGTAGTGCTTACCTTTTTCTTTTTGTGGATCCTTCAATACAACATATGTCTTTGCTAGATTTCCATATGATTTCTTGGACAATATTTTGTATTACAGGTTGGAGTGCGGACACTAGAAACAGCCGTATGGGGAACATTCTACAATGTAATGACTAACCTCAACGACCTTCAGGACGCAGAGGTCAAAGCCAAGGTCAGTTGACGCCCCGTTAAATACTTCATTAGAGTCTTCTTACTCCAGTATCCTTCATTTCTGGCTAAATCGAAGAGACATGAACATTTTATCTTGTATTTTATTACGTTCCATTAATGTGCTTAAGTTAAAATTAGAATTCAGCAGGACATACATGGGAAAACTTTTAGTTATCCAAGTGTTTGACCCGAGTTTGAATGTTTGATTTAGTGTGAAGTTTGTCCAGAACTAAAGAAATACTTTAAACTAAAAGAAGTCTTCGTATGATGTATTATATGAACTTAATATCACGAGGTTTGAATGTACAGTGATTTTGTTTGCCCATTTTTACAGTCGATATAAGGCTGTTTACCTAGTCAAAATTTGTGCTTTTTCCCCAAAATGAAGCAAAATTCAAGAATATTTTCCCAATTTATCTGAAAATCATACTAAATTCTCCCAATTCAATAAGGCAAAGGTTGCTGTAAAATCAAGGTAGCAAAAACACTGATGTAGTTCAAAACATAAATTTAAAATATTTTTGTTTTAATAATTGATAATCTATGTTTGTTTGGCCTCAATGATTTGATATTTGCTTACAGGTGAAAGAAGAAATCGATGCTGCCGTGCATTTAGCTCAAGTCAACTGTGCAGAAATCTTGTCAATTCTGGACGGTAGAAAAGAATGAATGCTTTATACAGCTTATAGGTGTTGCTAATTGATATAGCATTGTGAATTATTTGTTCTTCATTGTGTGTGTGAAAATTTGGGAAAGGAAATTGGAAAGTACAGTGGAATTTCTTCTGGATTCTTTTGTTTCCGAAGAAGATATGCTTTGGCAGGAATTCTGGATTTTAGCAATAACAGAATATGAATTGTTTTAGAAAAGTACTTCTGCTTCTAAATTTTGTCATTAACAATCTTCTACGATATAGGTGTTTGACCATGTATATATGGAAATGCTGATTTTGATTATTATAAGTGTGTTGAGCGATTCATTATTTTTTTTTAATATTATGCATAATATTAGAATTTTATCATGAATTTCAGTAGTACTTTGGACATGTTTTAAGTTTAAAATATTAAAAAAAAAATTCTCTCATGATTTTAATTTATAAAACATGTAAGTAATCTAGAAAATTAGTTTCCAGATTTAAAGAGAAAAATCTTAACTTGCAATATTTTCCTTATCAATGATCAACTCATTTAATTATCAAATATTATCATTAAATTGCAATTTTCCAGAATGATGAATTGTTGAAATGGAAATTTTGTTTATTTCCAGAAAAAGAATCAGGAATAGCCAATTTTCTGAGTAATATTACTGCATATCATACAATCAACTTATAATGGGAAACAGCACTGAAAAGATATAAAAAAAAAATAAAAGGATGTTTTGTGGGATATTAGGAGTTCAGATTTGAAAAAGAAGTTGTACTGTGCGTAGTTTAAAACATTTATAGTGGTATCTGTGATTTCATGTCTGTGATTATAAACATTCCTATGAAATTTAAGTTATTTTTGATAATTTTACAAATTTGTGAAACCATAGTAATTTATTTTATATTGTGTATGAAATAAAAATTGTGTGATTTTTAATTATATTGTGTATCAATATATCATTTCTGAATCCATTTTAAATGGAGCTTTTTATGGACCATGATTGCTTGTGAGAATCTTTTAAGTGTGAATAAGTTTAATTGTTTAAATATTCGTTGTGTGTTTTGTATGTTTATTAAGGTAAATATTGTCTTGTATGACTAGTCATATTTATACAGACAAAGATTTACTGTAGTTTGAAATAGGTTTGATCGGATGTGAAATATTTCGTTCCCAGTGGAACATTCACAATTCACAATATCAATATTCATCTTTCATGATAAAAAAGATCTTTCCATAGTGATGTGTATAATAGTTATCACTAAATTGAATATATTTTTTCCAGTACATACTTCAATCAGCAAGTTCCATTACTTAGACCATCAAAAATAAATTATATACATGTACATGTATCACTCTTCTGGCCCTGATTTGGTGGTGGTGGGCGAGGTAGATGTTTTGGTGTTGTTGTTTTTAACTACATTCAAATTAATTCATCATCAATTGATAATTAATAATCGTTTACATGACGAACATATTTACTAAAAAAGCAATTTCATAATAAATGTATTGAGAGGGCACTTGAAGAGTTCAAAAAGTGGTGTACTATACAAAGCCAATGTTTCTTCACATGAAAAAGCCTTCATGTAAAAAAAAAAAGAAGAATTCACATGAAATTCACATGAATTATTTCCCATGATTTTTTTCATGTAAAAATCAGCTAAATTCACATGAAATTCATGTGAAAACCATATAATGAAATAAGCATTTAGAAAAATAAGTAAAATAAAAATTAAAATAAAATTCACTACCACTTGAGAATTTCACATGCAGACATATTGCCTGTATCAATTGTTCTTTGTATTTGTTTATTTACCGTCTGTTTATTATACAGCACAGACAAGTCCTATGGCTGCCTGGTTATAAAACACTTTAAATTGATCTGTCGATTGGTATGAACTTGTTGCTGTTAAACTTTTCCATTCATTTCTATTACCAACTTTAAACCTAGACTTGAATGAATAACTGTGGTACATGTAGTTATGGATGTGATGCTTGTCTACTCGATGACAAAAATATTTTTTTTAATAAAATTCTGCCCATATTCAGAAAAGCTACATATTACATTTTCATATTCAATGAACATAATGTACCATGGCGTTGGCAGCAATTTTAAAAATTAAAGAAAAATGATAAATAAAATAATGTTAAGATGTAATGTTATAAATATTTTCTTTTATTCCGTCCCAGTGATATGTAAAACAACCTGCCTTTAAACACCACACAAGGAGATTATCTCATTGACCCTAATGTTTCATAATAAACTGATCCAGCCTTTGAACTGGGAGAGTTTAAATGTGTCTTCAGGGGTGAATGAGTTAATATAATGACATTCTTAATAGAGAGGTTGTAAAGAAACTAACAAATTGGAGTAAAAATGTTATTGGATTTTGAAATCTTTTCCAAAATTTGAATACCGGTATCTTCTGACTGTCAATGTTATTGAATCTTAAAATGAAGCTGTTGAGTTACTAGCTGCATAGATTACTTGTACATGTATTCACTTTTTATAAAGTCAGTATACTCTGATCATGCAGTTTGTGGTATTTCTCTAGTTTACTTGAATTAAAACCTCCCTTTTGCATGTTTTGCTCAATTATATAGATTTAACTTACTGCTATAGTTTTGCTGTTGATGCAGCTTTCTACAATATTGTTCTAACAGGTTGTTGCTATGTTAACTCAATCACCCCTTAAAATGCATAATGAATTATTCCAATTTTTGAATTGGCAAAGTTCAAGTATGATTTAGGGGTGGATGAGATTTCCTCTTCCCTCCGAAAAATGTTATCTCTTTTATTTGTATGAGATATTTTAATTAACAATGTATAATTAATTACTATACAAAAAATATATTTTAATTGTGTTATTACGGAGTTGGAAATACATCCAGAATTTTTTTCTATTGCTAATAAAGGCTAACTGCTGATATAGCTGAAATAAAAGAAAATGCAGTGTATATGTAAATTTAAAAAAGCGAGAAATATTTTTGAATTATCAATACATATTTTACAAAAAATTAAATTAATGTACCCTGATTTGGGTACTTGTTGTATAGAAGAATGGTTTATCAGTCTGAAAATTATTTGTACAGTTTAACTCAGGATGTGCATTTCAGTATTGTTTTATTTATATTCCAAAAATAATATATATATAATATAATGTTAAAAGCTATTTTTAAAAAATAATGAAAAGTCCCATTATATAGATAATGTATTTTGAATACTTTTAAGTTTTATCAAGTAACTAACAGTATTAACTTACAAAGTACCATGATGTTCCTAAACATGGGCTTCTGTTGATGATTTGTAATGTCTTTTATACTGTAAACCAACTTATTTTTGTGTGCGATTAATTTTCACGTAATTTGCAGGTGATTAAAATTAACGAAAATGTATTACCCCAAAATAGTTTCAACCAGAGGTATGCCAACTGTATGAATACTGTGCTGTACTGTGCAAAGGTCTTTTTCATGTAAACGTAGGTTTATGTTTCTGGCAGATAACTCAAGTATATAATGCACCGATCAGAAGTATCTAGATCTACGATCGTATTTATTGTGAATTTAAGTCATTTCATATGAAACCGTTAAATTAAGTCATCTCGAAAATAAGTTGGTTAACAATATAACTTAGGATCCCTGTCCCACTATGTATAGAGCAATTGATACAATTTCATTGGCTCCCGTAACTTGGTCGGTTAAAACGACAGGATAACAACCCGAGGTGCAGGGTTGGAATGCAGATGTAGGCTCGCTGAAGTTTTAAACTAAGAACACCGCTGTGGAGTATTTACATTAAATTTGTTTTGTGTAATATGTCCTGTTAACAGTTATGGTGATTCAAGGATGTGGTGGTGGAAAGCTGGAGTTCCTGCAGAAAAACCACCATCCTACTGTCAATATCTGGGGACTGCCTTTTATAGGCCACAAACCCGCGACCTAAAGGTGGATAGCTAATGGTAGTAGAAATATGTCAGACACCTTAACCACTTGGCCACCATCAGAAAGCAGTCTTTACATAATTATGGAGCCCTATAGATCTTTCATTGTATATTGTTGTATATTGTTCATTAGGGAGTTGGAAACCCACCAGATTGTTTACATCAGTTTTAAGGGTGTAGGCATGATTTTGAATTATTGAAAAACATCACATGAAGATTTGACATACACTTATTGCTTTTAATTTCATTAATAAAAGATGAATATTTCATTTGTAATTGTCCTTTGTAGTTTTTTTAGCTCACCTGGCTCAAATGACCAAGGTG
The DNA here is from genome assembly GCA_947623455.1 of Mimachlamys varia. Taxonomy (NCBI): domain Eukaryota; kingdom Metazoa; phylum Mollusca; class Bivalvia; order Pectinida; family Pectinidae; genus Mimachlamys; species Mimachlamys varia. The sequence goes on along the minus strand of OX392538.1, from coordinate 36,722,083 downwards.
AGCACATATGCCACATCGTGGCATCTGTCGTCTGTCAATCATTTTTTTTTTAAACAACTTCTTCTCCATAACTATGGAAAGGAAATCAACTTTATTTGACAGGAAACATTCCTAGGTGCTGAGGATTCAAAATGTACTAATAGTGGGACTGACCCCCCCCCCCCCCCCCCCAAAAAAATTTCATTTCGGTGGCCTTGAATTTCGGTCAGTTGACGCCTTATTTAATTTTGACTAAGTTTGCTTCATAATGTCATAACACAATGTTCATTGGTGAAAAAATACAAAATTTGACCTTAACCATTGAACCTGACGCCCTTGAACCCTGAGCTTTCTTTTTGACCTCATAAAGTATTTTTGTAAACTGAATATCTTGACCAAGTTTCATATACATTGGTCAATAAATTATCAATGATATGGAAAATTAGCTAAATAATTGGCCCAACAGACCCCTTTAAGGTTTTGATGGAGCCTAGATTTGCTGCAGTATCACATTCAGCATCAATGCTCAGTAGGAACACATCATAAAGGTTTATGAATCTGTCAGATGAAATAGAAACTTGCACCAAAAGCTTAACCTTGGAAAATGGCCCCACAGACCCTTAAGATGTCCCAATAGGCCCAAATTCACCACAGTATCCTGTTCAGCATCAATTTACAGTAGGAAGATGTTTAAGAAGCTGTGAGCTGAAATCAGCAACAAAATGGAAACTTACATCAAAACTTTAGCCTGCAGTGTGACGCCGGGCTGCAGGCACTGGGGTGAGAACATAAGCTCCCCCTTTTCTTTTCGGAGAGGCGAGCTAAAAAACCAACATGCACTCAGTACCTGGTGACTACCGCATGTAGGTCTCGAGCAAGGGGTGGAGGGCTAGTTGTAGCAGAAAGTCAGACACCTTGACCACTTGGCCACCATGATCCTGAAGTGGAGGGCTAGTGGAAGCAGAAAGTCAGACACCTTGACCACTTGGCCACCATGATCCTGAAGTGGAGGGCTAGTGGAAGCAGAAAGTCAGACACCTTGACCACTTGGCCACCATGATCCTGAGTTGGAGGGCTAGTGGAAGCAGAAAGTCAGACACCTTGACCACTTGGCCACCATGATCCTGAGTTGGAGGGCTAGTGGTAGCAGAAAGTCAGACACCTTGACCACTTGGCCACCATGATCCTGAGTTGGAGGGCTAGTGGAAGCAGAAAGTCAGACACCTTGACCACTTGGCCACCATGATCCTGAGTTGGAGGGCTAGTGGAAGCAGAAAGTCAGACACCTTGACCACTTGGCCACCATGATCCTGAGTTGGAGGGCTAGTTGTAGCAGAAAGTCAGACACCTTGACAACTTGGCCTCTGCTGCTCCATGTGTCCTCAGAGTTGAAATGTAGTGGAGTTAGAAAGGGTCAATCACAAGAAGTCCACCTATCTAGATTTACCTACATGTAACAAAACATCTACTTAATGTCATAAGTTTCACTAGGGAAAAAAAAAGTTTTTAGGTCATCTGACCCAAAGTGTCAGAATGACCTATAGCCTTCGTGCACCGTCCGCCTTACGTAAACTTTCCCTTTAACCAACTTCTTCTCAATAACCCAATGGCCCAGGGTTCTGATATTTGGCTTGTAGCATGCTAGGATGAAGGGCTATCAAGTTTGTTTAAATGAATGACTTTGACTCACTTTCAATATCACAAGGGTCAAATATGTTAAAATCTTCAAGACATCTTCTGAATAGCCAAAAGGCCAAGGCAACTGATATGTAGCATGCTTAAATGAATCACTACAAAGTTTGTTAAAATGAATGACCTGGACCTACTCTCAAGGTTATAGAGTTCAAATATGTTAATATTATAACAAACTTAAATTATGTATAGTCAGATGATGCATATGTTATACCCTGGTAACAAAGTGAAATGAAAAGTGTACGAACCTCTGAAAAAAAAAACACAAAAAAAAACCTTTGAGTTATAAAAATTTTAATATTTAAACATGATTTAAGACAGAGATCATAAATAGACATTACATCACAAGGCTAGTGATGACTAGAGTAACGTTACACAATGGTTGACTCCTTCACACCTACATTTATAAAGTAGACCTGTCCTCTCATTGATTTTTGTAAGGGCTGTTCCAAAATTAACCATGTGGGAGGGGCAGGAGGCACTTTATCACAGACCCGACCACCCATTAAATATTCCAAGGAATGGTATATAGATCCGGTTTTTTACCCCACCACCCATGATATATTAATACAGGTGCCTCCCAGTTCTACCTCCCCCACATGATTAATTATGTAATAGTCCTAAGGTTCCGATGTGAAAGCCGGAGATGACCAGCTACTGGAAATATCCAGACCCGGTCAAGGAAATAGTATAGTATAGTATAGTTTGGTTTATTTTGTTTTATGTCCTACTAGCAGCCTGGGTCATTTAAGGACTTGCTAGGTTTTGAAGATGGTGGAAAGCTGGAGTACCTGGAGAAAAACCACTGACCTATGGTCAGTACCTGGCATCTGCTCCACATGGGTTTCAAACTCGCAATCCAGAGGTGATAGAATGTCAGGACACCTAAACCACTCGGCCACTGTAACCCAGAGGTGGAAGGCTAGTGGTAGAATGTCGGGACACCTTAACCACTCGGCCACTGCAACCCAGAGGTGGAGGGCTAGTGGTAGAATGTTGGAACACCTGAACCACTCGGGCACTGCAGCCCTTTTGGAAACAGTTTAAACATGTACCCCAGTATATGTTATTTCACAAGTTTATGAATTTACAGTAAATGGCGCTATTGTAGACGAGAAAATGGTGGCCTTTTTGAGAGGGGGTTGTATAGTAGGGGTGGTCCCTCGAGTAGATTCAAGTACAACAAGCTAATTCATAGAATTAATATCCCCTGCTTTTCCCCCTTTCGTAAGGGGGTAGTTATATTGTAGGTAAAAATCTTTTGTAATTTTCATGCTGTTGACACAAGATGCATGGAAATTTAACAAAAACTAAAGGCTTACAGTATACACAGAAATTGGATAATATTTGTTGCTGTGATTGCAAAGAAACTTCAATCAAGGGGCCATAACTCTGCCAAATAAAGTCTGCAAAAAATTGCGATTGAACTTGGCCGTACCCTGAAACAAAGTGTGACAGACAGAAGGACATCCAAACCCAAATTAATATCTCCCATTTCGGTGAATGTGGGGGGATAAAAATATTCTACTTTCAACAAATTAAAATAGGCATTTGATACTGGAAACATACATATTTTTCATAAATTAGGAGATAGATAAAGCATAACAAAAATATTTTGTAAAACAAAGCTCAACGATATATATTTTCTGTATTCTATTCTGTATAATTCCATGGTTATCAAGTTGAAATAAATTGAATAAACAAAATTCTCTTTTTAATCTGGACTTCCGTGATTTTTTTTAATTTTTGAGTGAAGTTTTTTCTTTTCCCCCATTTACTTCAATTTAATGTCTTGAATAAAATTATACTTTAAAACAAATTAAATGCATGTTAAAATGTACAAGAGATATAATTATAATGATTGATTCCCAATATCTTTAAATTTAGAATATAAATAGAGTTGTGTCCCTTTAATAATTCTCCAAACAGAAAAAAATCATGTTTGAAATATTTATAATTTTACTATTTAATCTACAGTATTTCTTTAAAGTGATAATTGTTCAATATATCCCCATGTTAGATCAAACTAAAAAAAAAAAAAAACAGGTTGGGAAGCATATTGAAAGGTCCTTAAAACCAAAAATGATATTTATAATACCAACAATTAACAAACTTCATAAAGCACTTTACAAACTTCACAAATTCTTATTTTAAGCAACATTTGATATAATAAAAGTGGTTTATAATAACCAAATTATCAAAAAAGGATTTGAGTTTGGGTGGGGGGGTCGGGTGAATAAAGCTAAAATCAATTTCCATGAAACAAGGGGTGAACTTGTGTTCAGCTGACCCCACACCTATTTTGTCCTATTTTTGAAATCATGAAATAAAGAAACATCAGTCGCAAAGTGTAAATATCAACAAATTTTTGATTCACTAAATCAGTGAACAAATATACACAAAGAATTATAGCTGATAAGCACTGCTAATATCAACATGACAAAGTATCCAAACACAGAAAAAATTCACACACGCAATTAAATTCCATATCAAACAATCAACAGTATACAATATCATGCACATACCTTTCAAACTCTAAGATCAAAACCTGATTATACATACTCAAAATAAAATATATGAAATAAATTTTGTTTAATCCAAATTACTTTAAAGTAAATGAGCTGATATACCCGGTAGTACAAATTAATAGATATTTCATAACAAAAATATAAAACAATTCTTATATTTGCCCTTAATTACATACAGTATGAAGGCATACAACTATGATACTATTTTAAAAGTGTATAACTTTTTATCATTGCTTTGGTTTGGTTTGAATTGGATTTCCTTTTTTATGACCTATTAGTTTGGTTAGGTTTGGTTTTCATGTAATTTACGGCCTGTTACTTTGGTTTGGTTTGGATTTCTTGTTTTATGGCCTGTTACTTTGGTTTGGTTTGGATTTCTTGTTTTATGGCCTGTTGGTTTGGTTGTGTTTACAACCTTATAAACAACTATGGTCATTTAAGGAAGGGCCAAATTTCAGAGACAGAGGAAAGCTGGTGTTCCATCAGAAAAACCACCAACGGAAGGCCAGTACCTAGTAACTGTCCTAAGTAGGCCTCCAGCTCAGAAGTGGAGGGCTGGTGGTAGCAGAATGTCAGACACCTTAACCACTAGGCCATGATGACCCTTTTTACAGTCAATATACAAATGTCGTTAGACATGAAGTATGTGCCATGTTCTGGTTGGGAAGGAAAACTGGAGTACCTGAGAACACCACTGACCTGCTGACAGCACCTGGAGACTGCCCCATGTAGGCTCCAAAACTAAGACCCCGAGGGGAAGCCTAATAATTGTAGATAATGGACACCTTAACTACTCAAGTTGTAGATATTAGACAATTTAAAAACTCACCCACCAATTGTTATATTGAAGAGTGAGAGAGAAATTACCCAAAATATAGTGACATTTAAAAAAAAAAAGTTTCTAAACAAGAAAGAAAATTTCTGAAACCAATTTCAAATCATTTCTTAAAGATAAGCTTTCAAACAGAATGTAGTCAAAAAGAGATTTTAAGCATGTCTTTCGGGAAGAAGTTTTCAATCTGAAACCGAACTCTTTTTTTTCTAACATGGCAAAATATTATTCAATAAATATTACTGAATGTTAAATTGAAACTGACGTAAGATTTCTGAAAGACAACATAATATAATAGTTGTACTTAGACGTAAGATTTCTGAAAGACAACATAATATAATATTATAGTTGTACTTAAAAGTCATAACAACATGCAAATCATACTTCAGATCAAATAATGAAACAAGATAGCTTGCCCTATTTTATTTATGAAAACAAGAATCTGACAACACATTATTTTCTTTAACATAATATCCAACTATATCAATATCATAATTCAACCCTTTTCATTAAAAAACCTTGTACATAATTAACAATTTGTGACAATTCAACTTGCAACCCATTCAATATATTGCACAGCATTCAAACTTGTACAAAAATGCATGTCACAAAGGAAATCGCATTAAAATTGCAAACAACATTACATTCAAATCATTCAAATTGTAGAAACAATTTGTATACAGAATTTGTTTGTCCTAGAAGATACAGAAAAGGTCCGAATAACTTAATACATTTGTAAAGATAAATACTGAATTAGTTGTCTAGTTATAACATTTTTTCCTTCCCCTACATCCTAGTACCACTTATACAATGTTATCATCAGCTGTCTGTCGAGTCTTCTTTTATTTGACTTCCATCATCGTCGCCCTGAATCGAGACTTCCTCTCGCTTCGTCAACTGTTCCTGCCACATACCCGCATAATGATCTCCCTTGGCAATCAACTCTTCATGCCTGAAAGTAAAATCAATCAAATGATTCAAGGTTTTTTTTTTCTCAGTGAACTCTGGCTTTCCTTCACAACTAAAACCTGGCACATCCTTAAAGGCCCAATATACGTAACTTTCGTCAAAACTTGAAGCGAAAATCAAGCCTAATAATTCATTTTATTTATAGATTTAGTTAAGATTAGCTGATATCAGCAATATTCAAGATGAATTTGTACGCGGTTACCGGTACAGCAGCAGTTGAAACTCAGTATTTGTAAACACGCGTCCATTTTGAACTGCCTTCTAAATTCGGCTTGTTGTTGAAGTGGGCCCCACCTGAATTCTTTTCGATTCTTTGGATTTTTCTGTTAAGAGTTTCTTGTTAGTCAACGCTCAGGTAGGCTTATTTTTGCATGGTTATCAACTGGATTTTTTTCAGAATTTTTCAGAATCAAGAAAAATTTCCTGAAGTTACGTATATTGGGCCTTTAATTAACCATAGCTAGCTGTTCATAGGACAAAAACATGAAACAAACCAAACCCAACCAAATCACAAATTTTATTTTCCGACTTGCTGTGTAACCAACATATTTTTAAGGCCCCTTTTCCCCCATCTTGATCATCATTGGCTTTTATGTCCTTTCCCAATTTCCAACATAGTGCCATCATTTAAAAGGCACCAAGGTTTCAATGCTAAATCACAGGACATACGAAGACACTTAAATGAAATTTTTACTGTATTTTGCTGAAGTAATGTTGTAAAAACAGTTTCAAAGCTTTCCAAATACATTTTTTCAGAGGTATGGGAATCCTTAAGTCTTTGAATTCGGAATGGTATGTCTTACATATATTGGTGTTAAACATAAGATATATCTACAAAGCTTCATGGCCATTGACCTTATTACAGAATAATGTAAATTTTGTTTTTTACAAAAAATGGGTGGTCGGACGGTGCAGTGGATAAAGCAAACGCCTTTTACCATGGCAACTGACGTTCAATTCCACGATTAGATGTGAAAAGTATGAGGTCACCTACCCGACCACGTAACTCTTCTCCAGGTACTCCAGTATCCACCCAAATTTAGCTCGCCCCAACCCACCTGGACCAACTAGGGTGATGAATTTAAGTTATAACTCGTTTCAAAATTGTTTCAAGTGAATTAAGTTTATACTGATCCATGTACATATGGGTTGACAGAAAGGCTTACATAAGTAATTCTCCTGGAACCTAATTGTTAAGTTTTTACTTACGTTCCCCTCTCGATGATCTCGCCTTCTTTCATCACCAGGATCTGGTTGGCGTGGATAATCGTAGACAGGCGATGAGCTACGATTATGGTGGTTCTGTTCTCACAGACCCGGGCAAGAGACGCCTGGATATTTCTCTCGGTCTTTGTGTCTAACGCAGACGTTGCCTTGAAAAATAAAAACGAAAATCAAATTGCAATCTTAAGCTATCTACAAACTGTTATGCAAAAATCATGCAATTTATAATTTATCGAAATTTCTATTTATGAACAAAGGTATTCATTTGTTACCTAAAGCCATGTTCATTTAATTGGAATACCTAGTTCATCCCTTCATCGGGTGGTTTTGGGAATCGGACCCCGAGATCAAATTGGGAAAAATTGATCGACATAACAGTTATTTGGGAAATTTTGACAAAACTATTATAACAACATAATACATTTTTTCTTTTCTAAATTATTCAAAGCACTGTCATGATCAGTACTCATAACATTTACAGCCATCTTTCTTGTTCCTTATTAAATGTCAAGAGAAGCTCTTCAAGGGATGTTAAACAACCAAATTTTTTCAACTGTCTGAATTAAGAATTTTTAAGAAAAAATTTGGGAAAAATCACACTTTCTTTTTCATTGGTAATTGGTCATTTTACTGGACCTAAAAAGAGAGGTGATAAAGTCCTGAATGAATATAGATCCTCACGAATTTGCAAATTAAAGTCTATTATGCAAGACTTCAGGCAGCATCAGATTACAAGGCCCGGCCTTATTTCATAAACAAACAGCTCTAGTCCAACCAGACAAAATGTCAGGACTGCAGACTTGGAAATCAAGTTATGTTATTTTGTAAGGAGTAATCTCCCTCTCTGATTTCTAAATATGCTGATCTTAAAGTATGAATGACCTGATCAATATCACAGAGGCTAGGCACAGACCTATGTAACTATGAAATGATTGTCAGATAATTTTTTTTACCTTTCCGGAATATAGCCCCTCCCACTACTATATGTATCTGTGACTAGGTAAAGAACTAGCCTGAACGAGAAAATCAACCTATTTTCACTCTTGTTCAGGCTAGTTCTTTCCCTTGTCACAGATATATAGTAAGTAGTGGGAGGGGCTATATTCGAGAAAGGTAAAAAAAATTATCTGACAATCATTTCAAAGTGACATAGGTCCGTGCTTAGCCCCTGTGATCAATATTGGCATATTAGTATCTATCAAAGCTAACAAATCAATTTTCCAATACTAAAAAGACATTTTATCTTATTAATGGTTTTCTTCAAGCAAGTGGAACTCTTATGAAATGGAGGTGCAGATCACCCAGAAATGTTGCTTATACTGTCGCTATTTACCTCATCCAGTAAGACAACAGCTGGTGATTTTAGAAGAGTTCTCGCTATGGCAACCCTCTGTTTTTCTCCTCCGCTTAGTTTTAACCCTCTCTCTCCGACAACTGTTTCATATTCTAATGAAAACAAATGACACATAATATTTAAAAGGATTTTTGTACCAATATTTGCATTAACAAGCAAAATGTTGTTTTTTTTTTTTTTTTTAAAAAAAGATGAAATGGTTTAAAGCTTAAAATCAGTTTCTGTTAACAAAATCTAATGAGAACAGTAAAAATAATATGCTTATTTGTTCAAAATATCGCTGACTTTTAAATGTTTATTAGTTAGAATTCCCAATGTATGCACAATATTAGACCAGTGATGTCATATCAGAGCTCACAGCTAGCATTCTACAATTTCTAGCGATGCCCAACCATGTAAAAAAAATATAAACTTTATTTATTTTACAACAATTATGAAACAAGTTATCCAAATTATATTAATCACTCTTGTTGGCCCGGATGTTTGCGCGCGAGGGGTCTTATTGTGGGAGGAAACCGGAGTACCCGGAGAAAACCCATGTGGTCGGGCAGGTGACCCCATACCTTTTCACGTCCAGTCGGGGAATCGAACCCCGGCCGCCTTGGTGAAAGGCAAGTGCGCTATCCACTGCACCACCCGACCACAATGCCCAACCATGTACTCATGTACAGCTGAGTAGACTGGAACAAGCAAAGTAAAGTTTCTTGCTCAAGGATACAACTCAAGTGCCGTGGCAGTGACTCGAACAGGAAATAAGAGTTACCATCAAATTCACATGTTTAGCTCAATAGACAAATTACTTTCTAATTTAAGATGTTGCTTTCTATCTCAAATACACAAGCCTGACTAACTGTAAACAAACAGTGGGACTTACTATTTGGAAATGATAAGATACGAGTGTGTATGTCAGCGTTATCCGCAGCATCTTCTACTTCCTTGTCGGAGGCTGTGAACTTTCCGTACCGGATGTTATATCGGATGTCGGAGTTAAACAGCACTGTATCCTGTGGTACAACCCCTATACACTGTCGTAAGGACTCTTGTTGTACCTGGATAAGGTCAAACATCATAGATTTAATAAGGATTTTTTTTTTCCGTAAACGAGCTATTCCCATTTTGGTAACTTAAGTATTTCCATCAATACCTATTTGACATGATTAGTTTGCAAAAGAAACAATATTTTCAAATTACAGTTTTTCTGAAAACATTTATTTGAGTTTTTTTATCAATTAAAATAATGATGTCACAATGGCAATGACATAATTTTGATATACCAAACAAAAGGGGAGTTTTCTCTTGTTTATAAAAAACAATAAATAAAAAAATTTAGAATTAAGAAGGATAGCAGGTGTTAACTCAAGATTAATTCATCCCTCTTTGGCCATAGATTAAAAGTACCACAAATGACATGGAAAGATTTTTTATAGCAGATCTAAAACACATGGATTGAACTTAGTTAATATATGACCTTGGCATTCAAGTGGGCTACAAAGATTGAAGTTACACTTAAAGGCCCAATATACGTAACTTTCAGCAAAACTTGAAGCGAAAATCAAGCCAAATAACTTATTATGTTGATAGATTTAGTTAAGATTAATTGATATCAGCAATATTCAAGATGAATTCTTGCGCGGTTACCGGTACAGCAGCAATTGAAACACGATATTTGTAAACATGCATCCATTTCGAACTGTCTTCTACCTTCGGTTTGTTATTGAAGTGGGCCCCACCTGAATTATTTTCAATTCTTTGGATTTTTTTGTCTAGAGTTCTTGCTAATTACCGCTCAGGTTTCCTTCATTTTAGGCTTATTTTTGCATGGTTATCAGCTGGGGTTTTTTTCATAATTTTTCAGAATCCCCAAAATTTTCCTGAAGTTACGTATATTGGGCCTTTAATTGTGTGAAGTAAACAAGAACTTTGGTTGAAAGCTATAATAAGATGTCTAGATCTATCAAGAGGCCAAATACTGAAATACTAACATATCATTATTCTATTAGGAGATCCAACACAAATTGCTCAAGACATTAAAACATGATTTATATCCACATTGCACAGCTTATCAGGACAAGCAAGGATTAGTTTTGACCTTAGTTGCACAGCAGTCCAATTCCAGCTAAAAGTCTTTAATGACAAGATCATGTATGCACACATAAAGCATTACTGAGCAAGTCATTCATCAAACATACATCTTAAATTGAACTAGTTTCTATATCATCCTATCTGTATAATTAATTAGTGTATAGCCCTAAGATTCTAGTAAAGTCATTATTCATTACTTACCAGAGCTATGTCTTTGTCATCTATAAGTATTTTCTGTATAATTATTTAGTGTATAGCCCTAAGATTCTAGTACAGTCATTATTCGTTACTTACCAGGGCTATGTCTTTGACATCTATAAGTATTTTCTGAATAATTATTTAGTATATAGCCCTAAGATTTTAGTAGTCATTATTCGTTACTTACCAGGGCTATGTCTTTGCCATCTATAAGTATTTTCTGTATAATTAATTTGTGTATAGCCCTAAGATTCTAGTACAGTAATTATTCGTTACTTACCAGGACTATGTCTTTGCCATCTATAAGTATTTTCTGTATAATTAATTTGTGTATAGCCCTAGTACAGTTATTATTCGTTACTTACCAGGGCTATGACTTTGCGATCTATAAGTATTTTCTGTATAATTAATTTGTGTATAACCCTAAGATTTTAGTAGTCATTATTCGTTACTTACCAGGGCTATGTCTTTGCCATCTATAAGTATTTTCTGTATAATTAATTTGTGTATAGCCCTAAGATACTACAATGGACTCCACTTCATATCACCCCTGTTAATATCACATTCGTCTTTATATCATGTTTTATCCAAGCACTATTTTTCTCTCTATATGATCTATGTAATTTTATTTGGTTAATATCATGTATTGTGAGGTGAATTCCTCTTAATATCATGTTTTTTTTAACCAATCACATAAAATATCCAGAAAATGATGTCATTTCCAACTATTTATACAACTTGTATAAAGTGTTGCATAGAAAATAAAATATAACCCCAAAACTCATTTTCAATTGAAATGATGTTATCTATATATTGAAACGTCTTCATATGTACATTGAATAGCTTACTTTTAGTTATGGAGATTGCAAATGCACTAGATTATGTGGAAAAACATGTTTCTGTTAATGTCACATTCCTGTTAATATCATGTTTTTGTCTGACAAATGCAACATGATATAAAGAGGATTGACTGTAGTACAGTAATTATTCATTACTTACCAGGGCTATGTCTTTGCCATCTATAAGTATTTTCCCGCTCTGGATGTCGTAGAACCGGAAAAGCAGACGCAAGATTGTACTCTTTCCACTTCCTGAGTGACCAACCTTAAACAAGGTGAATTTTATTCGGATTATTTTTACTTCCTTTTTTGAGTTTCATAAAAAGCTAGATGTTTCAGTACGACACAGATGCCCCCACTGACAACTAAACAGAAGTACATACTTATTTTGTGAAAATTCTATAAAATTTCTACTGTGTTAGACAAGCTAGCTCTCCAATGTTGGTCATACCAGTTTACTGAAATTTTCTCTGGGTAAAATAGGTGTATTGTGACCAAATCAAAACGAGACCTGCACCATACAACTACACATCAAATTAGAGTTCAATATCTCTACCCATAAAAGAGTAATTGAGCAGAAACCAAGTTAAGACAGAAGGACTATAATTCCAAGGTATGTATATCCTGTAGGCCAGTTCATACTGGGGCGTTCATTAAGATTTAGATCTTAATCCATAATTCTACATTGTAAATAAACACTACATCTTGACATTATGTGCCTCGGTCATTTCATGGGCAGGGCATCAAAATCATGATTTATTGATTCAATCAGAGTTTCAAAAATTTATGAGACAAAAAAACCTTTAACCCAGTAAATTGTTCTCCAAGAAATAACAAATTTCATTATTAAATATCCATTTTCTGAGAAGAATAAATAATTTGAAATATTCTTCATTAAAATTTACAATGCTCGACAATAAGAAACTAGCGAGTTTTTGAAATGTTGTCCAGTATACTTGATTATTGTAAGGAGAGTACGCACATGTTTAGCAAATTATTTGAATTGTGTTAAATATATCCATTTGAAGTTGTCAGAACAGTACAAAAATAGAAGTATTTGACAAAATTAAATTCTGTGTACTTACTATAGCGTAGGTTTGACCGGATGGTATATGGAAACTCACATTCTTCAAGATCTGTTTACTGAAACCAGGAAAGTTTAAGTATTGAACAACTTTTCTACCACATTTATTTTCTCAATCTACAGTTGGAACTCGCCTTTTCAAAACTCAAACTTGAAGACTTATAGCGTATTCCATTTAGCGAAACGTTCCGGTTGTGCTAACTTTGAACTGGTTTGCTAAATGGAACAGAACGTTCCAAAATCCGTTCTTGCTGGTAAAAATCTAATAATCGAAAATGAAAAAGAAATGACTTTCCAGAAATAACCCAAACGGTTCAGTTATATAATCTGCAAAACAACGCGAGTAATCGCTTTTATTTACAAATTTTACACACTATGATGCCAGTAGGAGTCGGTAATAATATACTTTACTGATGAAATGTAGTCTAACTGATAACAGTTATGTCCATTTACAATTAATTGAACATCTGAAACGAAAACCTTTCGCTGGCCGCCATATTGGATCCAACTTGGAACCCTCAAATGAAACGTTTCTGATGAACCGGTTCATTCCTGCGGGACGTCGTGTTCCATTTAGCGGAACGTCTAGTTTGTTGTGGAACAACCGGAACGTTCCGCTAAATGGAACACGCTACTTGTTTAATTAAAAACCTTTTTGGCGGCCTGGTATACCTTCATACAAAACATTCGAAATTGTTAAACTCGAATACTCAGAAAACTCAAGTCTTCTCACGGCCCTTCCGACTTTGAGATAAAGAAGTTCTACTCACTTGAAATATATTTGCTTCAAAAAAGTCTCCATACAAAGAGAATATTTGTACTTTTTTAAGCCACAGATGTCTCTGACGAAAATCACAACGCTTAAAATTCTGAACTGAGTACTACATAAATCCACAAATTCTCTGACAAACAGAGGAGAAGTCAGATTTGACAAACCACCACACCTTACTGTAAGATCTTACAAATTTTTGATAAATGAAAAAAGCATTATGTCATGTTTCAATATTTGACTGGAACACTACATACCTAGGTTCATAAGAAAAGTTCACGTTTTTCAGCTGAATTTCTCCATTTCTGCTTTCCAAGGCCTTGGCACCTGGTATGTCGCTCACCTTATAAATACAAAATTAACTTCTAACATCGCTAATTGGTACATGCCAAGTTTTACAAGTCATTCGGATTTTAATATCTCCCCTGTGCCCTGCTTTGATCAACAGTTTTTATTATCATTATGATACAAGGTTCCAGTTGCAGATAAACATCACAAAATTTAATTTCTGAATCTTCCCAAAAATTACAGACAATAACAATTTTATCTGAAACAGCTAATGTTTTACTGTGTAGCTATATATACACAGTGCTCCATTGATGTTTGAATTTCAAGGCACATGCATTTCTCTAATACCTGCGAATTTCGGGGATTTCCGCCTCTGGACTTTTCCTACTATAAATTATGTCTCCAGACCTACCTCTTTATCTTCTTCTAAGAGCTCAAACATATTTTCCATGTCTATGAAAGACTGCTGGATCATTCTGAAGCAAAAAACAAACTGATATTTCCAAAATGTTCTGTTAAAAATGAAATTAAGAGTTTTTCAGAGCTATTACAGTGAAAACAACATCGTACACAAAATTCAGGAACATCAAATATTATACCCCTTTTCTAGATGTCAACTATTTTTAGTTGTTTCATAGGCACTAACACTTTTCAAAGCACGTAAAACATATGTTAGTACCTGGGAGGTAATGATATTCAGTTTTAGCTGTAGTAGGGCAGGTTCTCAGCCAGGAAACATTAGGCACTGTCACCCTTCCATGAATGTTTAAGTTTTGTCAGAAACAATATTCAGCCTTTACGTAATAGGTTCCCACCCAGCAGACATAAGGCACTGTTAACCTCCTATGAATGTTTAAGTAATGTCAGTTATAATTTTCAGTCATCCCTGTCATGAGGTAGTTTCTCAGCCAGGTGACATTAGGCACTATTAACCTCATATGAATGTTTAAGTAATGTCAGTTATAATTTTCAATCATCCTTGTCATAAGACAGATTGAATGTTGCAGCTACAGCAGTTATGATATGCTCTGCTACTATGATAAGTTTCTGGCAATGTCACCTTCTTGTGAATGTTAATTTATTTAAGTTTTTATCTGCGATACGTAATCAGCCAGAAAACGTTATGCATTGTCGCCCTCCAATGAATGTAAACATTTTGTCAGAGATAATATTCAGTTTCCTAGTAAATAGTTCTCAGCCAGGAAATATTAGACATTGTCACCCTTCCATATGCCAGGAATGAGATTCTGTCTTACCTGTAATAGGTGCCCAGCCAGGAAATATTAGCCAATGTCACCTTTCCATATGTCAGTAATGAGATTCTGCCTTACCTGTAATAGGTGCCCAGCCAGTTAAGTGGAGCATACAGTTGGTTGATATACGTTCCAAACAGGACATAGTCGCCGACGGTCAGTTTGAGGTCCTTTAAGCTGTGGACAACGGCCCAAGCACAAAGTAATGACCCAGTCAGTACACCCCCAGTGATCACCACATTCTGACCGGTGTTCAACAGATTGAGGGACGCCGTCGACTTCCACTCCGCTTTCTGGAAAAGGTTTTACATTCCAAATAAGACAACCAGTGCAAGTTATGCAAGGAGATTCATTTTGTCAACAGACATTCAAAGATGTTCCTCATTATATCTCCTAGCTGTTTATAACATGTAAAGCACAAACAAGAGGCCAAGAGGGCCTGGATCACTCACCTGAATACAGTTGTATCAAAACCAACCTTGACAAATTTGGGCAATATCCTGTCACTCCTTTATAAGAAGAAGCAGGGTTTTGGAGAATTTACTACATTTCTCCCATTGGACCATATCTCTCTGGCCCCTAGGGGTAAGATCCAACCCTTTATACAAAATTGGTTTCCCTTCATCAAAGGATGCTTCAAACCAAATTTGGTCAAAATTGACTATTAAAGTGGTTTATGACTAGTAAGATTTATAGGAAAAGGAAAAGAATGGAACATATCTCCCCTGGACCCCGAAATTCACTTCTGTTCATTGTTGAGTTTCTTGCCTATAATATCTAATACTTCAGTGTCAGTTTTAGATTTTCTTGGTGGTACCTACTAACAAAACCTACAGTCCCCAAAAGGAGTAGATATTTTACTGGAATAGCCCCTATAAATCAATACAGTTTCTCACCTGGTAATTGACAATAGCTTCGTCGTATCTTTTGGTCTCAAAGTCTGATGCTCCGTAGTATTTTACCTACAGTAGAGAAAACAAATTAAGAAACTTTCTTTTTTTTGTTCACTAAATCATTCTGTCTTTGGGTTTACATTTGAATTCATAAGTTTTTAATTATGAATACCTAAATTCACAGTTAAGGTTTTTACAAACATGACAAAATATGGAGCCAGGATGTTTCTTCCTGATCTTGTTATACAAGGTCATGTTTCTCTACATAAATACTAAAAATATTTCCCCTGTGAAATTGTCTTACGCAGTTTTCCTGGACTACTACAAACCGTTTCAAAGTTGAGAAGAGAGTCAACAGATTTAGAATTTCGTTCATTGTCCAATTTGTTCATGTCCCTTCTGTACTTTGTCCTCCATTCTGTTACGCCGATGGTCACCGCTTGAAAAAATAAACAAAAACATGTGTCAAGATAAGAATATATTCTTAACCTGTTCTGTCATGAAAATAATTTTTGAGTGTGTAGATTTTTTGCATTTTTCTCTATAAAAATAATTTGTAACTAGGAACAAGTTTATTTATGAACTGTCTAGGATGAATATTTCCACATCAAGTATCAAAATTTATCAGACGTTTTTTTCATACTGGATTAGTAAATGTAAAACTTTGGGTACAGGGGGTCTTATTGTGAGAGGAAACCGGAGTTACCCAACCCAATCCTTTTCATGTCTGATCCGAAACTGTGATTATTTGATATGGCCATGGGTTTGATTAGTTGATGTTTTACGTTAAGGACGTGCCACGTTTATGGTGGAGGAAAGCCTGAGTACCCAAAGAAAAACCAAGGACTTACTGCCAGTACCTGGCAACTGCCCCACATTTGCTTCAAACTTGCGACCAAGAAGTGAAGGGCTAGTGGTAGCAGAATGTCAGACACCTTAGCCGCTTGGCCACCAGGAACCTGAGGTGAATGGCTAATGGAAGCAGATTGCAAGACAGCTTAACCACTTTGGAATCAACAGAATTATTTCTTTAGATGAATACTCACCTAGATACAGGATCATACACACGAACACCACCAAACCAAAGAGGTAGTTAAACATGGTGATGAAGTACACTATAGCGATGATGATGTCAATAATGGTCGGCAGGATCTGGAAAACCACATAACTGAAAAGAGAAAGTAATAAGGTGAATTATTACGTAAAATTAGATAATTTCTGGAAGACACTATATTGGGACAGGACAGGATGTGACACGACAGATATGGGAAACACTATACCCGACCCCAAACCCCCAACCCCCATTTAAGATGGGGGTATAAATATGCATTATGTATCGGATACTGTGAGATCAATCATTCTTTTTGAAGAATAATTTTTGCAGATTTTGCTTTAATCCAAAAAAATCATATCTTTCCATTACATTTAGTTAAAACTAGTAATAACCAATGAAGTGAGAGAATTGTTGGTCAAGTTAATAAGTATATTGTATAAAATTAAAATGACCATTTTTGTTGAGTAATAGACAACACAATAGACTGTCTTATTAAACATCAATATCTGACATGAAATGACCGTTTTTGTTGAGTAATAGACAACACAATAGGCTGTCTTATTGAACATCAATATCTGACATGATATGACGTTTTTTGTCAAGTAATAGGTACACGTACCTGAGTAGGCTGTTGATACTATTTGTTCCCCTGTCCACCACACGTAAAACCTCGCCGGTCTTCCTCTGGAGGTGCCATCTTAGAGAAAGGCTGGTTAAAACAGACAAAGGAAGATTAATAGTTAAAAGAGACAGAGTATCTATGTAAAGTGTATTAGCATTGTTAATTTAAACATATCAAACAAACATTAAAATGATTCTGATAATCATAAGATATAAATGTACTGTAAAATTAGTTTCTTTCACTTACGCAATTTCTGTTTTACAACTAGTAACATCCTCTATATCCAGGAGTTACGCTCACCTACGCTCTCTACACCCCTGGTATATGTCATGGCGAAAATGAAGACTCAGTGTGCGCAACCTTGTTGATGAGGCAGAGCTGGTTCAATCCATTGATGTACATTGAAAAAATCTCTTGGTCAAATAGCTGTTAAAATTGACATGCTCTGAAGTCAGTTGGGGCTCTTTTGTAATATTCAAAAGACCAGAATGCAGCCTAGCGATTGGTCAAGTTTTTTATGCCCCCGCCATGAATGGGGGCAGGGGCATTTATGTCTCAAGACATTTCTAGTTTTACCTGAGCGTGACTTAAGTTTTGTCTTGACATCTTCCAGGGGTGAAGAAAATGTAGGTGAATGTAACCCCTGGATATCAAGGATGAACTAGTTAAAGGGGCATCCCGCGAAAGCCTGAATGCCAGTTCTTGGATGAACATGGTGTCTGCACCACTTATTATATTTTCTTGCTATTCCAGTATTCAAAGTCCGCTCAAAATGTCTATATTGACCACTTGCAAAATCGCATTCCTCGGGAAAGCCCCGATAAAAATAGCGGTGATGACGCAACGAGACAAGCTTGTTGCAAGTCGCTTGACATGTTTGATGGGGGAGGCCATGCGAGAGGGGACGCGTAATGTATACGGCTGATGAAACGGAGACAAAGTTATTGAATCACATTCATATTAATAATCAGACATTAATTGCACACTTACAGATATTCAAATAAAGAAATATTTGTCGGTACATCGGCATCATTTATCGACACCAGGAATTATGTATATAATATATATATACCTGAGCGAGACCGGTACACATGGGTACGGAATACAGCCATGGTACAAACCTTAATTTATGTAAAAGATAATATTCACGACCCCAACTTTTCAGGTGATTTCATAAAATGTATGTAGCATGCATTGGAAAGTACGAAAATAAAATGACATGAAATGTTTGCGATTTTTTTTACAACTCAATATTTTGAGGTTTTTTTTTTTAAATATCTATATATATATACCATGTACATTAATATTCATTTAAAATCTATCCTTTCAGCGTCTTCACACGTTAACACGTATCACAGAATGCGAATATTAAGTCCATACACTCATATAACGCACCACACCCTAAGCATGACTACATGTATATCTGATTTGGAACTGTTGAAACACTTATAACTACCCGTTATGAATATGGTTTGATAATTCCGCTTTCTTTTACATTTTTTTTTGTCCTCTTGTAAATGGACGTTAACCTTTTAAAAAAAGCCTGCAGGAATGCAATATACATACATCGTAAAACTTTGGGTTTTTTTTTTCTCTCGTTATGTATATATTTTCCGATCAAATTCAATACCGGGGTCGCAACCCAATGATATTTGTACCTTCAATAATTTATAGATTAAGTATGAATATCACCTTTTTTTTTACGCGTGAAAAACATATTCTTTATATCTTTTGTCCAAATTGAAGCCGTATGTACCTCGGTTGCACGTCCCGTTTTACAACGTAATCAAACTACTTTTTCTGTTACGGTATATATTGTATTTGAAAAGGTCTTTCTATCCAGAAAAAACATTAAATCATACTGTTTCACTGGAACATGATGTATTATAAAGGGAATATTATAAAACACACTCTTAAGTTTAAAATTACACACGCATTTTATGCTACAGAAGACTGAAACAGTTTCCCCTCTGGTAGCCCCAAAACCAAATCAAAGCTTTATTTGTGCATGTTACCGTACGCAGAAGAAATATGTAACATACACACAATAGAGCAGGTAGTTTCTCCTTTTAATACTTCCCATCTCTCAATATGATTCCGTAACGCAGTCTTGCGTTATATTTTGACCGTTCGGCAACTTTTCGCTTAGTAGTTAGGCCTTATCGCGATGTAACGGTAATACCAGATAGAGTGTTTACAATGGAAACGACGCTCGCTGCGCATGCGTTGGTAGGTGGAAATCCCAAGCCGGGCGTCTGGCTAGACCGTTTGGAATTCCACTAGTTATTTTGAAATTATTTATTTTATGAATACATATCAGCAAAATCCGATCGTCGTAGTCCATAAGAATACCCACTCGATATGTGTATGTAATATTTTTTAAAAAAATATGAAAAAAAGCTAACTTTCGCGGGATGCCCCTTTAATGGTGATTAATTTCATGAATCAAGACTATACTAGTACTTTCACTTTACACAACCTACACTCATTAAGTCATCCCAGTCAGAATTTGCTGTAATAAACTTTTGCGAATATGTTATTTCTTGTGAACTTCACGAAAAGTAAATAGTTTTAGTTTTACCTGTGCAGGTGGTGAAAAAGCTTCACCTGGATTTTCCTTGTGGTAAACTGTTGTACTGGTATCCATAGAAACGTTCTTATGTTGCTAAGGAATCCAGAGGTACCTAAAAACAAACAAAACATTGAACGAAGTCTGCCAATGTAGTAGTCACTGATGATTAAACAGATTTGTTCCACCTGCCTTGTATTAATCAACCTATAGGAAATAAAGTCTAGCTAGTAGGGTATAAGACAAGAGGCCCAAGGGCCTTAACGGTCATCTGACTACCAATTGTGATACCATTATTGAATTAGTTTAAACAATATTTTATTTCCATCAGTGTACATGTATATTACATATATAGAAATTATACAAATAGTGAGGATTGGAAAACAAGCTAATAGCTTATATAAATTCCTCTCCTCTAGGAATTAGTAATACAATCATGTAACAATTTGCCACACAAATGTGGTTTTCAAGATGGTGATGATCATGGATTTCTTCGGAACAGTGCGAAAAATAACATTTGGTCAGAATCATTTTAGGCAATTTTCAGATCATGGAAAGTGTTAGATGTGGATGCAAAATGGGGGCTGTTGCAGCCATCTTGGATCTCTGACTGACTGGAGAAATAACAACATTTGGTTGGGACTATCTGGGGATCATTTTTCTATGAAAAGTTTTAAATGTGTATTCAAAATGGGGGCTGTGGCAGCCATCTTGGATGTCTGACGGACCCGATAAATAACATTTGGTTGGGACTATCTGAGGATAATTTTTGCAAGGTTCAGCTCAATGTCACTGGTAGAACTTGAGAAGTTCAAAATGACTAATGTGGCGGCCATCTTAGATTTGTGACAATGGGCGAGTTCGATTGCCGACTATAGTTACTGTAGTCTACTAGAGTTCAACCGAACACACTTTAGTTATAATGTACTGCGCATGTGTACAGAAAGAAGGAGTTGAACTTGAGAAGAAGTTTAAAATGTGAAAAGTTTACGGACGGCAATTTTGTTTTTCAAGATGGCGAATCTGGCGGCCATCTTGGATTTTGGACCAACCCGAAATGTAACAACACTTGGTCAGGACCATCTCAGGATCATTTCAGCCAATTTTCAGCTTAATCCCAGTGGTAGAACTTGATAAGAAGTTGGAAACGTATTTTTCAAGATTGCGGCTCTGGCAGCCATCTTGGATTTCGGACCGACCCAAAAAGTAACAATACTTGATCAGGACCATCTCAGGATCATGTCAGCCAAGTTTCAGCTTAATCACACAGGTAGAACTTGAGAAGAAGTTTGAAATGTGATTTTCAAGATGGCGGCTCTGAAGGCCATCTTGGATTTCCGACCAACCTGAAAAATAACAACACTTGGTCAGGACAATCTCAGAATCACTTCAGCCAAGTTTTAGCTTAATCCCACAGGTAGAACTTGAGAAGAAGTTGGAAATGTGTTTTGTAAGATGGCGGCCATGGCGGCCATCTTGGATTTCGAACCGACCGAAAAGTAACAACTCATGGTCAGGACCATCTCAGGATAATTTCAGCCAAGTTTCAGCTTAATCCCACAGGTGAAACTTGAGAGAAATTTGGAAATGTGTTTTTCAAGATGGCGGCTCTGGCGGCCATCTTGGATTTTGGACCAACCCAAAAAATAACAACACTTGGTCAGGACCATCTCAGGATCATTTCAGCCAAGTTTCATCTTAATTCCACTGGTAGAACTTGAGAAGAAGTTGAAAATGTGTTTTTCAAGATGGCGGCTCTGGCGGCCATCTTGGATTTCGGACCGACCCGAAAAATAACAACACTTGGTCAGGACTATCTCAGGATCATTTCAGCCAAGTTTCAGCTTAATCCCAATGGTAGAACTTAAGAAGAAGTTTAAAATAGGTGTTGTTCAGGAAAACAGTGATTGCGTAATCATGTCACAAAATGGCCGCCATGGCACAAATGTCGAGAGTTTTTCGGACCCGAAAAATAACAACATTTTATGGGCTGCCCTTCCTGAACATCCCTACCAATTTTCAGCTCACAGGTACCAGTGAAACTGAAGAAGAAGTTTAATATGTGTTTTTCAAGATGTCGGCTATGGTGGCCATCTTGGATTTCGGACCGACCCGAAAAATAACAACACTTGGTCAGGACCATCTCAGGATCATTTCAGCTAAGTTTCAGCTTATTCCCATTGGTAGAACTTGAGAAGAAGTTTGAAATGTGAAAAGTTTACGGACGGCGCACGGCGGACGGCGGACGACGACGGACAAAGCACGGTAACTATAGGTCATCTTGACCCTTTGGGTCAGATGACCTAAAAATGTACATTTACTTATCACAAGCGAAAAACATTTGGGTACACTGTTTGGAAATTGTAAGATTCTTTCGTAAGTGTACATTAGAAATTATATTTTCTTGCAAAATGAAAGTAGAATTACCAATGTTTCCGCATTGAAATGTGTAGATAATCAAAACTTGAATTCAGTGAAAAACTTTTTGTAGTTTCAAAATTTTGAAAATTGATGTACAGTACATTAATATGACAATACCGTAAACCTATTTTTGCGGCAATGTAATTACGCGTTTTCATATGAAACAACCGTTTCGCAGCGAGTTAATTTTATGATATCCTGTACAGTACAGTATAGTACTCCTCCATTTGGCATACCTCTGATTGAAACTATTTCATGGTGATTAATTTTCTTGAATTTTAATCAACTGTGAAATACACGAAAATTAATTGCACGCAAAAATAAGTTGGTTTACAGTATGCTGCTTGTGGGTATATAGAAACACTCTATTTATCAATCATGGACTATTGTCTATTTGAAACACCATTATTTGTATCAATGATTACATATTGGTTGATCACGGATCAGAGAACTAAAATTAGGGAAAACGACTACAAATCTCACAAATTTCTTGGCCCTTGGGCTCTGTCCCCTGCCCAAGACATGATACCAGAGTTTTAAACAATTAAGGATTAAAGTTTCTTTCTGGTGGTTTTATCAAAGGATAAAGTTCAGTAGGATATCGATAGTTGGAATGGAACGTGAAGTGTTACATGAAACAACTATCTATATCCTACTGAACTTTATCCTTTGATAAAACCACCAGAAAGAAACTTTAATCCTTATATTTACTGTCCAGACCTTATATTCCCACGTGTAATTATTTCTTTAATCAGATATTATGATACTTACTGCGATGAAATCAAACAGTATCGTTTGGTTTCGGTAGACTGTTGAAACAGCCGCCTTATGAGGTGACGAACTCCCGCGAAATTTCAGTCAACAAGTAAACAAAAAAGTTCCAAAAGATTACATCTTTTTATTGTTATTTTTTCACATAAATTCATATATAAACAAACCATACTGTCTTTGTTACTGTTATTGTATTTAAAAAAACATTAAATGCTTCTTATTTATTTCTTAAATAAATTTACACATACTACGCGGCAGGATATTGATAGAGTCTGTAAAGTAGTGATGCGGCCTCGTGTTAGAATCGTAACGGAGTGTATTACTGCGAGCTGCGCCAATAGGCACGTGATCCACTAATTTTATCGGAAAATAAAGTTCAGTAGGCATTCGTAGAAATGTATAGGCAATATACTATCAATTCCAAACAGACTGTAAATATTGGTAGTTACGACTCATTCTTGACGCTCAGCATTATGGGAGTGGAACTACTGGTTTGCCCGCTGTCAATACAATATTTCCTATGGGAATCTTTCAGACAAGGAATTTCATTAAGTAAGGATCGTTGATGAAACTGGGGCCTGGACCTAAAAATTACACGTCCTACGGTACCACACATGATGTCATACATACCTGAGCCACCGCCCTTGAGGAAGAGCAGAACGGAGTAGATGAGAATATAGTCCCAGCGGAACTCCGGCCGATGTACATCTGCCTCTACAGTAGAACTGACGGGTCCCTCAGATAAACTGTTTACTACGGACAAATACAAATGTTACATTAATGATGTACATCTGCCTCGATGGTAGTACTGACGGGTCTCTCAGATAAACTGTTAACTACGGACAAACACGAATGTTGCATTACCGAGTAATGATGCACCTGTATTCACAACACAGACATACAATAATTGTTTACAATGTTTGTTGAATGATGAATGTAGAAAATTGGGAAACTTCGGTCCAACGTAAATTACCCATCAAAAGTTTTATGTTAATATGCAGTAAAACTTTGCTGTATCGAAATCAACGGTAAGTGAAAAAAAATTGAGTTTACGAGTTATCCAATGTCGAGATTACGATGTTTGACTATCTTGATTAATTCTTCCTCATTTTGAAACGTGAAACAGGCAAATATTTCACTATGGTGAAAAATTTCGAAGAATACAAGATACGAACAAACCAATCTTAAGTTGTGCATTCATAGCAATATGAATGCAAATGGTATCAGATTACTTTTTTACGACATATGTGATAAGAGTAAATGTAAGTTATAATGAATACACAGAAAGTTTAACTATCTAGGCCCAGCTTTTCTAATGTAAATAAAGGTCATAATCACAAAATTTCAAACAAAAATAATTATCAATATCAGGTTTGTATTTTTTTTTGTCAGAAAGCGAGTTCCTATCTCATTTTAGATATAATTTTAATTTCTATTTTTTTTTTTTAATTTTTGAACATATCACAAAGAAAATGCTTTGAGTAACTAGGCAGCGATCAATCTACAATAATGTTTCATGGGTCTTTTTCATTTGTATTGCCAAAACAATGGGTCCTACAAGGTCAAATTTAACCATTTTCGGAAATTCAATGGGTCCTTTCAAAATTCTATGAGTACAGGACTCGGGATGTGCACATAGATTTATCATTGACTAGGTAAGTAGAAAATTACACTGAGTAAAAAATGTGTAATTAATTTCTATTCCTGGTTGTACGATCAGTGGCAAATTTTTTGCGTCAAATGAACAGTGTCAATTGACATTTACAGATCAGCAATAATTTTACGACAGATTATTTAATGATAAACAGCACAGAAAACTTTTCTAAATCAAAGGTCTAACAGTCATTACCAAAGACCAAGTGATTCAAACCAAACCTAGGCTATTATCACAGCTAGATTCCAAATTCTTGTAATGACGCTCAAGAACTCTGAAAGGACCAGGTCTAAGCCATAATGACGGAGGGAATTACCGCTACATCATGCAGGTAGACTTGCCGCCTGTAATTTTAACATACCTATGTACTTGCTGTAGATAGGCACCAAGACGTTGATACCACGGCCGACACCCAGCACCACAAGACATGCGATGACCACCACCTGGCGCCACCAGCTGCCCTTCGGCCACACATAGGGCAGCATCATCCGCAGTTTCTTTAGCACGTTGGCCCATGTTGAGCCTTCGTGAGCTTGTGACCTTCCCCTTCCTCGCTGGAAAACAGATTTCAGAGGATATAAACAAAGATTCATTTCATTGGCTTTACAGAAAAACTTATCTTACAACAAGATAATTTTGACAAATTACAGTCCCCAACCGAATGTGATGGCCTTGTTGGTCGTGGATCGGTTAAAACTCTTAATCAATAAGATGATTGATTGCATAATGAAGATTCCTGCCACTGGATCTTCAGAAGAATATATTTGACAAGACAATTTGAAGAATTAAAAGCCCCCATCAAATGTGATGACCTCACCAATAGTGATTGGCTATAGCTATCGGTTTAAAATCTTAATAAATGATTGGCTTGTACATGTAATCAGAAGTAGCAAACCGATTGAGGATCAATTGCATAATTGGTTCAAAATTTTAAGGAATTGACATGAATACCCAAATAAGGTTAGAATCATAACATTAATGAACAATGTTGCTATCTATAATTTAGCAAAATTTATAGTTTTATCAATCATATGGAAAATATCAGGGATTATAAATACAGTTTTTTTATCTAAAACATTAAAAAAATACCTTTGTAATGAAGAACCGATTGTATCGATAATTGATTTTGCAATCAATAATTGGAATCAGAAGGACAAACTGATTGAAATTTGATTAAAATCGATCATTAGCCTGTCACTAATCGCCAGCTCAAAGTATGAAGTTACAGTGACCAATAGTATTACATAGGTCACAGTGACCTACTTTTGATAAATGACACGCCGCCTCACCAAGGTGAACTCACATATACCCCGAGTAAGAAGTTCCAGTGACTAGGAGTGAAGGAGATAGAGCCCGGAAAAGAAAGCAGATGGAGAACAGACGGAGGGACAGACTGAAGGACAGATGAACACAATGCATCCTTGACCTTGTCCTGTTAGGGGGACTTAAAAGCCCAGGGGTATGCACATTATCTCTGAATTGAAGTTTTTTGTAGGTAGCCAAGGACAATTGACCACTAGGACAATATCATAACATTTGATTTTGATAGCATTTCTACTGAAATGTAAGATTTGGCCTATGGGCTTATTGAAATCCACGTTACAGTACAGCCTAAATTTCCATTTTGATATACATGGGGGACCAATGTACTCATAGATAGTACTGTATGTGTTAATTGTATTGATTGTATGACAATTGTACATTGTATATATGTACTGTAAAGTGCTTTAGAGTGGCTTATGCTTGCTTATATTATTATTTTTATTATTATAGCCTGATATTGTATGCAAATATATACAGCCTGAAATTATATGCAAATATATACAGCCTGAAATTATATGCAAATATATACAGTTTGAAATTGTATGCAAATATATACAGTTTGAATTTGTATGCAAATATATATACATGTACAGGCTATTTTGTAATAAAAGCTTCTGGTTTTAATATCAAATGGCCCACAATGTCTCAGTGAGTCCCTATAACATTATATGGTCCTGAATCACAACAAAAATAAACGCAGGACCAATATCCCAGTATATCATTACATTTATCATTCTAATATTCAATGCCTCTGGGATAATATAAAGAACTGTAAAAAAAGTTACGAGAATTTTTTAATACCTGTTCTTCGTCGTTTACCAACAGGTGGTACCTACTGCTGGGCACACCTGGAGCACGCAGACCTAAGAGTAAAACCAAGAGAACGCACGCATAACGCACCACCCATAGGCCAAACTCAATCTTGTCCGACTTCCTGCAAAATAATGAAATGAAATGAAGTTTGAGTCCCAGTCTTTACAAAGTTCTTAACTATTATCAGGAGAGCTGATTTAACTCAATCTCCATATAAATTAAGTCATATTTTCTCAAATGAAAAGGAAATATTTTTTTATGAATTTATTTACATGTACATGATTTGTTTAGAAATCACCTTTTGACCTGAAATAACAAGAGAATCATAGAAACACTATATTCATACAAAATGTTTGAAAGCTAAAGGTGCATTGAAATTTTCTTGGATTTTCCAAATGTGTTCTACCAAACCTGTTAATTCCATTCCAAATGTGAAGACTATTTCAGGTCGATAAGAACCAAGTACAGCCAGATTTAATTTGGTCTTATGTTAAAAGTTTTCTAAGTTTTAAGCAAGAAAGGCAATATAAAATCAATCAGGGTAGCTGTTATCAAAACCACTGGCCTATCTAAAAATTTAACTTATAATCTCAAACTATTGGGCTAACTTCAAGTACCGTATTTGACCGGGAATAAGCCCCCACCCCCTGAGAAAAATAATTGATCAAAAGTAGGGAGGGGTCTTATTCCCGAATACACCCCTGTTCACAAAAGTCCGCCATCTTGGATATTCTACTGTTTTGATCTAGGAACTCAGTCCCCACTATACCAGTAATGTAATTCTAGTTGTTTGTTTTGTTAAAATAACAATTTACATTCAGAATGTTTAAAAACAGTCACTACAAATTGATGCCATTGATGGTGCTGTTAACAGATTTTCTATTAGCAATTGGTCTAGATAATTCAATTTATCAAGCATAATCTTAAATGAATTTTCATTTATAAGTTAATAAGTATTCATTTAGATACAGTAATAACACTCAGATGTGTAAAAGGAATTAATAGCATGACAATAAGACTGCTTGTTGTTTGGCTACCGCCATTACGAGATTTGAGATAGGCCAGGTACATGTACAGGCAGTAAATAGCTTAAGAAATTTGAGTAAACAATGTAAAATTAACACAAAACCAATGCATGAATCATACAAAAACAACAAACCAACTTTCTGCAATGAGTCTGGAAGCATTAAGAGCAAGAGACATGTATTTATGGATAAAAGTCTTCCAAAAAACGCTAAGGCCATCTGAAGGCAGCCATCTTGTTTTCTCAGAGAGCCGGTTGATACAAATTTCAGAATGACAATTTTAACGAACTGATGTTGACAGAAATGTTAGATTTGAAACAAACTACTTGGCAACAAACTACTTCAAAATGAATTTACTTTTGCTTTATCACTATAAAAAATATTTTCTTTATTTTCTTTTTCAATACAGACTTACATATAATGGATCAAGTACAAGAATAATATTTCGTTTTTGTTCAAAGTTTGGAAAATGCACCACCAGTTCAAACATGAAAGTATGGTGTTCTTAACACCAGCTGAACAATGTTTTATTTCAAGTTTAGCTTTATAGATATTTTTTTCTGCCCACAGTTAGATATATTTTATGTTCAGACACAAAATTAAAAAGAAATTAACATACTTTTAATTGAGAGAAAGACAAAATTTAGGGTGGGGGCTTATTCCCAGGCTCCCACCCTGTTCCAAGAACCTTTGCCAAAGTGGGGAGGGGGCTTATTCGTGAGAGGGGGCTTATTCCCGGTAAAATACGGTATGTAGTGAAGTAGTGAGCCCAACATGGAGATACTTTCATTTTTCCGTTGTTTAATGGAGAGCGTAAACATCGGAAAAATAAAAGAACCTCTGTGTTGGGCTTAATACTTTTCCACACAATACCTGGATTTTTGTGAGACCTCGTGTATTAGTACACCTGTATCCACGGTAGGTTTGACGGAATATCAACGTTTGACTGCCTCCCAGAACGCTCCCCCCCACTCCCCACTCCATATTTATAGTAAGTAATTAGCACTTTATACCAGGAAAATTAATATACTTATATACATTTGGGTAAATGTGCAGGTTCATCAAAAATTATAAATAATATGTACGTTTCAAGAGACCACCACCAGGAAGGACTCCACCATGAAACGAACGCCAGGTTTTCCTTGATGAACGCCAGACCCCAAATCACAAGGAGCACGAGACCATGTCCTCGAGTCGGAATCGACGGCAGTGCGCTGTTTCGCTCAATCAGCAGCAGGCGTATCGTGGACATCCAGACAACAGACATCGCGAGTGCTGCAAGAAGCTGATATCCAACTACATATTTCGGCTGAATCATTATATCCTGTAAAATGACATGCACAACAGCTTCCGTTGCCAGAATAATGGTTAAAGTTATTTGTAAAGAAAATCCACATGATCCCTCCTTGAACCTTTTTTTGTCTACTGGTATCGAGTACTTCCTGAAGAATGAGCACTGTATGCATCCGAATATCAGCAAGAAGACGAATATGACCGAAGATGCAATCGTCTCGAGGAAACAAGAGTTAATGCCCTTGTCTAACCATACAACGGTAAAGTCAGTTGTGTTGTGACAGAACTGCATGGCTACAAATTGATGTCTTCTATCAACTCAGGAAAAATCTGAAGAATAGAAATATTGAGATCTATACTGATTATCATACATTGGATATCAATAATGAAGATGATTTATAATGATAAATTAAAATGCATACATCTGTACATGTATATATGCATGACCTTGTACTTGAGTTTGATTAAAACCTGAAAGCATGGATAATTTCAAATCTATATTTGCTTTAAAATGTTCCCATTTGTGGTCCAAAAGTTCTAATTATTTATTGGTGAAATTCCCATAAATGGACCCAGTTTTAATTTGAAATGCGTCTTTGTGGAAATATTATGCATTTAATATCATGCATTCATTTCACTGTTATTTTCATATATTTAGCGACAATACTGTTAACTATATATATAAACAGAGGTATACATATATAAGCCAACTAACATTTCCCTATATAGATATGTATAATAGATTTTTGTTAATTTACAAGAGGCCGCGGTGGCCGAGTGGTCAAGGTATTCCGACATTCTACCACTAGCCCTCCACCTCTTGGTTGCGAGTTCAAATCCCACATGGGGAAGTTGCCAGGTGCTTTCCCCCACCTCCATAACCTGGCACATCCTTAAATTACCCTGGCTGTTTATAAGACGTAAAACAAAATAAACCAAACCAAATGTAAATCTACAATCCCATTATTCCTCGTCCTAGTACATTCATTTCATAATAATGTAACAGGAGTTGACCCCTATATAATACGGAGGTAGCCCTACATTCTACTAAAACTAAGATATAAATTGAATAATAAATTTACATTATTTAGCCAATATTGTTTCTTACTTTATAATATGGGAGTTGGCTCTGCCTGTTTAGAAAATGCATCATTTTTTCTAAACTTTTCTGCCTTTTCCCTTAACAACACATGTTAAAAAATTGCCCAGTGACCCCTATTTTTCTTTTGATATTATCAAAATGTAAATCTTGAATAATCATCGGACAGAGTTTTAACTATTCCTTCCCATTTTTTTTCCAGCTTTAAGAAAGTAATTTTGCCTATGTATTTCTTATATAAAATCCTGGCCTGGGGAGTTCTTTAATTTTCCCACCAAATTTTAAAAACTCTATAAATCTGCAAAATAAGCTAATTTGACAAATGACCTATCAATAAAACCTAAAGATTAGCCCCAACCTGAAATATTACTTAACAGTTAACCTGTATAGATCTATATATCCAAAAATAAGTCCTAACTATCCTACCTTTTAATTGAATGTTTGAAACTGAGTAACTGAACTGCGAATGGACAGTGTTTACAGATGTAATCCTAAAATCTCTTATGCAAGTTAAGCTGCACAACACTCAACGGACAATGTCCATCTGGTGATGGGCCTGTATGCACTTGTAAAATATGTGCATTACTGGTAGTTGATTAGATTGCCTTACAAACTTAGCACTAGCTGTAGCAAATTTTCTTTTAGCTTGGTGGTACAGCATCTGGTTGGTGAGCCAAGGGTCACAGACTCAAGCCCCATGCATTGATGATTATATAATCTTTATTACCGATATCACTATTCCTTGTCCTAAATTGGTACCTTGACCCGCCAGACCCTCCCCAGGTAAATGGGAAAGGAGAGAGGGGAGTAATGTGTGCATTGATTAGATTGAAGTTGTAGGGTATCTGTTATTCTGAAGGGTTCTTACTCTATGATCCGCTTAAATATTAGGACGGCTATAGCTAGTGGCTTGTTAGAGTCAGAGTTCCTCCTAATACTTGAAAACTGGAAATGTTACCGACCCATGCACGAGTTGCTGTTTAAGCTGTGTTTTATAATATGATACATTTTCGATCAGATGCAAATTAGGTACCAATGGAAAAAGCAGATATTTTTTCAACTAACTTATACATTTACAGGAAAGGAACATGATCTTGCATTGCGCAGCACATGATCTTGCGCATACCTAATATCTGATCATCTGTCAAAATATTGATAAGCATGATTGACCTAAATGGGTGCATTTGAAATTTTGCACAACAATCAAACGTTTATTGGAAAATTATGACTCTCTTTATCCTATGTGCACCAAAGAAAGTTAAAATACCACATCCTTTCACACTTGTCAATGTGTTTGCTGTTATCGTTTCGTTCAAAGTTAAAAATTTTGAAATTTATTGACATTGACTGTGATAATTATAAACTATTTAATGTGTCCCCACCGTGTCCCTAATAATTGGTTGTTTATTTACACTTCTGGGCCACCATGGGATGACTATACATGCAACATCAACGACGAACGTACTGCGCAAGTTCATGTGCCATGTTTACACCCGGTTGAAACAGGGGGTATGTACAATGTTTGACCAACAGTCGATGTATATCAAAACAATATCAATGTTTTTGTTGAATTTAATGGAAAAGAAATAATTTTTCTTTGTTTTTACGATATCATTCTTTCATATATATCGTTTTCATTTACTATCGGCGATTGAATCTTTAGGTGCACAAGATAATGTGCCGCCATTGTAATCAAGCCACAGGAGGTTGTAAAGTAACTGTCGCCACCCATTTCTAAACAACAACCAGATTCCTGGCATCTGTTTGAAAATGGCAGCGCTTCGCGAGAGTTTCTTTCTGAACTACACTGTATCTATTTTGTATCATGGCGGTCATTTTCAAACCCTCAATAATCTGAACACCTTTGTTTCTAAAAATTTGGTAACCACTGCGACAACTCAGA
Organism: Mimachlamys varia; assembly: GCA_947623455.1. Taxonomy (NCBI): domain Eukaryota; kingdom Metazoa; phylum Mollusca; class Bivalvia; order Pectinida; family Pectinidae; genus Mimachlamys; species Mimachlamys varia. The sequence goes on along the minus strand of OX392538.1, from coordinate 36,689,552 downwards.
GTAATGTTTAAATGAGTTATATAAAACTCAAAGATCAGCAAATATAAATCTGACGACTGCTGTCAATAAACTAATGATATGCTATTTACATGTATAATACATAACAAGCATTTTCTACAATTTCTATTTGGCACTTAATTATCTGACCGTGACGGTCTATTTTCTCACACTATGAGAAATCATGCCTAGATCTGTTCTCTTATAAAACACAGACCCTGGTACGTACTGTCACAGTTCAAGCTCAGATTCTTATCGGCGACCAACGAAATTTCACAATTTTTATATATATACACTGATTTACTGTAACTAGCATACAAGTTTTGTTCCAACAGTTGGCTAGGCGAACTATTATCCTGATCATGACCTTCTATTTCTAACTTCTAAGCTTAAGCTTCTTCGCTCCACAAAACTTACTGCTTACGGAAATGTGCAGGACAGCTTAAGCCTTCGGAATATGAAGCACTCTGGACATGTGAAGCTACATAAATAATGTCAAAAACACATTCTTGTATATTCCAGAAAATTCCTCCAAGAAAACCTTGACACCATGACTTCGCAAAATTTCGAGAGCAGTTTTGAGTGTTGCCGCTTTCGCTTTTCGTAATCAATGGGTCAATAAGACGCTTGTAAAAATGAAGTACAAGTTGGATTAACAATCAAACATTCATATGATCAATGTCATTTGGAATCTTTATAAAAGCAAAACCTCACATTGACCGAGTTTCCGGAAATTGGAAACCATTTAAAACATATTATATTAAAATATGAATAATAAATTTATTATGAATAATAATAACTCATATTATCATATATTTAACCCAAACATTTTCACATAAGTGATTTTTTTTAACTTTATTAATACCATGTAACTCAAAGTAAAGTGCATTTGTTTGATAAGCAATGATATTTATAACCAAGATGTTGTTGGCTAACGTTACGCAAAAATGAATTAATAACACATCAGAATGCAAAGATAATTCAGAGATGAACAATTTTTTTCAATAACTGATTTCCAAGTTACCGATTTCAGGAGCGTGTACTTTTGGTCACATGAACTTTGAATGTGACAACCATAAAACAGCTATTTTTTCAAATATTAAGACACAAAATACTCTGCTAAATCAGCTTCTAACCTCGATCTTTACTTAAACCATGACCAACAAGGGGCAACTTACTACCAAGTTGTAATTGATAAACGTGACGAAATTCGATTTTCCGATCATGAAACTCTCCCTTTCTTTATAGCAACATCCCTGCTTCCCTATCCTTATAATGGTGTTTACATGTCGCAACCAAACTCATGGCACAGGGATTCGAGAGATGCAGGTTGATGGAGACTTTGGGCAAGTTTTATGGTCGTCATCTTGATCTCATCGAGATGTATTCTGTATCTTTGTGTGATATGAAGATGGACGTTTTAGTGTGCTTACTTGTTGTGCTTGACAATGATGACTCAATCGGTTCTCATTTTGAGGTTTGATGTTTACTTGGATGTGACCATGCAAGATTTACATAACGGGTGTCGTCGATGAAGCAGAGGATACTTACTCTTCCGGAACACCTGGTCTTATTCTCTTGTACTTTTACGAGTATCTCCATGTAAATCTTTCCTTTGTTCCTATTTTGCCTCTAGTTTAATCAATTTTGAGTTCGGGTTATGGTTTTGTTGACGCTTCGGTATTCTGATTTTTTTTTCGGTAGTCTCTCCAGATCTTTTCATGCAGTAATGCTTTTAAACCAGTTATTTTAAGTGGAGTCTCGCCAGATATTTTTGGTGGTGTCTCACCAGATATTTTTGGTGGTGTCTCACCAGATATTTTCAGTGGTGTCTCACCAGATATTTTCGTAGGTGTTTCCCCAGATATTTTGGGTGGTGTCTCAACAGTTATTTTCGATGGCGTCTCAAGATATTTTGGGTGGTGTCTCAACAGTTATTTTCGGTGGTGTCTCGACAATTATTTTCGGTGGTGTATTTGCATTTGGTTCCCCAGTTATTTTCGGTATTGTCTCCCCAGATTATTTCGGTGGTGTACATGTTTCCCCAGATATTTTCGCAAGTATTTCTCCTGATATTTTCAGTGGTGTTTCCCCAGATATTTTCATTGTGGCCTCACGTTATTTTCGGTGGTGTACTTGCAAAATTGGTTCCCCCCATATTTTCACTAGCGTCTTCCCGATATTTACAGTGGTGTCTCACCAGTTATCTTTGGTGGTGCCCCCCCAGATATCTGCGATGTTGTCCCTCCCATTTACATGGTGTTAAAAATTTTATCAGACAAACTTTGTCTATACATATAAATTTTCATAAATTGATTGTGCAGACGTTTATCTGTTTAGGTGTTATTCCGACTCTCTAAATATAAATTATGTTTAATGAATTGACTATTAACTTTTTTATATATTCTTGGAACTCTTCAAATTGGAGGAAATAAAGAAATAATGATCAAATGATTCTATTTCACGACGTCTTTGTGTTAATGGGAGTCGAGTAATTATCATTAAGTATATTCGTACACGATTTGATATTTGTACCACTTTCTTAAAACTTTTACACAAATTTACCTTCAGGGACTTTGCTGCAACTTGGGTCTCATTAAGGCATACCCTTGTTTATGAAGGTGGAGGTTGCAACTTTGAATATGCTCATTAGGGTGCTTACTTGTTGTCAATGAAAATGACGACTCATTCTCACATGATGAACATCATCCGGAACTCTAGTCTTTTGAAGAGTTCTCCGTGTAAATCGTTCCTTTGTTCATTTTTCGTCCTTAGTTTAATCAATTACGATTTTGTCGACGCTTCGGTATATCCAGATTTAATTTTTTTATATACACTTGTATATAACATTTTTTCGCTTATTGCAGGAAAAAAGACAAGAAATTTCATGCTTTTACAATGGGCCAAGATCAGACAAGCTAGATGGAATATCACTGGATACTGGGTTGTATTCCGATAATGATACAGCACAATGCTTAAATGATATGTTACGCAGGTGTGAGACCAATACATCCATTTCCACAAATGCTCTGTTCAAAGTCAACCAATATTTTTATGTTGCAAAGCTCCAAAAACAGGAAGCTTGTTTTGGGAGCAATAATAATGGCTATCGAGTCAAACAAGTTTCTAATCTGTTGAATATTATATTAACCGAAATGTTACCCATGGTCATACTGAAGCTACAACACAACAAGCCTTGAACACTGCAGAGCAAGTTCATGTATAGTACTGCAAATGTTTGAAAGAATAAAATATAAAACAGATAATACTGCTTGCAGTTTCATTTGGATTTGATTGGCATGTTTGTTCTTGGTTCAACTTAAACAATGATTTAGTTGTTCTAATTTGCTCTTTCAAATGATATAAAATTTGACTTTGAAACATTTAATAGCTTTCCAAATTTGTTTGGTAATTAATATTTTGTAGCACTCCATCCCAGGTACCTACTAGCCAAAAATTGGAACCATGGGCCTTTGGGTTATTGAGAAGTCGTCTGAAGGAATAATTTACGGATTGCGGATGACGACAGATGAAGCACAATGGATATAGGTCTTACTGACCTTTAAAGTCAGATGATCTAAAATTAAGAATATAAAATTGACCATCCAAACCTGGTCAAAGAACACTTGTGTAACTTCGCTTGAAATATTTTAAAATATAAAATAAAATTCTTTGGTTTTCCTTTTTTCTTTATTAAACTGGCATTTAAAGTTCCTTCATTTCTCTCAGACGACGAACAGCACTCCTGACTGTAGCAGCAGCGTTGGTGCTGAAAGTTAAACAGAATACATTATACTTACAATGATATCAAAGATACAGAACATACAATCAAATACTGAATACAAAGTATAAAACAATTGGCCTAAAGGGCCTGTATCACTCACCAGTATAATTGAAATAAATACGCAAAATATTTTCATAATCATATAAATATTTCCTATAACAAATGTCCCTCAACATCCAGAGTGCAATGATAGGATGAACACTTTCATAGACTAGTAGTTGCATATTTAGCTAATTCATTCAAACCAAGGATTTCTTTGACAAAGGAATCACATACTTCATAGGAACTGAAGCATAATTTAGTCTTTAAATACAAGTATAACAGGTAAAACAGTTGAAATGCTTTACATTTACACATGTGATATGTGTGTTCATGCTTACATCAATGAAGGAATTTCAACTGTTAAGTTTTAATGTTCAGGACCCTGAACCCCGACTCATCTTGATTTTGTGTTCATCTCATTATAAGGAGTGTATCTCATTATCGCCAAGGGCTGACCAGAACAAAAGGCTTAGTTAGAAACACTTTTCTCTCATTTCTGTGTGCAATACTTGTCTGTCTAGGGCAATAAGTTGCTGTGGTTGTATTTCACATCTACTCATGCAATACAGCCACAGGGGGTCAGTCCCACCATTAGTACAATTTTGAATGTTGAGCAGCTAGGGATGCTTCCTGCCAAATAAGGCTGATTTCCAATCAATGGTTATGGAGAAGAAGTCAATTAAACCAATATAGCTAAATAACCCTTTTTGGCCCCGCCCCTCAGCTCCCTAGGGGGTCAGTCCCACCATTAGTACAATTTTGAATTCTGAGCACCTAGGGATGGTTCCTACCAAATAAGGTTGATTTCCAATCAGTGGTTATGGAGAAGAAGTCGCTTAAACCAATATAGAGCTAAATAACCCTTTTTGGCCTCGACCCTCAGCCCCCTAGGGGGTCAGTCCCACATTTAGTACAATTTTGAATCCTGGACACCCAAGGATGCTTCCTGCCAAATTAGGTTGATTTCCTATTAGTGGTTATGGAGAAGTCATTTAAAGAAATTGCTGACGGATGGACGACGGATGCCACGGTATGACATAAGCTCACCTCGGTCCTTCGGACCAGGTGAGCTAAAAAGTGAAGCTTGAAGTGATTTTGGCAACAAATCCATACCCAAACATGCATATAATTAGTCGTTTGGCATATTATATGCCAATTTGTGTTTTTTTCCCCCAACCTGATAAACTTGTGATTCTAAGGGACTTAACAGAACAAACAAGAAGATGATCACCTGTATACCCAGGCACCACCAGCAACTGTCTTCCTGCAACGTCTGCATGACCAGATACCCACAGCCTTCCTCTTCATGGCCTCCTAAGTACAGGAAAAAGTAATATATATATATATGTTGTATGCCAGCTAAAAACACCTTAACTACAAGAAGTTTTCAAAAATTCTTTTACATAAGAAAGTGCTCTGACTGACAAAGATGTTGGAAAGGAATGATCTTCTCAGTTATCTTAAACAAATCTTTATGCAGCTTCTAATTCTAATAATTATTAACAACTGAGACATTCCTGAGACATTATCATAATCATAAATTCAGAATTATAATCGCTACATTCTTGATCAATAACCATGTCCATACAATTATTTAATGTTACAGTTGTTAATGGATATGTTTTTTGTAGTTACCTTGCCACAGAATTGGCATGTGTATTTGCAATGCTGGGAGATTTCCATCTTTTTGACGGTCTTCCTTAGGGAGGCACCGTAACGTGTACCATACTTCCCGCAGATCCCAACCTTCTTGGTTCTCTTGGCCTGGAATAGAATAGCATGATTTATGTAGTATTTATGATTAATTTATACAAACGTGCATGTTAAAGAGTACATCTTCATATATAATATATTTTATTACCATGTACAGTATATATCTTGGTTTGAAATTTATTAAAATGCAAGACATGGGTTATAGCAGTCTAGAATGTTACAGTGTCGTTCAATATTAACAAGTAAACTGATCAAGAGTTACTGAATACACGATACGATAGACAACTTTTATCAATATTGTTCTTCATGCATAATATATTCGGACTCGAAACTCATATTTTGTACGGGCCAAAGTGATACACTTTACACATTTTGAATACCAAGAAAATTCCGCCCCTTTCCCCGAATGATACTTCTACCAAAACAATATTACATGTAGGCTTAGTTCAGCCATAGGAGCCGAGTTGGTCTAAAATATATACCTTGGTCTAACACTTCTAAAGGGAGTTGGTTCGTCATAATACCACATCGTTTATAAAAAGGTTTAATAATACATTTGAAATGCTTAAAGTATCACAGCCTTTATTTAATACAGTGATGTTGATGGATTATTTTACGGTCATACCATTTTTCAATGCCTGTTTATTTTCTTACAGGAAGTGGAAAGGATAGTGTAAATGTAAAGCCGAGAAATCTAAAAATCCGGAACAAAAATAAAAATAAAACCAAACAAATCCACACAAAGATGTTGTTATGAATAAAAATGACCGAACTTTAAATCATGAAATATATAGATTGATAAGTTCACAACAAATATCTCAAACCAATATTGAAAGTGGATATATAATTAAGAAAAATCTTATTTGTACTGGAACACTCTTACAACTTCCGGTTTTGAGTAGCACATGTCACTTCCGACTGCTGATTGCACAAGTCGGACTGTAAGAGGACAAACGAAAACCTCAGGCAGCAGGTATACAGTGTTTTATCTTGGTTTAAGAGTTAATGTGTATGATATTGTTTTTATATTTAACAGCAGGTTGGTGTTATGTTTTCAGATCAATGGAATCAGAAACTTTTTTTTTGTCCATAACCTTTCAAAGTGTCAGAATGTAGTTCGCATGCATGCACAACACATGTACAGCTATACACAAGAATTTCTTTAGACTGAGCTAAGCACAAGTGCTGTCACAACAGAGTGACTGTCCTGTACTTCGCCTAAGGTCTTAGTTGGTATTATGACATTTTCATTGGAATCAAATTAATTTTCTTTTAAAAGGGTCATGATTTAAAAAAAAAATAAAAAAAATAAGGAATGTCAAACCATGCTTAGTTTCAGAGTGATAATTTGTAAGATTGACATCATCATGAGTGGCTATTCGGGTCGGAATATCCTGTTTGTAGCTATACAATACAAACCAATATGGCTACAGTATGGCCTGCCAAGAAAACCTGTGGATTGTGTTTGAACATTATAAGGGACAATAAGTAGAGCTGGGTACCACAAAATCAAAAGTACCACGGTATACCACGGTATTTAGGTAAATACTGCTGTACGTACCACGGTATATACCACCTTGATTGTATGAATCAGCTAGCTAAAGGTCTCTGGCTGTTTTTGTTCTGAAGCAAATCAACAAGTGGCCTCTCATAAGTTTCTCTTTGTATTATCCTGTTTGAGTGAAGCTATATCTGTTCTAGTTGATCAGCAAACTATTAGTAAAGTATAACTAAACCATATTGCCGTTTAATTGGAATTCTAATTGATCTATGTAACAATAAGTCCTATTGGACTTAGTCTCTGATTAGACTTCTATTCGAGAGAACGAGATTCTCCGTCTGTTTTAGCCCCTCGGGACACATTCAGAAGGGTTGCATGGGGTTTATTTCCGACAATGAATCATTCAATTCTAAAAACAAATTTTGAACGAAAAATGTTCTAATTTCTTGCAGATTTTAGAAAATGTCACTGTTCACATGTATTACGTGTCGAGTGGGCTTTGCTGAGGTGGAACTACAACGAAGTCATTACAAGACTGACTGGCATCGGTACAACCTGAAACGGAAAGTTGCAGAACTACCCCCTGTCACTGCCGATACGTTTCAACAGAAAGTACTCGCCCAGAGAGCAAAGGTATACATTGTCCTTTCATATAATCGAAATTGGTTCCAAGAGAATAAAGATTCCAAGCACTTTCCCTGTCAGGCAAGTTAATGAAAATTTAAACTTTCCCAAAAATATTACACTGTGTAATGGCCTTTTGGAGTACAATCAAATGTGAACTGTAGTGTAAAAAATGTATGTTGCGTTGTCCTACGTGGTGAATACAATATTCCCTCAATAAAAAAATGTCTGCCATGGAGCTCCAGAGACCCAGATTCACAAATCATAACATGGCTTGAAAAAACATGACACTTGATTTCTCATTATTCTGTTGCCATGCATACAAATTTTCTTTCCATTTATGATACCTTCTCTTTTGTTTCTATTATGTTCGTCTCATTTATCTGGTTTAATGATCATGAACGCAAACGAAAGCTGTCAAATGTTAATTTTAAATCTAGATCTCCAAAGCGCTTAAATGGTGAACTGTAAAATCATTCATTCAAACACTTCAAAGACTACGACAATGAGCTGTACTAACGTTCGGATCGTTACTCCCTTTGTCTCTTTGAAGTTTCCTGCGTTATGCAAGTCAGAGGCAGGTCGTTTAAACAAAAAGGTTATGTTGAACTAAGATAGCAGGGATTAGACAGCTTCTTTTAACAGAAATCTACAGTATCAGATTATAATTTACAGGTTTATAGAAGATATACAAAATTTTTCCACTTGCCCTATTGGGCAGGTAGTGTGGACAAGCTGCCTGCCTGACATGGGGTTGTACCTGCCGCGGGCAGTCCGGCAATCCTTAATGTCAAGCCCTGCTCTTATAATTTTGTCCATTCAGGAATTTTTCAAGAGATACTTTACTTCAGACAAGATATGCATCAACGATACAAATCTTTACCAACTTAGTCACAGTAGGTGCTGATTTCCTTAACTCATTCACCCTTGAAATTTCATAATGAACAATTCTATCCTTTAAATTGGAAAATGTGTTTTCAGGGGTGACTGTGTTAAATACAAAAGGAAAGTACAAATTCTTTGGAGACCCGGGGTCTAATGTGATCGAAGGGTTGCGAGTTGAGTCCCGGTCATAGCACTTGTGTTGTATCCTAGAGCAAGATACTTTACTCTGCTTTTAATGAGTATGTGTTTGGGTAGTGCTAGAAATTGTAGAACGCTAGCTGTGAGCGCCGAAATGGCAACACCAGTTGTATGCTACCCAGGGAGTTGAGAACAATATTGACTGGTTGCTAATTAGGGCCCAATGACCACGGATAATAATTTGTGAACCGCTTTGAAACGGCCTTTAAGGCTATGATAAAGTGGTATTTGAGAACCTCAAATTATTATTAATTATCCTTAAGTTTCTGTTCATTTAAAACTTCAATATACCGGTATATAATTTCCCTTACCAGCCAAATTCAACTCCCATTCAGCCATTGCACTTAAGTGAAAAATTTATCTTATAAATTATTCGAAGCGATAAATATTAACAATTTCGTCAATTAGTCAAACGTTTCACTTGCATGTGATGGTGCATAACTAAATTCTTTTCATCTCCAGCATCATTACTTGTCACAGGTTGCGGAGGAACAGGAAGCCCAATTTAGTCAATGTGCTCTGTGCAGCAAGCACTTCAACACGAAGAATGCGTACGAGAACCACCTCAAGTCAAAGAAACACAAAGAAGCAAACGCAAAACAGACCAACAAACTTAAAGATGAAGTTCAGAAAAATAACGAAAAAAATACAGAGAAAAACGTACCTACAGATTTACCAGAGAGTGATAAAAGACTGATGAAAGATTGTGTGAATATGGCAAGGAAAACTAAACTTTCACAGTCATCATCAAAGATGGAAGTATCCGCATCAAAGACAAGTCAATCTGGAGATGGAATGGAGGTTTCAGATGATGAGGGTTGGTATTTTTGGGCAGCTGACACCCATAATATTTCCTATCATAAAATTACGTACTATGTTTATGGAGAGCCTATAGCATAGTATAACAGTACTGAAAATTGGGAAATAAGTCATTCAGCCCTGAAGTCCCCTTTAAACTTCTCCAATTCAATGGTTGAATTGGTTCATTATGAAACTTCAGGAGTGAACGAGTTGATGAACATCTGTGATAGTTTTGATTATGATTTATGAGAGACAACCTGGAGAAATTAATTATCAAAATGTCAGCAATTGTAAATTTTCAAAAGTAGTTAAATTATCCCATATTTATATAAAGCTAATCCCTTGACTTATTTGTGCCTGAAGATGCATATCAACTCTTCCAATTCAAAGATGGAAAAGTTTCAAATGTGAATAAATTAAGTAGGTTCAACAGTAAATATTTGGATGCTTGAATAGGATAGTCTTGGTTTTCAGTGCTTAGCTGTTTATTGATCACATTTCGAGATATAGTAATACCCCCTCCCCCTCAATTTAAATAATTAAATGTACACAAAAAAGAAGTTGCTATTTCCTCTAACTGAAAAACTGGGCAATTGTAGCTTAGATTATAAGCCAACATATTTAAATTAATAAAATGTCCATAATTACATCCATATGTTACGATATCTAAACATAAATAACTCTCTTAACTTGGTAATCTATAGTTTTAACACTTCAGTAATATTTTAATTTTATATCTTTGATTCAAGATTATGATTCTTGTTCATACTGACTTTTGTTTGCTCTGTGACACTTCGCTGAAGCATTTGAGTAAGGATAGTTTGAGCAAAATTATTACACAGTGGACTCCACTTAATATCACCCTTGTTAATATCACATTCCTCTTTAAATCATGTCTTTCTCAGCACCATTTTAAAATCTCTCTATATAATCTATGTAATTTTATTTGGTAAATGTCATGTATTTTGAGGTGAATTCCTCTTTATGTCATGATTTGTTTTAACCAATCACATAAAATACAAGAAAATGATGTCATTTCCATTGATTTCAGATACAATTTGTTCAAAATGTTGCATAGAAAATACAAAATAACCCCAAAAATAATTTTTAATTGAAATAATGTTATCTATATATTGAAACATCGTAATATGTATGTTGAATAGCTTGATTTTAGTTATGGAGATTGGAAATGCACTAGATTTAGTGGAAAAACATGTTTTTCTTAATGTCACATTTCTGTTACATGATATAAAGAGGAGTGCACTGTAATAACTTTGAGATGATTCTACCTGTATTTTGTAGGTTCTGATGCTGAGTCGTGCGAGAGCTGGGACGAAAGTACATTTGTATTAGAAGAGTGTTTGTTTTGTTCTCGTGTTAACAAGTCCCTGGAGGACAACATCAAACACATGACGTCCAAACACAGCTTCTTCGTCCCAGACGTCGAATTCCTGGTCGACTTAGAGGGCCTTATGACCTATTTAGGTAGGTTTCTACTGTATTACGTTTACCTCTAATTTTGCAGGAGAATAAATATCGAAACAATTGAAATGCATTGGAAACTACTGTTTTCCCTTTATTTTACACCGTTTTCTTGCATTCCAGAAAGAACTACCTCATGTGGTAGGGGCAGGAGGCCCTTTTTCGAAGATCCCAATCACCAATCAAATATTAAAAGTGATTGAATATAAGGAATAGTATGCAGATCTTAGTTTTCAAACTCATGAACTATTAATACAGGTGCCTGTCGTCTACCCAACAATGATTAATTATGGAATAGCAAATTAGTGCAAAAATATCCATACATGCCATCCCTCCCGATTTAGGAGGGAGACTCTTGATTTTGGACCCTAAAATGTTGCATTTTCAACTTTGGAAACTGCTTAACTGTTCCTATTTTTAAAGATCTGATGATTTCACGTGAAAGAAGAGCTCAAAAGAAGCCATTTACAAGTTTTCAATTCTGAGCACGCATAATCTCCCCCATAGAAATTTTAAAAAGTTGGCAAGTATGAATATCCACATGAGAATAGTAATTTATAGATTGAAAATTTCAGAATTATTGCTAATGTAAAATATTCTTCTTAACATTGTTAAAGGGTAACACAGCGAGATTCTTTTGACAGGTGCCATCGGCAAAATCATGTTCGATAGAAAAAAAGGCTGACCAGTGGCCTCTTGTGTTCAAGGAGTAGGGTCCTATTTTTGCAGTACTTTGTACTCTTAAATAGTCTGATCTCACAGTCTTTGTACATTTTTTTCTGTAGGTGAAAAGGTTGGTTGCGGCCACATTTGTCTGTGGTGTAACAACAAAGGCCGAAACTTCCACTCCTCACAGGCCGTACAGAAACACATGGTCGACAAGGGGCACTGTAAAATGTTACACGAGGGCGATGCTGTGTACGAGTACACTGACTTCTACGATTACAGGTAGGTCATATGAGTACAGACTTCTACGATTACAAGTAGGTCATACGAGTACAGACTTCTACGATTACAGGTAGGTCATACGAATACAGACTTCTACGATTACAGGTAGGTCATACGAATACAGACTTCTAAGATTACAGGTAGGTCATACGAATACAGACTTCTAAGATTACAGGTAGGTCATACGAGTACAGACTTCTACAATTACAGGTAGGTCATACAAGTACAGACTTCTACGATTACAGGTAGGTCATACGAGTACAGACTTCTACGATTACAGGTAGGTCATACGAGTACAGACTCGACATATTTTTTTGAGAGTAAAGGCCAAATTATCTTTGAACATTTTAGTACGACTAACATTTGTGAGTCTTGCCTTACACCAGTTCAATTTGAAGAATAAACAATAGAAAAAAAAATATTGTTTGATAGTCAGCAGAAACATTTGTGTCATACTGACACATCTAGGTACATCTAGTGCACTCTCCGCACTCTCAGAATAAATCTATAGCAGAAAAAACAGAAAATCAATTTTGCATTCAATGATTCTTTTAAGGAAATATTTCTGCTACATTACTTAAATTTTTTCATGAATTTTCACCTCCCAAATGGACCACAAAGTGCCTTATTGACATTGTCCTTTCGTTCCTTGGTCCTTGGGGAAAATATCTGATATTAATATTTTCACCTTTGTTGATATGGTGTACAGGACAAGTTACCCGGACCACCAGGAGGAGGAGTTTGACGAGGAGGCGGAGGAGGATGATGGTATAGGACTCGAGGATGTGGAGATGCGGGAGGATGCTGAGGAGGAGGAGGATGAAGAAGTAGACCAAAATGTCCTCTCTTCTGACAACTTTGAACTGGTGCTGCCATCAGGTAGGAGGGTCTATCCACAGGGAAATGATATGTAGCGCCTTCAACTAATTCATCCCTACTATTTTGCAGAGATGAAAATGGACTTAGGACGACAAAAAGGCTGAAAATTATCTTATAGGTTTACTCAATATTTTAACTGGGAAAAATTGAAAGTTTACATTACACTGAAATCCTCAAAAAGGCTTAAATCAGCCAATCAGCTGAACATTTTCATCTCAGATTTTGTAATGAACTCTTTCCGACATTTGTAGTAGAAGAGTTCAGGTGTGTCTTCAGTAGTTGATGAGTTAAGCACTGTATAGTATAGCATTTGATGTCCTATATATTGGAGGGGCCGCGGTTGCCAAGCTGTTAAGGTGTCCCCACATTCTACCACTAGCCCTCCACCTCTGGGTTGCGAGTATGAATCCCACATGGGACAGTTAACAGGTACCGACCATAGGTCGGTGGTTTTTCTCTGGGTACTCCTGCCTTCCTCCATCTCCAAAACCTGGCATGTCCTTAAATGACCCTGGCTGTTAATAGGACGTAAGACAAAATAAAACAAACCAAATTAAACCAAACCTACATATTGGATGTACTCTACAGTATTTGGACCCTCCACCTAGTGAAGGAGGGAAAGTTATCACTTTGTCAGTGCATGTGATGTGCATACAACCATCTGTAGAAATTGAGATGTTTATGAAGAAGATAAATCATGAGCCTCTAAATACAATAATAACAGTTGTAGTTCATATCTATACCATGGTTATCATACTTACCTCTGCAATGAAGCTTATGATCATGAGAGGGAGGGATATACTGGGACAGCTTGATTATTTCTAATGTTGAGTTCTACACTCGACTAGATTTTGGTGGTCATAAAACTTAGTTAAAAGGCCGTCATAATGAAAAGGGGCTGGAAGGTTGGGGTTGGTTTGCTGTTTATAAGAACCTCCAGTCCCTTCAACAAAAGTGTACCCAAAGTATTATTTCACTTCCATGTGTTTGTTTTCATTTCATTTCAATAAATTTTATTGCATAAAAAGCAAAAAGGATTAGGCATCAGGCAAAGCCTATATAAGCCTTTTCCATACAACTTCGGTATGTTACAATCAATAATATGCCAAATATATAAACAATAAGTAAACAATAAGAAAATAGCCTATTTCTAAACCCCTACCAGTGATAGGCATGTGCGCCATTCAAATCTTTGCGTTTCAATGATATATTCTGATTTGTGTTTTTTACAGGAGCTACCATTGGCCATCGTTCCCTACAGAAGTATTACAGACAGAACCTGCCCCAGAGAGAATTGTCTCGCACCAAGGCTCTGCTACCTAACATGCTGGCTCATTACAAGGCTCTAGGCTGGACCGGGGCGAAAGGTAATATAGATGATGTCTTGGGATTAAGCATGGCTACTGAAAGCACCTGTATTGCACTAATGATTGCCTTACAATTTATTCATGTTATACGTTTTTTGAGACCAATCTTTATTGTTAAAGTCTCTTTTAATAAAAAATTCCTTTTAAAATTGTGTTAGAACTTAATTTTCCAGGAGGTTTATTTTTGAATCGATCATTTCGCATTATGGCTATTCCCTGATAAATTGTAGGGGGGTGGGAGACATTGGCATTAAGTATGATGGGTGGTTGAGTTAAAACTACATCTGCCTTCTATTTCTTATTATATTAAATAATATTTGATGGGTGTGGGTGTAACAAAGCAAGAGTGACAAAGTGTTGTTGGTTAAGTTCTGTAGTTTATTCATCGGTTCCTCCAGGTGTTAGTTATTGTTGGTCCGTCCATTCTCGTGGTCTGTATCGCTCTCCCTCATCCCTTATACCAAACCCCTTTTTATCCCTCCCATAATCTAGAGGGTCGTGTGCAAAGTGCAATCCCCTCCCGAGTTTACCATATATGTAACGATCTGAAGACGACTGCAATTTCATTTCTACTCTTCTAACACCCTGATCGACATGTGGAAGCTGTTTGATAGATCCTAATCTTACCGTTAGATCACTGCCCCATAGACCACCTATGAACCCCGCGCGAACTAATTACCGCTAACTAATTACTATTGGTACGGTTATACTAATTGCAAACACCTTGTGTCCGGTGTTTCATTTTAAGCCAGATTTTGTACACCTCAGCAGTAAATCTAAGTCCCACTTTGTTACAGTGGGTGTCTGCGAACAAGTGCCTCCCCTCCCACCCCTCCAATATGGATACTGGAACAGTCTCCATATATTGTAATAGTAAGGTAGCATACATCCTTAATTCTTCAGGTACAATTCATCCTTAAAAATCTATCAGAATAGTCTGTTAGTATATACTAGGTCTCCTCACCATAGTATGATAGCATAACCCTGTAAGTCTCTTCCTTTTATAATAAAGAGAGGACTTCAGAACTATTATCCTTGGATTTTGATGACTTGATTGAAAAGCCCTTTAGAATCACATAGGAATTTCTTTTGAGATAACCTACAGATCGAAGCTTTAATTATTTTTATTATTGATGTAGAATGTAGAACTACACAGGTATTTTGTAAATATCTTTGAGATAACCTACAGAAGCTCTAATTATTATCATCATTAATGTAGATAATTTATTGCTATTTCACGACATTCTTGTTTTCCTGTCTTTCCCAGGAGCTGTGGCCCAGAAGCGTGTGAAGGACCTAGCGTTTATGCAGAGACTAAAACATCGGCAGTACATGAGTCTGGGTGTAAAGGCAAACAAAATGCAGCACCACTTCAGAAGCCAGAACCCATAAACGCTCCTCAAATCTTGTTTCACTTACCATACCCTGGCGCAACGGATTCTTTGTTTTACGAGTTTTCGATTACTCTTTCATGCTGTTTCTGATGACTGGATTTACTTCTTATTACCAATTCTGATACAAACACTCCTTGTTCAAATCTGTAGAACCGCAATGTAAAAGATACATTACTTTGCCATACATTCTCGATTCACTGATATGGATGCTAAGTAGTGATGAGAAACATTGAATATCTTAAATCAGTATTGGTTTCTAAGCAGAAGACATTAACTGATTGACGATAAATGGAGTAATCAGTTGTAATTTTATGGGATTACAATATAAATTCCCAATAAACCTAGTGTTATACAGTGTATTTTTGCCCAACAAACAGAATGTTAGCATTATGTTAGGAACCATTCCTTTATAATAAATGGATTTAATGCATACTTTAATTCAATTTTATCAAATATGGGATTTTAAATCGATAATTAAAATACGAAAGGGCTGACCAATTTGAAATTATAATTGATTGTACTTCATTTATGCTAACGATGCTTTCCTTTCTTTCCTTGAACTAAATAAAATTGTCTAAATTATAATCGGTTGTATAAAGTGCTTCATGGGAAGAACATTTCCAGTGATGCTGATCTGTAAAACAAAGTTATAAATGGATGTGAAGATACCAGGAATCATTTTGAAATAGACACATGTAAGATTGTGTTGTGTGATATGTAATTAAATTTTATTTGTCTAGTTGATTATTTTCTAACTGAATTGATGAGGCTGGACTGTGCTGGAAAAAAAATAAGTATGTTGGTGATTTGTTAACATTATGTAGATAATGAAATGTTTCCCTACATCAGTGGAAATTAAGAAAGCGATAATAAAATTATTATATCACAAGCTGTTTTATTGTGTTCTACTTATAGTTTCTTCCTGTATGATATTAACATTATACTGTACATGTATAACAGGTTTTTTCGCCAGTGCCTAATTTTCGCCAGAACATTGCATTGTGAAAAATAAATAACAGATTTTAGTCTAGTACAAGTTACTTTCTTACCCTTGCTCATTCAATGGTAAAAAAGGACATAGCTGAAATTAGATGTCCCGGTTTTTACTGCAGATGACAAAATTTGTGTATGGCAAAAAAAAACCTGTTATATGGTACAATCATTAAGCTGTCTCTAGGTGAGTGAGGATTTAGTAGGGGCCTGCCATTATAGTGGCGACACCCTATAGTGATTGTTTAGTTAAAGTGTCTGTGCTTCCATCTGAAACATTAATTTCCACTCAATTTGTCACAGTAGAGGGATGAAAATTTGATTACCACTATCATTACAGGGTTTTGGACTGTTATATCTCCTAATTAAGGTACCCAACAGGGTTTTGGACTGTTATATCTCCTAGTTGAGGTACCCAACAGGGTTTTGGACTGTTATATCTCCTAGCTAAGGTACCCAACAGGGTTTTGGACTATTATATCTCCTAGTAAAGGTACCCAATAGGGTTTTGGACTGTTATATCTCCTAGCTAAGGTACCCAACAGGGTTTTGGACTATTATATCTCCTAGTAAAGGTACCCAACAGGGTTTTGGACTGTTATATCTCCTAGCTAAGGTACCCAACAGGGATTTGGACTATCATATCTCCTAGTAAAGGTACCCAACAGGGTTTTGGACTGTTATATCTCCTAGTAAAGGTACCCAACAGGGTTTTGGACTATTATATCTCCTAGTAAAGGTACCCAACAGGGTTTTGGACTATTATATCTCCTAATTAAGGTACCCAACAGGGTTTTGGACTGTTATATCTCCTAGTTGAGGTACCCAACAGGGTTTTGGACTGTTATATCTCCTAGCTAAGGTACCCAACAGGGTTTTGGACTATTATATCTCCTAGTAAAGGTACCCAACAGGGTTTTGGACTGTTATATCTCCTAGGTAAGGTACCCAACAGGGTTTTGGACTATTATATCTCCTAGTAAAGGTACCCAACAGGGTTTTGGACTGTTATATCTCCTAGTAAAGGTACCCAACAGGGTTTTGGACTATTATATCTCCTAGTAAAGGTACCCAACAGGGTTTTGGACTGTTATATCTCCTAGTAAAGGTACCCAACAGGGTTTTGGACTATTATATCTCCTAGTAAAGGTACCCAACAGGGTTTTGGACTAGTATATCTCCTAGTAAAGGTACCCAACAGGGTTTTGGACTATTATATCTCCTAGTAAAGGTACCCAACAGGGTTTTGGACTGTTATATCTCCTAGTAAAGGTACCCAACAGGGTTTTGGACTGTTATATCTCCTAGTAAAGGTACCCAACAGGGTTTTGGACTATTATATCTCCTAGTAAAGGTAACCAACAGGGTTTTGGACTGTTATATCTCCTAGTAAAGGTACCCAACAGAGTTTTGGACTATTATATCTCCTAGTAAAGGTACCCAACAGGGTTTTGGACTATTATATCTCCTAGTAAAGGTACCCAACAGGGTTTTGGACTATTATATCTCCTAGTAAAGGTACCCAACAGGGTTTTGGACTGTTATATCTCCTAGTAAAGGTACCCAACAGGGTTTTGGACTGTTATATTCACCTTGTTTATAAATGTATTCTGTCTGTTATTGGAGTAACATCGCATCATCTATTTAGACCTATGAGAGCTGTTTTGACCAATCAGCTAGTAGGAAGAGAATTGTCATAATTATAACGAAAGTTATAAACAAACAAATATTTATGAACAAAATATTTTAATCAGCACCTTTTTTTACATGCCTTAAAATAAAACAATATTTAAATATAAATCAACATTTTTAGCTGTGCTAGATGAATCTCTTTCATTCTAACTCAATGAAAAAATATACATTATTATTATTATACATTATTTTTACATTATTGTATATATACATGTATCTTGCACAGCTGTAGTACATGTACATGTAATTTGTACATTGAAGAATTTAACTTGGTTATCACACAATGTTTGAGGGATCAAGGCACATCTAAGCTTCACACATTTATAAATATATAAGTATCTGAATTTGAAAATCAAAATACCTTAGTACATTGTCTATGACAAGATACGTTTTTTATTGATTAATATTTTTCAATCGTTTTCTAAACGTTTTTTCTCCCATACTTGGTACCTGGTACATTCCCGTTTTTGCTAGGGAAAAGATAATTCTGTCTTATTAATAATCTACCTAGGCAAAAGGTACATGGACAGCTCACATTTACATACTTTTATTCGGCGCCATTATCGCTTTATGCCGCATAACTAGAAAATGAAGGCATAATGTACTAGGTCCATCATTGCAGCTTATTTTGTGGTAGAAAAGTGTGGAAGAACAAGTTAATTCTTAGAATAAATATCCCTCACTTTTCCCCCTTTCGTAAGGGGGTAATCATATTGTAGGTAAAAATCTTCTGTAATTTTCATGCTATTGACACCAGATGTATTGCTTGGAAATTGAACAAAATCTATTGGAAATTGGAAAAATTTTTATTGCAAGGAAACAATTCAACGGGCCATAACTCTGCATAATAAAGTTTACAAAAAGTACCAAGTTTCAAGAAAATCAGATACTATTTGTTGCCATAATTGCACGGAAACGAAAGAAAATGACATTTTTCGTGAATTAAAGGGCCATAACTCCGCCAAATAACATTCATCATAAGTGGTGATCAAACTTGGCCGAATGCTTTAGGCATTTTACCTTATAACCAAGTTGCCGTTATTGCACGGAAACGAAGATTGACAGACAGACAGAAAGACGGATAAACCCAAATTAATGTAAACTTTATTTATTTTAACAATGATAAAAAAGTTATTCAACTTATATTAATCACTCTTGTTGGCCCAGATGTTAGCGTGCGAGGGTCTTATTGTGGGTGGAAACTGGAGTACCCGGAGAAAACCAACCTGGTCGGGCAGGTGACCCAATACCTTTTCATGTCCAGTTTGGGAATCAAACCCTGGCTGCCTTTGAAAAAGGTCAATGCGCTATCCACTGCACCACCCAACCACCAAAATTAATATCCTCCATTTCGGTGAAAGTGGGGAATAAAAAATAACCAGTTACCCCTGTATAATGTAGACAGTAAAACCTTATCCCTCAGGATAAGGTTTATAAAATGAAGCACTTGGCAAAGCCTTGCACTATTATTCATACTTGTACTGAATTTCTACGGCAATAAGTCCATGCTCGGTAATAAGCCCACCCTTGACTTTTCACCTCCCTCTATGCATAGGAGGAGATATCTACATACAAAGTTTAATGTTGTTGGAGCTCTAGTATTTTCAGGGTGGTTTAATGGAGCTAAAGACTAGATATCACCTTGATTGATGAATCTAGGGTAGATGTGAGTTACATCCGTAAGTACATAATCACTGAATTAAGAAATGACGTTGTATACAGATTTTTAATTTCTTAAGTGTAAATTCATCCAAATGAGGATGAAAAGAAAAGACAACACCAGCAATGCAGCAAACTTTTGCCATGAAACGAATAATAATGCCTTACATGATCAACTTCCTGCCATAACTAAGAATCAATTGAACACATGTAGATACCAGGTATATACACTTCATGCTTTAGAACAAGGGCCACCTCCGTGCAAGGTGGCTCTGAAAGTATTGAAATGTCTGTGGTTGTCCAACTTTTGGATCATAACTATACAAAATAAACATTCCCTTTTTTACATGATATGAGCTAGAGCATTTATCACTTACTCTGGATCCTAACACTCAAATTTCTCACACAACCCGATAAATGAAGTCTTCAATCAAAGTGATCAATTGAACACTCTTGGGTATCAATAGTTACATTAACTGAATTTGCTGAATGAACGCATTTGAATATTGTCGCATAATATATCACAGAATCATATAACAAATTAATTCCAATAGTAATCACAACTTTAAGTGTCACAGTTGGTTATATGCTTTCATTCTTGCATGCTTTAAACAGTTTGAACAAAAATGTAGCTTGAAAACCATTTACACAATTTTCTCTCAAGGTGAAATCTTTCCTAATATCAACTGAACTTCGGTCGTTTGTTTTGTGGCTCGTCAAAAACGTCCTCTTCCCAGTCGACCTCTCCTAACATAAGGTCAAGGTCATCGTTAGGAATTTCCTGTTTCACAACACTTGTAGTTCTACTTTCACTTTCTGACGTAGCTGCTTCCGTGGAGTTACCTCCCTCTGATGAATGGAAATAACTGAACAAGGAGGATTGTTCTGTAAAAACAAATATAATCATACTGTACTATATTAACTTTCAAAAATTTCAAAAATAAAAAGATAATTTTTAGGATGCAGGTAATATAGCCAACACTGTGCATTTAGTTGGATGGATAGTGGGTCCTCCACTTCTCCGCTGGATAATTTTTAGAATTAAAACTGTTCATGAAAAACCATTAACCATTGAAATGACTATATTAAAATACAAATCTGTCAGTATATATACATACTCAAGGGGCCAATGTTGGGGCTTGTCCTAAAACACAAAGTAGGGGATTTTCCAAACACAATGTAAGAGTGTGTCCTAAAACATTATAGGGGCCTGTCCTAACACAATGAAGGGGCCTGTCCTAACACAATTAAGGGGTTTGTCCAAGCGGCCTTCCAAATACAACACAATGACCTGTCCTATCACAATTAAGGGTTTTTCCTAGCTCAGTGGCCTTCCTAACACAATGGAGGGGTTTGTCCTAGCTCAGTGGCCTTCCTAACACAATGGAGGGGTTTGTCCTAGCTCAGTGGCCTTCCTAACACAATGGAGGGGTTTGTTCTAGCTCAGTGGCCTTCCTAACACAATGGAGGGGTTTGTCCTAGCTCAGTGGCCTTCCTAACACAATGGAGGGGTTTGTCCTAGCTCAGTGGCCTTCCTAACACAATGAAGGGGTTGGTCCTAGCTCAGTGGCCTTCCTAACACAATGGAGGGGTTTGTCCTAGCTCAGTGGCCTTCCTAACACAATGGAGGGGTTTGTCCTAGCTCAGTGGCCTTCCTAACACAATGAAGGGAATGGTCCTAGCTCAGTGGCCTTCCTAACACAATGGAGGGGTTTGTCCTAGCTCAGTGGCCTTCCTAACACAATGGAGGGGTTTGTCCTAGTGCAGTGGCCTTCCTAACACAATGGAGGGGTTTGTCCTAGTGCAGTGGCCTTCCTAACACAATGGAGGGGTTTGTCCTAGCTCAATGGCCTTCCTTTCACGATGGAGGGGTTGGTCCTAGCTCAGTGGCCTGTCCTAACACAATGGAGAGGTTTGTCCTAGTGCAGTGGCCTTCCTAACTCAATGGAGGGGTTTGTCCTAGTGCAGTGGCCTTCCTAACACAATGAAGGGTTTGTCCTAGTTCAGTGGCCTTCCTAACACAATGGAGGGGTTTGTCCTAGCTCAATGGCCTTCCTTTCACGATGGAGGGGTTTGTCCTAGCTCAGTGGCCTGTCCTAACACAATGAAGGGGCCTGTCCTAGCACAATGAAGGGGTTTGTCCTATCTCAGGGGCCTGTCCTAACAAAATGATTACAGGATGATGAAATAGCTACGGTACTTGTTTTCATTTCTTTTGAACTGCGTTAAAATGGATGAGGATGGGACTTATTGTCAAGGAATAGGCTTAACTTCAGAGATTGTTGTAGTGTATAGCTACTTGTTTAGTAAGCATTGTGGCTAACTAGTGTCTAGGTATTTTCAGTAATAAATGTCTGAGTGACATGACACCATATTTTAGAGTCTTACTTTTATTAGGTAGCTCGGGTTCCTCCTTGATTTTGGTGTTGGAGACAGATCCCCCTTCCTTGGGCCCCTGACCCACACATAACTCGTCCCCAGTTTCCACATCTGGCTCTTCCATGAACGACTCCTCAAAGAAATCCGTAAGATCTTTCTGTTTGCTATCCTGTGAAAAAAATACAACAAGTAGAACAGTTACTTTATCAAAAGCAAATTCTTTCACATGTTTTCAATTTCTAAATATAGTCACAAGCTTTTACAAGTTTTTGTAAGGTTTGTAGAGAAAATATTTGAAGATAGTCGAAAATATCTGTCTGTGCTAATAAGGTCACAGCAGCCATATTAGATATGTGCAGAATAAGTGATAATCAAACTTGAGTAAGGGGTTCATGTAATGAGTAACCTAAGCAAGTTTCACCAAAATCTTATCATTCCTTCAAAAGATATCATGCGAAAAGCTATCCGGACGGATGTACAGAAAATATTTGTATATCCCTCGCCATCTTTGTATGGCAGGGGAAAATGATCTTCCATATTTGTGCAGGTCTCAGTTCAAACTTTTTACGCATATGAAAATGCCTTTTATTAATAGCAGTTACACAGTGTAACATTAAACGCTTGTGGGATGGTATGGAACCACGAAAACAAATACCACTACAAATTTAATTTATATACCATATATACTTGTTTATACAGGGTATCGACAAAAACTTGTACCACAAAACAATGTAAATGACTTCAAGCCACAAAACAAAATACACACAAATAATTCATACACTTGTACATACATTTTTAAAATATCTATTGAGTAATCGGTAAATGGTTTTACAAAATATATTTTTACCCTTAGTCTAGATGTAACTTGCTCCCTGGGCTTACCACAGGTGCTGGACATAAAACTAAACTATGATGTGTATAGTACTGTACATAACATACAAATGTATTTGTGTATCAAGCACCTACTGGGGTTTACCGTAAGTCAGGTAGCATGCAGGAAGAAATCCTCTTGTAAAACGTCAATAAGAACCTTACCCTAGCATGGGTGGTGTCGGCCTCAGAGAAGTTGTCTTTACTTAGGCCCGCTCTGTTCAGGACATCAAGCTTCTTCTGTACCAAAGGCCTAGAAATAAATCAAATTCCCCATCAATTGATGCAAACATGAAACATTAATACACTGTATGTCATTAATGGGCTTTTGGCTGAATTAATACACACTACATTGTTAGCTGTCAGTTGACCTTACCATATATGGTTATGCTTTCAGTTGACCTTACAATATATGGTTTTGCTGTCAGTTGACCTTACCATAAATGGTTATGCTGTCAGTTAACCTTATCATATATGGTCATGCTGTCAGTTGACCTTACCATAAATGGTTATGCTGTCAGTTAACCTTATCATATATGGTCATACTGTCAATTGACCTTACAATATATGGTTATGCTGTCAGTTGACCTTACCATATATGGTTACGCTGTCAGTTGACCTTACCATATATGGTCATGTTGCTAGTTGACCTTACGAAATATGGTCATGTTGCTAGTTGACCTTACCATATATGGTCATGGTGTCAGTTGATCTTACCATATATGGTCATCAGCGGTGCCCTGGGAGACAAGGTACTGAATAGTGACCATATCCTGCTGACCAATGCGATGGACTCTGTCCTCTGCCTGTACCAGTATCTGGAAACATCAAATTGTTTGATTTATTGTTTACTATCAAGTAACAAAAAAGATCTTATGGGTCAAATTGGATAAAGTAGGTTTTCCCCATCACATTATCTGTGTGGTGTTCTACCACTGAACAAAAATCTTCACTTGTTTCTTGTTCTTGCCAATTAATGAATGATAATGTGGCTTGGCAGTGCTGGCATTGTTGACTGCTAGCTGTAAGTGCGGAAATGGCAGTATCAGTCAGATGCTACCCAAAGAGTTTCAAAAGATATTGTCTGGTTGCAGAGGCCCTATAATCACAGATGATATTTGTAAACTGCTTAAGGACTCATACAACTAAATAATTTACTATATGTTATTACTAAGCTTTAGAGCTAATAACTTTAATATTTGAAGTTCAACACTAGTGACAACTGCCTGGATTCACAGATACATACATGGCAATGACTTCAAAAGACATTTTATCAGAAGTTTCGTGGCATTTTAACTCGCTACGGGCGTCTGCTTCGCACAACTGGAAATTTACATATCAAACCAGTGAAATGGGATGTGAACACCCTCCGACTTTTGACCCCATATCAATCCGCCATCACATATCAAAATCTACCAAAAGTATACATTTTTGTAAAGTTAAATATCTATAGATTTCATTCAATGCAGAATAAGTCAACAATTACCTATTTAGATTATTCAGAATCACTGTACTTAGCCGGAACAAATTTTCGGTAGGGACTACAAACGTATGAAACACTTCGTGATAGGCTGATTTAGTTGTATGAGTCCTTAACGACGACCAACAAACTAGCTATAGGTTGTTATAAAGAGGTATATAAGAACCTTAAATTACTATCATTATCAAAACAACATGCATTGAATAAGGCTGTTCGTAAGGTTTAAGATTGTTCAATGAAAACGTAGGCTGTCATTTACCCCTGGGTTCCAGAAGAGCTCTCCAAACACAACAAGGTTAGCAGATGACAGATTCAGGCCAGCATTGGCCGCCATAATGGAGAGAATCGCCACACGATAGTCCACGTTCTCCTGGAACTTCTTACAGAAGTAGTTTCTCTGCTCCGCGCTTGTTTTACCATCGATACGGATGTAGTGTTGCTTCAGCTAGTTACAATATACAAAAGCATTACTGTTCAACTGGAAATTTTCGTTGAGTTATAAATATTTTTTTAGGTGGTATCATCTCTACAAAAGTTTGTACCACCAATAAGCGACTTGCAGATTTAAGATGTACAATACAAAGATAAATAAATTCCTATAATACAATCAATGTAATGTGAGAATTTCTTTAGAAGCTTATCTGGGGCTAACTTAAGTGGACCTATGCCACCCGTCTAACACCTTCACACCTATACAGGCCTGCATGTGTGTACTGAAGTCATATTTCTGTTTTATTTTGCAGTTAGGTCATACTTTTACAATTTGTTTTCCTTTATTAATATCCCATTATCACAGACCAAAACCTGTAAGATCAATCCCAGACCCTTTAAAACTGGACATTATTTTTCAAAACTCTGCTGTCAAAGACTTATAGCAGAAACGGCTGACAGTACCTTAGCTTTGACCACATCCTCAACAGCGTCCAGTACTTCCTGATGATGAGCAAAGATCAGGAATTTCTTCTCTGTTTCAATCAGATCCACGACATAATCCCTGAAGGTCAAAGGTCATATATTTTTCAGGTCTTAATACTTAAGTCTTATCTTACCCTCAGTTAGTACTTCTATAAGAGAGAACACTTTTGGGCATGACAATTTTGTACACCCCCACATTACATACAGGCTCCATTCGCATATATGCGGTTGAAATGATACTTACAGAAATGCTTCATGATAAACTAACACACTAATATAATGGTCTGGTCTATAAGCAGAGTTAAAAACTGCACAGTTACCGAGAGAAAAAATAACTATTACCTAATGGCGGGAATCTTGGCTGCTCCAGTATGGTGGAAGTATTCCAATAGGACTCCCCGCCTCTCCAGTCCCTGGAAAGCACAAGGCACTTTGTTATACAATATTAATTCCGGAAATAAGAAATCATGGTATTAAAGGTTTGTGGTATATATTCTGATTATCAATTCAAAAGATTTTGATAGCATTGTGGTTTAACATTTTTTTCAGAAAATCATGATCAGTTTACCTGGAATTAATCTTTGACTTGTAACCCTAAAGTCGCCAAAATGGCCCCTTAGTGGTCAGAGTCACCATTTATGCAAAATCTGTTCCCCTTCCCCCAAATTTGGATGATGGGCAGACGACGGTCGCTGCGCCATGGCATATAAAGCTCACCGGACCTTCGGTCCAGGTGAGCTAAAAATTACATTCAAAACATTTTCAAAGAATTTTACTGAGGCATGCTAACAAAGTCACTGTTATGACAATGCAAGAACTTAATCTCGACATGTTTAAGAAGACTTATACCTGATCTTGATCCATAACTTTAGCCTCCAGGGTTTAAACAGGTATATTATTGGACTTTGAGGAATGGTTACCGTTAATTTGACCTAATAAACACATCTGCCCCTATGATCACAAAGATGATTCCACTACTTAGAACCTATACAAATTTCCTTTCCCCATTGATCTGCCTATATAATAATCAGTTTTAAATCAGTAAAAGATGTTAACCTCTGAAACGTCCAATGAGAGAGAAAGTGCACGAAATGCAACAGAAACTGCTTTTGTTAAATAGTTGTATCAAAATAACTTGAAAAATCTTTCATTTGATTCAGACACACATTTTATGATCATAACACATGCCTGACAGTAACTAGATCGTTTCACCATATAATGTAGATTTTGAGTTTGCTTGAGTTTGGACTTGATAATAGAGATTTCGAGGAAGATTGGTAAATTTTTGTCAAAATGAGGGAGTCTTCCACTAAACCTACTAAAAAGGGAAATAACTCCACAATAATCAGCGACCATCAAGGAAGCACTTCATATTTCTAAGATTTTCCATGTATGGGTTTTAATTAAGTGCACCTTTGGTTTTGTAGACACACAGCGTGCTCATTATGTCAAATACAACAATTGTTATCATGACATTGACCTGACGTTGTTTTCAATATGTGACCTTGACTGCAAAATTTACAAACATCTGACATTCTCTGATTTAATTAACTGTCAAGCTTTAAAATTTAAAGTAATAGTTTACCCTTAACCTCAAAATATACAAACATATGTGACCTTGACCTCCAAGATGACCCTAATGTCTGACCTTGAGTCCTTTGACATTCATGGCTTTACAGTCGGTCTTCATATCTTTGTTGATCTTAATTGAACTGGGGTCAAGGACAACCATCTGTCGTGTCTTGGCTGGAAGCTGGCTCAAAACGTCCTTCTTTAATCGCCTGTGATAGCAATTAATACACGATAGTTTATTTTCTCCAAACAGTTCATAGTTCGTAACATTTTGCATTGGCCTAGTATATCTTTGTGTTTTCCCATTTAGGCTTAATGTGGGATATCCATGGTATTAAAACAAAGTTTGCACTTTTTTTGACGAAATTTACGAAATTTCAAATTTACCTGCCCTAAATTTGGTAATTGATATTAGGAATAAGATTCATCAGTTTGGTATGAATGATATATACTGAGATGAGATAGTTTTGTACACAATTAGGAGTTGAAAACTTAATTTGCGAGTTTTCGAAAACGTCTGTTCCCTTTGTCTATTGTACTATTTGCTTGACAAAGGAAACAGACGTTTTCGAAAGCTAGCAAATTAAGTTTTCAATTCCTGTTTGTGTACAAAACTATCTCAGTATATATTGGTAATTGATAGTTTTAACGTTTTGTTTGATAAAGGATCTGTTCAATTCTGATGTATCATCATTGGTAATGATATAAAAAGCAAAATAAAAAAAAAAAATTTTTATGCTATACAAACCGTATCATAATTTTTTCCTCCAGAACTATCTGTAGTTCATTCATGTTTGAGGATCCCGAAAAATCCCATCCATATGAGGACTGAAAGGTAATGTGTCAGTCTATAATAAGATCATTTACAAATATGGAAGCTCATGAAAGGAATATTAATTAATATCAAAATTCATGAAAAGAGTATAAATCAAAATGAAAATTCATGAAAAGAATCAAACAAAATATAAAAATCCATAAAAGTAAAACCTTACTCATTCACCCCTAAAGACACATTTGAACTCTTCCAATTTAAAGGTTGAAATAGCTCATTATAAATGTAAGGGGGGGGGTGAATGAGTTAATCTATAGTTAATTGTCCAATACATACATTTCCTGCAGTTTTTTTCCCCCCAGTATTCTAGGTCTTTACCTTCTTTCCATCACAATATCGCACACCAAAATCATGGAACTTGATAAGGAATGGACAGATGGCCTGGACAGACGTATACAGCTCTGACGGTCTGGAGAGAGCAGGCGTCCCACTCAGTAAGATCACACGGTGAGAGTTCTGTACCACGAAAATAGGGCAAGACATTTATATACAGTACAACTAAGACAGATATTACAAGACATTTATATAGAGTACAACTAAGACAGATACTACAAGACATTTATATAGAGTACAACTAAGACAGATATTACAAGACATTTATATAGTGTACAACTAAGACAGATATTACAAGACATTTATATAAAGTACAACTAAGATATAACAAGACATTTATATAGAGTACAACTAAGATATAACAAGACATTTATATAAAGTACAACTAAGATATAACAAGACATTTATATAAAGTACAACTAAGATATAACAAGACATTTATATAGAGTACAACTAAGATATAACAAGACATTTATATAGAGTACAACTAAGACAGATACAACAAGACATTTATATAGAGTACAACTAAGACAGATATTACAAGACATTTATATAGTGTACAACTAAGACAGATATTACAAGACATTTATATAAAGTACAACTAAGATATAACAAGACATTTATATAGAGTACAACTAAGATATAACAAGACATTTATATAAAGTACAACTAAGATATAACAAGACATTTATATAAAGTACAACTAAGATATAACAAGACATTTATATATATAAAGTACAACTAAGATATAACAAGACATTTATATAGAGTACAACTAAGATATAACAAGACATTTATATAGAGTACAACTAAGATATAACAAGACATTTATATAAAGTACAACTAAGATATAACAAGACATTTATATAAAGTACAACTAAGATATAACAAGACATTTATATAAAGTACAATTAAGATATAACAAGACATTTATATAGAGTACAACTAAGATATAACAAGACATTTATATAGAGTACAACTAAGACAGATACAACAAGACATTTATATAGAGTACAACTAAGACAGATATTACAAGACATTTATATAGTGTACAACTAAGACAGATATTACAAGACATTTATATAAAGTACAACTAAGATATAACAAGACATTTATATAGAGTACAACTAAGATATAACAAGACATTTATATAAAGTACAACTAAGATATAACAAGACATTTATATAAAGTACAACTAAGATATAACAAGACATTT
The DNA here is from genome assembly GCA_947623455.1 of Mimachlamys varia. Classification (NCBI taxonomy): domain Eukaryota; kingdom Metazoa; phylum Mollusca; class Bivalvia; order Pectinida; family Pectinidae; genus Mimachlamys; species Mimachlamys varia. The sequence goes on along the minus strand of OX392538.1, from coordinate 36,659,999 downwards.
ATATATATAAAGTACAACTAAGATATAACAAGACATTTATATAGAGTACAACTAAGATATAACAAGATATTTATATAGAGTACAACTAAGACAGATACAACAAGACATTTATATAGAGTACAACTAAGACAGATATTACAAGACATTTATATAGTGTACAACTAAGACAGATATTACAAGACATTTATATAAAGTACAACTAAGATATAACAAGACATTTATATAGAGTACAACTAAGATATAACAAGACATTTATATAAAGTACAACTAAGATATAACAAGACATTTATATAAAGTACAACTAAGATATAACAAGACATTTATATAGAGTACAACTAAGATATAACAAGACATTTATATAGAGTACAACTAAGACAGATACAACAAGACATTTATATAGAGTACAACTAAGACAGATATTACAAGACATTTATATAGACTACAACTAAGACAGATATTACAAGACATTTATATAGAGTACAACTAAGACAGATATTACAAGACATTTATATACAGTACAACTAAGACAGATATTACAAGACATTTATATACAGTACAACTAAGACAGATATTACAAGACATTTATATACAGTACAACTAAGACAGATATTACAAGACATTTATATACAGTACAACTAAGACAGATATTACAAGACATTTATATAAAGTACAACTAAGACAGATACTACAAGACATTTATATAGAGTACAACTAAGACAGATACTACAAGACATTTACATAAGTACAACTAAGACAGATACAACAAGACATTTATATACAGTACAACTAAGACAGATATTACAAGACATTTATATACAGTACAACTAAGACAGATATTACAAGACATTTATATAGAGTACAACTAAGACAGATACTACAAGACATTTACATAAGTACAACTAAGACAGATACAACAAGACATTTATATAGAGTACAACTAAGACAGATATTACAAGACATTTATATAGTGTACAACTAAGACAGATATTACAAGACATTTATATAAAGTACAACTAAGATATAACAAGACATTTATATAGAGTACAACTAAGATATAACAAGACATTTATATAAAGTACAACTAAGATATAACAAGACATTTATATAAAGTACAACTAAGATATAACAAGACATTTATATAGAGTACAACTAAGATATAACAAGACATTTATATAGAGTACAACTAAGATATAACAAGACATTTATATAGAGTACAACTAAGACAGATACAACAAGACATTTATATAGAGTACAACTAAGACAGATATTACAAGACATTTATATAGACTACAACTAAGACAGATATTACAAGACATTTATATAGAGTACAACTAAGACAGATATTACAAGACATTTATATACAGTACAATTAAGACAGATATTACAAGACATTTATATACAGTACAACTAAGACAGATATTACAAGACATTTATATACAGTACAACTAAGACAGATATTACAAGACATTTATATACAGTACAACTAAGACAGATATTACAAGACATTTATATAGAGTACAACTAAGATAGATATTACAGTGAAACCTTACTGACAGTTCACATTAAGACAGATATTACAGTGAAACCTTACTGACAGTTCACATTAAGACCATTGCGTAACATCTGAAAAGTGAGAGCTGTTATAGGCTTTACATGTTGCTCAAATGCAGCCTGTAGAGCTGTGACGTTAAGGATTCTGTAAAATTCTAATTATAGTAACAGTGACCTAGTTTTTCACTGCAAAAGGTTGAAATGCACACTCATGCAAGAGGTGATGTTTGTGAACATTTGGGTGAATTAAAGTGTTCATCAGTTGACAAATGCAGCCTGTAGGCGATGTGCAAAACATTGACATAACGCAGGTCGAATTGGCGCCAAAATGACATCATGCTATTGTCCGATGCATTTATATTCCTGTAAGTACAATTCTGATTAACATTGAGTTAATGGGAAGTTCTCATGCATAATGTAAATAAAATGAAATATAAGTAACTCACAAGCACCATCAATCCCTAATCTTAGTAGGTTATATTACCTGTAATAGCGGCAATGCTGCTTTACATCTTGCGGTCTTGAAATTTTTCAGCAGATGGCATTCATCCTGAAATAAAATGTTTTTTAAAAACTTGAATTCTGATAAACTTTTATATCCTTTCCACTTTAAGGAACATTTAAGGGTTTAGGGTCACTGTGGGTTTACAATTACACAAAAAGGGTGCATTGGTAAAACCATGTACTGGTTAAAGTTTCCATTTGAAATCTTGGATATAAAGTGATTGTTTGCTTCTCTGGGACAGAGCCTACAGTTAAAAGACTGAATATTGTATTGGCAGATCTGTAGGATAAGGAACTTTTTCAAAAGTTTATATAAACTTTATTTATTTTACAAAAATTATGAAACAATTAAGTTATCCAACTTATATTAATCACTCTTGCTTGCCCGGATGTTAGCGCACGAGGGGTCTTATTGTGGTAGGAAACCGGAGTACCCGGAGAAAACCCACTTGGTCAGGCAGGTGACCCCCATAACTTTTCATGTATGATCGGAGAATCGAACCCTGGCCGCCTTGGTGAAAGGCAAGTGCGCTATCCACTGCACCAGCTGACCACCCAACCACCCAAAGGTTTTAGAACTTATCTTCATGATTTAAGCGAAGATAAAAAATACCCTAAACACACCAAGATACCTACCATAACCACTACTTGGAAATGCTGCTTTTTTAGGTATTCCACCTTCTTCGCCATCAAGTCGTAGCTGTAAATATTGACGCGGTAGGTCGTCTTGACATCTTTCCCTGCGGTGGGAACAAAGATCTCCTGGGGATCAACACTGGGTAGCCAGCGTTGGACTTGTTGTGCCCAGGCGAATCTGACCGAGGACGGGGCCACAATGAGCAGTGGCCACTCGTCTCTATAGTAACTGGACAGACAGATCGCCTGAATTGTTTTACCGAGACCCATGTCATCGGCTATTAGCAGACGGCCATTCATGTAAATCCCAAACCTGAAACATTGGTATACTTACAGCTAATGTAAAGAAAATGACTGAAGCAATATGTTTTTCTTATGGAAAATACACAAAGTGAGTTTTGGGATCACAAATTAAGGCATACCTGACATAAAATCTGACCTGGGATTTTAATATAATTATTGTTATACACCACAAGGTTATCACAGATGCATGGATGAGCACATAGACAAAATGGTTACTTATATACCCCTACTTAAGTTTATGTGTGTGTGTTTGGGGGGGGGGGATTGGAAAATTATATTTTTGTGTCAATATTCACACTAATTGATTGAGGTCAATTTTGATGCATATTAAATAAATGTATTAACAAAATCAATGTAAATTGTCAATAACACAAAACCCATTAAAACCTGATGTACATACTTCACCACAATACCTTTTAAAACTAGAAGTACACATTTAAACAAAAAAAAACCCATTAAAATTAGAAGTACACATTTAAACACAAAACTCATTAAGACTAGAAGTACACATTTAAACACAAAACCCATTAAAATAAGAAGTGCATATTTAAACACAAAACCCATTAAAACTAGAAGTACATATTCCAACATAAAAAATCTGTTAAAACCTAATATGTACATACTCAACTCCTGTCCTTTGAAATGGCAGTAGGGCATCCACTAGTCCCTTGTCAACTTTCGAGAGGTCGACTGATGGAATGGTCTTGGCAGAACTCTTCCCTTTGATCTGAGCTGCAAACACCTGTAGTATATGTTTGGGGAACGGCTCAATCTCCACAGAAGGCCGAAGTTCTCGGATGGCAGCCACTGTCAATAGATACAGAATAGTGAGAGAAACTGAGTTTATATGTCTTTTGAAGAAAATTGTGATTTTGTTTGCCATGTTTGCCCAAGACAACTCTAGACACCTATCATTTATATATTGATGTACATGGTTAATGTCTTTGATGTGCTTAACCAATTTACAGCGACATATAATACAGGCAATATATACCGGTACACATACATACATGTACCCGGTCCAGGTGGTTGAGGAAAGCCTGAATTCTAGGGGAAAAAAAACACTGGCAAACAGCCAATACCTGACAAATGCCCCACGCAGGACTCCAATCTGCGACCTGGAGGAGGAGGGCTACACGGAGTGGTAGCAGAATGTCGTACACCTTAACCACTGAGCCCTGTTACCCCAGCTGTGTCTTTTGGTGTAAAACATTCAAATAAGGCAAAAATAGAGATATGATACATAACTGATGTACTGATATATGTACACTATAGGAATAGACAGATTCACATGAAAAAAAAGGCACACATTGTACTAAACTCTGGCCAAGGTTTTATGAAATGATACTTACTAAAGCTGTTGTATTCTTTAAGAGCAAAGGACCATTTCTTAGTAACAGCATCTGAAAAAGGGACAGACAGAGAAACATTGAAATCACACATTTGATATTCTAAGCAAGCATTGATTGATATCGTAAATGAATTTCAAACTTTAATTGATCTAGTATTTCTAATAAGGACTTGCTTACACAGTTTGTCTCATAAGTCACAAGTGATCCCAAAGATGATGCTGATGCTGATAAGCAAAATGCTCAAGTCTAGGGTTAATAAAGAACTTAAACTTGAAAGAAGTCAATTTTGCCATTTTTCTTTTTGCATGAAACTAGAACAAAACAGAGGGCAGGAACTGAAATAGGACATTTAAGTATTTGTTTAATATTTTTTTCTTTAACTCTAATTCAATGGAATTAAAATTTACATGAATAGATGCTGATGATGTTAGACCAGGAAACATGAACAGCTTCCCAACAGTTTGATTCCTCATGTACAATATATATGGAGGAATGGAAGTAAATTTTCTTCTGTCATGCCTAACATTACAGGATTACATTAAAGGCCAAATATACGTAACTTTCGGCAAAACAAGCCTAATAACTTAATATATTTATAGATTTAGTTAAGATTAACTGATATCAGCAATATTCAAGATGAATTCTTACGCAGTTACTGGTACAGTAGCAGTTGAAACTCGGTATTTGTAAACACATTTAGAACTGTCTTCTACCTTCGGTTTGTTGTTGAAGTGGGCCCAACCTGAATTATTTTCAATTCTTTGGATTTTTCTGTCAAGAGTTTCTTGTTAGTTACCGCTCAGGTTTACTTCGTTTAAGGCTTATTTTTGCATGATTTCAACTGGATTTTTTTTCAGAAATTTTTAAAATCATGAAAAATTTCCTGAAGTTACATATTGGGCCTTTAATTAAAATGTTCACAATTTTGACAATGCCCTCTCACTTTAACCTGAATTAGGTAACAAACTTTTAATGGCCTTAACATGACTTTTGATGAAAACTTACCATAGAGTTTTGTATTCATGGACTTGAAGACCTCAACAAGGGGTGCACTAAAACCCACATCAACTTCAAACCTCTCTCTGGATATCAGCACACAGCATCCTTTCACAGGCTTGTTCTTTCCCAGGAAAATGTTTCCGGAATTGTAACTAGTGGCCACTTTGTTAGCCACCTCAGTGGCATTGAAATGGCCTTGCCCTTTCAATTTATTCCCATTTGATAAAACTGATTTATTCTCCTGTGTTCGACCAAAACTTTTACTGAGCCAGCTTGAAGTTTCCTTTCCTTGTTCAACACTGTTCTGATTTTTTGTAGAATTCGGAATTCCTGTGCCTGAAGAGTTTTGATTCAATTTTGTAGGCCAACTTGGAGTGGTCTTTCCCTGTCCATTTGAATTTTGAGTATTACCACCAGGTGGCACCACTGTACTTGATGGGTTTTGATTAAATTTTGTAGGCCAACTTGGAGTGGTCTTTCCATGTCCATTTAACTTCTCAGTATTACCACCAGGTGGCACCGCTGTACTTGATGGGTTTTGATAAAGTTTTGTAGGCCAACTTGGAGTGGTTTTTCCTTGCTGATTTGAACCTTGAATACTACCACCAGGGGGCGCCATCACACCACCTAACTTTATATATTGGCCCGAGGGTTGCGGTTTGTTCCTGGAGGTAGAAGCTTGTGGTTGTTTGATAGGGCTTTGATTCTTGGCTCGCTTGGCAAGTGCTTTTCTTTTGTTTTCTTCTATCCTTCTTTTTTGTTCTTCTGTCAGCCCTCCAGATGACATGATGATAAATATCTTCCTAAAAAGAAAATTTTCAAATTCAATCTTCCCTTTGTTTACAAAAAAAAATGTTGACATACAAAATCTATCGGTAAAAATGATGGTACAATGAAGTCAAATTCTATGAATTAAAAATCATTTTTATTAAGTAAGAGCAAAGTTCATCTTTACATTCTCTGAATTGGTAAGTATTTTGACATCTTGTCTAATATGATAAGATTCTTCAACAAGATTCATTACAGTGTTGTTTGAAAATCAGAGAATACTAGAGCGTCAATGTAACCAGCAGTCAATTTACAATTTATTTTCAAGGGTCCTTTTGTACATATTGCCGAAAACGATGGGTCCCACAATGTTAAATTGAAGCATTTCCAGAATTTCTATGAGTCCTTTCATAATTTTATGAGTACTGGACTCGGGACGCGCACGTAGATTGATCACTGTGTAACCAAAATCAGAACTCAATAAAACTGGGGGCAAAATATGAACAAAGGAATGATTTACAACTAGAGATCATTGAACAAGTACTAGGGAATAAAACCAGGTGTTCTGGAAGAGTAAGCTTCTTCTGCTTCATTGATGATACCCGCTACATTAATCTAGGTCAGATCAAAGTAAATGGCATGGCCCCAAAGTGATAACTGAGGCATAATTCTCAAAAACAACAAGCAGGCATACCATTATGAACATATTCAAAAACATCCACCTTCACATCAAACAAGAATACAGAATATTTCTCAATGAGATGAAGATGGCGACCATACACTTTCTAATAGGTCTTCATCAACATGTATCTCTCGATTCCCTGTGCTGTTAATGTCCGCCAGCAGCCAACATCTACCACAAAAACTTCAATATTCAGAGCCCTAGAATAATGAATCAAAAGCAACATATAAACTCTTTAGGTGGAAGAAGCAGGGATGTTGTCACCAAAAAATGAAAGTTCATGATTGAAAAATCAAAATTGACATGTTTGTCGTACAGTTTAGAAGTAAGCTGCCCATGTTGGTCATAGTTTTAGTAAAGATTGAGGTAAGAAGCTGATGTAGAAGAGTCTATTGTGTCCTTGAATTCAATTTCAAGTTCAAAAGGGTATATACGATAGACTAGGTCAGCAATTTTTTTGTTGTTTATAGACAACATATTGTTGACATACCTGAAAGTGAAATTGAAATATTTGGGAAGGTTTTTGTTACCTACATGTCCTCCAAACTCAACAAAAACATTATCAACCAGGAATTCAATCATTCATACTATGTCTTCCTTAGTATATTTCATCTTACCTTTTTCACAAAATATATTCCAAGATAGCTCACAATAAATGTATTATCTAGAGCCAAGTCAGATGCATGACATGATATTGACTTTACTTGAAAGAGGGCTAGATCTCCACTCTAGTAAGCTATTTCATACACTGCAATTTCTTACTCTTTCTATTGATCGTGCTATTTCATGGTATTATCAATTTCATCACATCCAGTATTCCAATACTGCATATATGTGTATTTTATGCATTAGTTTTTTTTTTAATATGCATAAAAAACCTCTGACCACTAGAGGAATTAACACTTTACTGAGCTATATGAACCAGATTCATCATCATCATCATCATCATCATCCAACAAGTCCAGATCGCTATTCCACAGCTTAAGGTTACAGATCTTGATAGGAAACTCTGCTAGTGCTGGTACAGACCTAGTGTACATACAAAATGTATTCCAGCCCAATATCTGTAGGCCGACGGCCCGACGATGACATTCTCCCAGGATTCCTTACAGTCACAGTCCCCGTTTTGTGAACACCAGATAAAAAAAAGAGTGCCTCTTACAACTCCTTCGAGACAATCAATGTGTCAGTGGAGAAAGTATGGGGTTTTTAATGACCTTGTCTTCTTGGTAATATGCATTTCTAAGAGATTGTATGAATTTCATCTGCCACGCATTATCTTCCCATTGCTGTAACATTCCTAAGTTAGGGAAAGGCTGTCCTTACTGTTGTTGATGATGCAATAGATTATGCAGTTATATGCAAAGAGGTGCACTTCAGACTTCACAAGAAGCCATTTTGTTCATTCCTCAGTATACTGTGTATAGTACATATACGCATTGGACCATCAAGATGTTACATGCCTGAACAGTGGAGGATGTGTTTCATCAGTTTAAGATTGAAGCATTAGAATCTTTAAAATAGGGACAACATGGGCTATTATCTAGTCGTCTGGCACAGTCCAGGAAACACTCCTACAGTATAGTCTGGTCGATTTTCCTAAGGTGGCTTTTTACTTTAGATGTCTATGTGTGGTGTTGGGAAGAATCGGGCCATATGTGTCACCAAACAGATATATTTCACACTGTAATAATGGAATATGTTATTCTAAAATATACAATGGAACAAAACAGTATATATCTGCTTGAATGTGCACTTTGGAGTTCTAATATGGACAATAATTTCATTTGCAAACAGTTATTTCAGTTTTATAAAAACAACTCACATAAAATCAAAATTCACAACTTACTACATTGTCATGGTGGTAACAGCTTATGCAAATACAGTAAGACGAGTTTTCTTAGCGTCAATCTATGTTAAATCTGTCACCATGTCAAAGTTCGTTTTCAGTTTACAGTACTAGTTCTACTTTCGTTTTAGCCGCCATTTTGATAGTTGTGGAAAATGTAAGAGATTACACGGATTAACGGAAAACGTATATCCGGAATTTTAAATATTTCTGGTACATGTGTACCATGTTTTGTGCGTGTGTTATTATCCGTTCATTAATGTGAAATTTAATTTACTTGATATAAAAATAGTTTGAATTTATTACAATTTGTTTTCTATGGATACAAAATTAGTCACATCATCAATAGTATTTCATAAGTTTTTTTTTAGAGTTGGAGATTCCCGTGTTCAAAACTCAAACATTTTTCTTTTGTTCATATCAATTATAGTTACTGGTACTTCATCATTTTTTTTATAATAAAGTGATGAATTTTAAAATGAGAAAAAATAAGAGACAACATTTTGAACTTGTTTTTTTACATACATTTGTATCTATATTTCTCCTGCCAGTGGTACAATTTGTATACCATTTCCCTTTTCCAACCACTGACCCTTTGATCACTGGCTGGCCAGAGTCTAAAATTTTAAGCTCATTGAAAAAAAGAAACTGCAAAGATTGAAACAATAGGCCCAATGAGCTTTAAGGGTCTGATGATGATCTAACTATAGATATAATATTTGTTGGTTATTGCAAAAATATTAACAAATTTGACCAGTGACCTTGAACATGGGTCAAGGTCATTCATTTGAATAAACTAGGTATAGCCCTTCATCCCAGCATGCTACAGGCCAAATATCAGTTTCCTGGGCTTTTCAGTTATTTATCAAGAAGTTTCTTGAAGATTTTAACATATTTGACCTCTGTGACCTCGAAAGTATGTCAACGTAATTAATTTGAACAAACTCAGTAGCCTTTTATCCCAGCATGCTACAGGCCATATATAAGATTCCTGGGCCTTTCAGTTACTGACATTTTACAAACTTGATAGCTAGCCTTCATCATTGATATGAGGAAAGTTTATAGCACTCCATCCAAGGTACCTAATAGCCAAATATCACTAACCTGGGCTTTGCGGTTAGTTAGAAGATTGTTTATTAATTTTTTTTTTTTTTTGCATATTTGACCCCTGTGACCTTGAAAGTGAGTCAAGGTCGTTGTGAGAGGAAACTTTGTAGCACTCTTTCCTTGGTATTATAACTGGCCAAATCTCAGCATCTTGGGCCTTTTGGTTATTAAGAAGATTGTAAAAGGAAAGTTTACGGATGGCAGACAACGGACAAACAACGGACAGAGCACGATGGCAATAGGTCATCCTGACCCTTTGGGTCGATCAGATGACCTAAAAAGCAGAAGTCAGAAAACTTTGAAAAATTATTTTTTATTTTATTTGAAATATGCAAGCAACACATTTACACTGGAATGTAATAATAAAACATGTGCTTTTTAATTAAAATTGTAATCAATAATTAAATAATGCCCATCTGGCATTTTTTTTAATCAATGCACAAATAATACTGATTACATTTGATTATAAAAGAAAGTAATACAACAGTTAAAAATAAATATCACAAAATCTTAGCACTTGTAACAAATTTAATTATGAATACATAATGTACAAAAACTTAACCTAAAACTAAAATTCCACAAAATCTTAGCACTTTTTGAAAACAAATTTATGAATAATTCATGTACATAAACATACATAATTATTTTAACTGTAATCTTATTTAACTAATTTGCAATGAAAATATTCTGCTAAATTATAATTGCGTGAATTCTATTTTCTATTAAAACCTTTCTTCAGCAATATATGCGAGTGTGCTAATTCTCTATTATGCTAATCTGTTAAAATATGGATATGCACTAAAATTGTAGCACACAAAAATATTCCAGTATCTGATTTCTCCACTTTGACTAATGAAGCAGATCTATATGAAATACATTCAAACCTCGTTATCGCAAACTCGTATAACACGAAGACTCAGAGTATTTTCAAGGTCCCAGCCAAGCTTTACACTAACATTCTAACACTATCTTAAATACAGTGTACCCTCGACTATCGCCACCCGAATCTACCGACACCCTCGCATACTGCCACCTAAACCTCTAGAACGGATTTCCCTTCTATATAATTCCCTCGTTAAGTTGCCACCCTCGCATATCGCCATCCGCCATGTTTAAAATACAAACGTCCCGAATCGCTATACATTTCCCTCAATGATAATGCCATATTGTTCTGTTTTTGGAGAACGAGGAAATCTTTAGAGTTCCTTTTGAAATGGCATGCAGCAAAAGTAGATCAATAACTATTTTCAGATATAAATTTGTGACAATGAAGATCTATATGACGATATAATACAAAGCTTGTTCTTAATAAAATGTTGGAAATGTAATCTACTATGCAATTTAATTCATTGTAATAATATTCATAATTTGATACTATCGCCACCCTTGTTATACCGCCATAATTGCTGTGGACGAAAGGTGACGGTATAATGAGGGTACACTGTACTCAGATAAATCAAAGTTTTTTTCATGGTCCTGTGAATTCAAGACAACAAGGTTTGACAGTAGATCCAATTAAATAAACTCTCAATACTCCAGGGCCCTGCTGATAACCTACACTCTCCGTACCCCATGAATATGTCAAAGCAAAATCAAAGACTCAGCTTGGAGGCCTTGTACATGAAACAAGAAGTCTAGTTTGATCCTTTGATGACTGTATCAAAAGAATCCCAGACACGTACCAGTGAAAGTTGGTTGTCAGACCATCCTCGATAACCAGGGGTTATGATCACCTACGCTCTCTACACCCCTGGAATCATCCTCGATATCCAGGGGTTATGATCACCTATGCTCTCTCCACCCCTGGAATCATCCTTGATATCCAGGGGTTATAATCACCTATGCTCTCTAAACCCCTGGAATCATCGATATCCAGGGGTTATGATCACCTACGCTCTCTAAACCCCTGGAATCATCCTCGATATATCCACGGGTTATGATCACCTACGCTCTCTACACCCCTGGAATCATCCTCGATATCCAGGGGTTATGATCACCAACGCTCTCTACACCCTGAAAAAATATGGCAAAACTGAAGGCTCTGTGTGCACAAACTTTGTTAATGAGGCAAGAACACTGGTTCTACCCTTTCATGTACATCAAAAGAATCTTGCGGTCACATAACGGTAAAAATTGACAGGCTTGGAGTCAGTTGCAGCTCTTTTGTAATCTTCAAAAGACTGGCATGCAGCCTTGTGATTGGTCAGGATTTTTTTACCTGAGTTTGTCTTCAATTTTGCCATGACGCATTCTAGGGGTGTAGATAGCATAGGTGATCAAAGACCCTGGATATCGAGGATGGTGTCAAGACTTGCCTCGATAATATTCAAAGGATAGGTATCTAGCAGAGTGATTGGTCAGGTTTTTTTTTTTAATGTGACAGATCAAACTTTGTACTTTCAACTGTGCTTCAACACATTTAAGGGAACAGAGAGTGTGATTCAAGATGGGTCCAAAGAGAACTGATTATTTTAACCAATGCAATGGAATACTAAATTGTATTCAAACATTATAATAACATAAATTATTAAAATTACAAATGAAAATAAAATCTTTAAAAATCTATCGAGATTCACTTTACTTTTCTACTAGCTGATGTTTAAAACATTTGCTGGATTATGCTTTACGTATATTTTACAAACTGAAAAAATCTACTACAAGCTACCGGTACATATCACTTTGTATAATTAATAATTCATACTTATATATGACTTACAGGTAAAAACAATACATATACTACAGAAACTGAATAGTTTATACATTCTTGATATTGCAATTTTCCAAAAGAGAAACAAATTAATGTCAAAACTGATCACATCAATTTTTATATATAAAGACTATTTCATCAATTAAACAATTCTATTTAAAATTTGAAACTCCACTAAAAGAGAATTATCAAATTTTAAACTCCCTTTGGGCACTTGTTCAGTTTTTGTTTTAGAAAATTTTTAAAATTTGCAATTCCTCTAAAAGGAAATATCCAATTTTATATTCCCTTTGGGCATTTTTTCATTTATGTTTTAGAAAGTATCAATTATACAGTGATTTTTATTTATTTCTATGGAATGTACAAAATAAAATCTGGCCCTAGCTTCACCTGAATAAAATATATGATAAAACTAAATTATTTGATAATGAACATTTTTTCATTACATTTTACATTTAATGCTTTCACCAATGTAAATATCCAGATGTTATTGTTTTTAGTAACATTTATGCTAGAAAAAAACTTTGACCCACTTCTAGCTAACATATAAACTGTAATGGCAAGATAAATGTAAATCTCAAATAATTTGAGAAAAATCCATATTACCGGTATGAACATGAAAACAACTAATGAACAAATTATGCTGATTTTCCAGCTGATATATTTTTTTCTCAGGGGAATAAAAACCCAACATTGACTTCAATACAAAAGGCTGGGGCCCATGGGCCTGAATGGTTATTGGAGTAAAAAGATCCATCAATAAGTTTTTGGTTTGTTATTGCAAAGTTTTTTGAAGATCTTAACATCTTTGACCCCTTTGACCTTGTCAGAAGGTCAAGGAATGAACTCTAATGGTATCCCTTCATCCCAGTATGCTATTGGCCCATTATCAGTTCCCTGTGTCTTTTGGTTATTGAGATGAAGTTGTTTGAAGATTATAACATATTTAACATCATAACTTTGAATGTGGGTCAAGGTCATTCATTTCAATAAACTCTGTATACCGTCATCCCAGCATGCTACAAGCCCAATATACTTGAAACCTCGGCCTTTCATTTATTGAGAAGTTGTTTGAAGATTTAAACATATTTGATCCCTGACCTTGAAAGTTGTTCAAGGTCATCCAGTTCATCAAACTTGGTACCATTCTTCCGAGCATGCTACAGGCCAAATATAAGTACCCTTGGCTTTTTGGCAATTGAGAAGAAGTTGCTTGACCCTTGTGACACTAAAAGTGGGCCAAGGTCATTCATTTGAAAAAAAAAATAGCAACCCTTCATCCTAGCAAGCGACTAGCCCAATATCAGTACCTTGGGCTTATTGCTTATTGAGAAGATGTTATGAAAATGGAAAATTGACTAGGTATTCTGTACCGAGGTATAATAAGCTCACTTGTACTTCAGGCAGATAACCTGAAAACATGAAGAATGTAACTTCCAAGGACCAAGACTGTTGTATATGTAGGAACACTCTTCTCACTAGGGTTCTGATTATCTGATCCATTATTTAGGCAATGACCTTCAGTGACTTAGTTACATGCGTAGGTAACAAAAAACTCCATTGATTGTATAATTTGAATTTATATTAAAAAAAAATTTAACATCATAAAATTTTGTTTATCTTAATCAGCGACTTCACAGGTCACTAAAATTTCTTTCTTTGTAGGAAGGGGTCATCTTCAGACATGCAAGTATGATATGAGCCCACATCTCCTTCAGAAACCATATAATGAAACACGAAAACATTCTTACACCTTAATCCTGAATACAAAATAAAAATTTTTGATCTCAACACAACCTCTCTGTCAACCTTCACGTAAATATAACTATTTTGCAGCCGGGTCATATTTCTCTCTGTCCAGGCCAAGGAATTCACATGCATTCCCAGCTAACAGCTTGTCCTGGAATGAAAATGAGGAGAAAATAAGTAATGACTGACACAAAAAAACGCAAACAGTACCAGTAGGAAAAGAATGCAGTGTTAATTTCATATGTGTAATTGTAATGATTGAACTTGAAAGAAAACAGCAAATACAGATTAAGTTCCAGGCTGACCTCCGGAAAATCCAACACACATGAAGTTTGAGGGTTTCAGACTTTTTGACCGACCTGAATTGCTGACTATATTTTGTGTTATTTCTTATTAAACAGTATCATATATATAAGTAACATTATGACTTCCATACACTTAGATGAATGCTCTACAAATCGAGCTAGTACCTGGTCACCAGTGATTGACCAAGTCCGATTCTGCTTCAAATACATACCTTGAGAGTATCATCAAATTTCATCTCCTCGATCAACTTCCCTGGGTGGTGCTCGCCAAGTGGGAAAGGGTAGTCTGACCCCAGTATCACCTTATCCTGTGTACAACAAGGGAGACAATCAGACTGGTAATAAACAGTCAGACCCCAGTATCACCTTATCCTGTGTACAACAAGGGAGACAATCAGACTGGTAATAAACAGTCAGACCCCAGTATCACCTTATCCTGTGTACAACAAGGGAGACAATCAGACTGGTAATAAACAGTCAGACCTCAGTATCACCTTATCCTGTGTACAACAAGGGAGTCAATCAGACTGGCAATAAACAGTCAGACCCCAGTATCACCTTATCCTGTGTACAACAAGGGAGACAATCAGACTGGTAATAAACAGTCAGACCTCAGTATCACCTTATCCTGTGTACAACAAGGGAGACAATCAGACTGGTTATAAACAGTCAGACCCCAGTATCACCTTATCCTGTGTACAACAAGTGAGACAATCAGACTGGTAATAAACAGTCACACCCCAGTATCACCTTATCCTGTGTACAACAAGGGAGACAATCAGACTGGTAATAAATAGGCACACCCTAGTATCACCTTATCCTGTGTACAACAAGGGAGACAATCAGACTGGTCTACAGTCAGACCCCAGTATCACCTTATACTGTATACAACAAGGGAGACAATCAGACTGGTAAATAGGCACACCCCAGTATCACCTTATCCTGTGTACAACAAGGGAGACAATCAGACTGGTCTACAGTCAGACCCCAGTATCACCTTATACTGTATACAACAAGGGAGACAATCAGACTGGTAAACAGTCAGACCCCAGTATCACCTTATCCTGTGTATAACAAGGGAGACAATCAGACTGGTAATAAAAAGTCAAACCCCAGAATCACCTTATCCTGTGTACAACAAGGGAGACAATCAGACTGGTAATAAACAGGCACACCCCAGTATTACTTTATCCAGTGTATAACAAGGGAGACAATCAGACTGGTAATAAATAGGCACACCCCAGTATCACCTTACCCTGTGTACAACAAGGGAGACAATCAGACTGGTAATGAACAGTCACACCCCAGTATCACCTTATCCTGTGTACAACAAGGGAGACAATCAGACTTGTAATAAACAGTCAGACCCCAGTATCACCTTATCCTGTGTACAACAAGGGAGACAATCAGACTGATAATAAACAGTCAGACCTCAGTATCACCTTATCCTGTGTACAACAAGGGAGACAATCAGACTGGTAATAAACAGTCAGACCCCAGTATCACCTTATCCTGTGTACAACAAGGGAGACAATCAGACTGGTAATAAACAGTCAGACCTAAGTATCACCTTATACTGTGAACAACAAGGGAGATAATCAGACTGGTAATAAACAGTCAGACCCCAGTATCACCTGATCCTGTGTACAATAAGGGAGACAATCAGACTGGTAATAAACAGTCACACCCCAGTATCACCTGATCCTGTGTATAACAAGGGAGACAATCAGACTGGTAATAAACAGTCAGACCCCAGTATCACCTTATCCTGTGTACAATAAGGGAGACAATCAGACAGGTAATAAACAGTCAGACCTCAGTATCACCTGATCCTGTGTATAACAAGGGAGACAATCAGACTGGTAATAAACAGTCAGACCCCAGTATCACCTTATCCTGTGTACAACAAGAGAGACAATCAGACTGGTAATAAACAGTCACACCCCAGTATCACCTTATTCTGTGTACAACAAGGGAGACAATCAGACTTGTAATAAACAGTCACACCCCACTATCACCTTATCCTGTGTACAACAAGGGAGACAATCAGACTGGTAATAAAAAGTCAGACCCCAGTATCACCTTATCCTGTGTACAACAAGGGAGACAATCAGACTGGTAATAAACAGTCACACCCCAGTATCACCTTATCCTGTGTACAACAAGGGAGACAATCAGACTGGTAATAAACAGTCAGACCTCAGTATCACCTCATCCTGTGTACAACAAGGGAGACAATCAGACTGGTAATAAACGGTCAGACCCTGTATCACCTTATCCTGTGTACAACAAGGGAGACAATCAGACTGGTAATAAACAGTCAGACCCCAGTATCACCTTATCCTGTATACAACAAGGGAGGCAATCAGACTGGTAATAAATATCGGGAGCAACATCATTGATTCAATCACCCCGAAGACACATTTCAACTCTCCCAATTCAAAGGATGGACTAGTTCATTACAGAATTCCAGGGGTGAATGGGTTAGGATAAATGTTATGTATTTCTCTGATGTGATAAGCATATCTCATCCAGGAATGAGTTTAATACACACAAAAAATCAGTTTTGGTATTATTACATGATCTTTATTGATTTTTAAAGGAGATAACTTAGATCTGAATCAAATTTTTAGTTTAAATACATAAAATATCTCCTAAAGGGAATAAAAGTATTATTCTTTGACTGAAACTCGACTTAAAAGAAAATAAGAATTTCGCAAAAGTAGATATGCTACTGGCAAACAGTAGACCTTGACCCGACGACCAAGAGGTGGAGAGCTAGTGGTAGCAGAATGTCAAGCACTTAACCACTTTGCCATTGCAACCAATTGTTGAGGGCTAGTGGAAGCAGAATGTCAGACACCTTAACCACCACAACCAAGAGGTAGAGGGCTAGTGGTAGCAGAATGTCAGACACCTTAATCACTTGGCCATTGCAACCAATTGTTGAGGGCTAGTGGTAGCAGAATGTCAAACACTTTAACCAATTGGCCACTCCCCCTTCCCCCCACACACACACCTTAAATACCAAACACATAACATCATCCTATTTAACAGTATCTATATGAGGTAATATACGATTGCCACCATACTTCTGTATCAATGAACAGATATTAACACAGACTTGACAGCTGCCTGAGATAGTGGCTATACCCAAAACTCACCTCCCCTATAACGTTGACTAGTAGTTTGAGAGCCTCGGAATCATGTACCAATCCATCTGTGTAGAACTTCCCGAGGTAGTCCTGGGGCGACACTTTACACTCCGTAGCACACAGATCGGGGCGGACATTGTAACCATGCTGTACCCTTCCCACTGTGTAGGGGAATGATCCACCTGTTAAAATTTTTTTTAAAAATGTTGATAAAAGACCAAAAATAAATTTCTCCATTAGTTGATACAAAAACAAATATAACGACCTCATCTTAATAATTAAAATTGTTTAAAATTTTCAAAAATATAATCATGCTTATCAAAACACTTCTTTTTGTTTTGAAACCATTGCATTTATGCAATAAAAGATCTGCAGGTAGATTTCAAGGTAAGATCTACAGGTCTCAACAAGACATTCGGGGTATTTTTATTTTGAGAATCTGTATCGAATGCAATGCAAATCTGGTACAAAATATATAACTTACAGAACAGTAAACCATGATGATCAGTGAACATCCAGATTTCAACATGTAGCAGTAAAGTGTACCAGGCAAGAAGCAAGATGATCAAATTATTTTATTTACACTAAGAAATCACTTTTAAGACTGATGGTGTCAAACTTCATAGTTTTAATTTCTGCATCGTCAATTTTAAACAGTATTTTGATTGGTCTAAGCAGAAAAAGTTTATTTCTAAATGGTGAAAGATATCACTTTTCGTATTTCTCACAAGTGGAAGATATCATTTTTATAGACAGAATGATATTTTGGATATTTAAAGGCCCAATATACATAACTTCAGGGAAATTTTCGTGATTCTGAAAAATTCTGAAAAAAATACAGTTGATAACCATGCAAAAATAAGCCTAAAACGAAGTAAACCCAAGCGGTAACTTACAAGAAACTCTTGACTAAAAAATCCAAAGAATTGAAAATAATGCAGGTGGGGCCCACTTCAACAACAAACCGAAGGTAGAAGACGGTTCGAAATGGAGTCGACGTGTGTTTACAAATAGCTGCTGTACCGGTAACCGCGAAAGAATTCATCATGAATATTGCTGATATCAGTTAATCTTAACTAAATCTATAAATATAATAAATTATTAGGCTTGATTTTGGCTTCAAGTTTTGCCGAAAGTTACGTATATTGGGCCTTTAACTGGTGAAAATACAATAAATCCTTTGAGAACACTAGAGTTGATGGTGTCAAACTTCATAATGATACCTTAAGGTGTTATCTTACACACTTGTACCTTTAAGTTGTACAAGAGTTATCTCCCTTACAAAAGTTATTATGACTCTAAAGTACCTGATTACCAATGTATGCATTCTTTCAGATAGAGACTCTTAAATGTGTTTGCAATTGATTAACTCTACATTTTCATATCAAAAACAAATAATTAGATTGAAACTTTTCTGAAAAGGAGATTGAACAATAATTAAGGGCAACATACATATTTAAGTCAATTTTGTATTACCAAATGAATAGGGAATACTTAATTTTAATGGACCAAAAAAATCTGCTTAAAATCAAATCTAAAATTTGGCATGATGAGTAATATTAGCTCATTACAATCAAGTCCAGATTCTGCTAGGGAAGTATGCGACAGAAAATATTCGTACCTCCATGGGCAAAGCACACTTTGAGTCTAGGAAATTGTTCCAGTACACCTCCCATTAACATACAGCATATTGCTGTTGCTGTTTCTGCTGGCATTCCTGAAAAACGTGTACATCAGATCTTTGTAAAAAGAAACATCAATTTTGTTTCCTGATCAATATATGAAACTAAGTTTTACACAGTATCTTAATATTTTTCAAACTTTACTTCGAAAAATGACTTAAACTTGAAAATGAATCATAACTCCATTATTTTCCAAACAACTTTTAAATTCATCCCTTTTAATAATATATTATTAAATTTTGTAAATTATGGTGTGGAAAATTTTATTTTTTGAAGTTGAGATCTAATCCAAAAGCACTGGATGATAGCTTTATCACATCCACTCCTGTAAGACACATTTGAACTCTTCCGATTCAAAGGCTGGAATAGTTCATTATGGATTTTCAGGGGTGAATGATCATGAGTTAAACATATAAACACCCTTGAGATCAAGACTATTAAAGTATCATTTTCCAGCTCCATTCTTCTACTATAGGGTCCTTTCGCGAATGCAGTTGAAACAGTTGAATTTGAACGAAAAATACCAGGCAAAGATTTGGACCGAGGCGGACCTCTGGAAAATCTGGCATGTGTGGTTTGAGGGCCGGGAACACATACCTGACCGAAACTAAATTGCTGACTGTTGCTGGTTTATTGTTAGATGCAGAAATTGAAATAAGTTAGAAAACTTTGTGGACGCGTGAAAGAATGAAAATGAAGCCCTAGCATATCTCCCCCACATTAAACATTAATAAGATCAAGATTATAAAAAATTTAGGGTCTGATTGACCAAAGTTAATTCATTCACCCCAAAAGTTTCATATATTGAACTACTCCAACTTTTGAATTGTTCAAATGTGTCTTCAGGGGTGAAGGAGTTAAAATTATTATGCAGAAAATGTTTTTCTATTTTATAGTAACAGTGACTTTTAACCTTTGACTTTTTGTAAGAAGTTCATTATGAGTGAGCCCTCCTTACGTTTAGCCCCAGTATTTACCAACAAGCCATGGTAACCAGTATTTGCTCATGCGGCCAGACAGCTCCATGTCCCACGGATGAACGAAGATTGAGACATCATGCTCTTCGGCAGCCTAGGGGTAAAAATTCCATGTTTAATATTTTCTGTCAAGACTTGAAGACAATTTGTGACAATTTTATATTTAAAATATGACATAGCAAATTGCAAGCATTTGAGGTTTCAGAGGTTGACACCTATGTTATCTTATCTAAGGAAGTACCACCAATAGAGTTCATAATTTGTTTAGTACCCTTCATGTAAATGACAAATTCTAATTTTCTGCAACAGTAGAGAACAAAAGGTCCAAAGGGCCTGAATATTTCACCTGCTACCAATTTCACATTATTATCCTTTTAAAGAGGCATCACGGTAAAACTATATTTTTTTATGCTTATTTAGAATTATTGTATATATGAATTAAATGTATACTCTTGTGGAAAATTAATGGGCGATTTACGCTGAAATATGTTCTCAAAAATTTTAATTAATAATTAAAAAAGGGAATCACTATTCGTTGATCAACGATTTGGACATGTAAATTTTTTTGCATCACATATGATAACGCATGCGCATAACAAGCTACATCGGTAAACAAAAAATGGCGATCCGCGTGAACTACATGTAACTACCAAGCGAAAAGTGGCCGAATGGTCAAACTTTAACGTAAGGATTATATTACGGAAGCATAATGAGGGATAGGAAGTATTCAAGGAAGAGACTAACTGCCCAATTGTTTGCATGTTACAGTTTTCTTCTGGATAGCCGGTGACACAGTTTTGATTTGGTTTTGGGGCCTCCCAAGGGATAACTCTTTCATTCCTCTGTTACAGGAAATGCGTGTGTAAAACTTGAAAGCGTGTATTGTAATATTCCCTTTATATTGTTCTAGTAAAACGGCATTATTGAATTATATTGCTGAAGAGAAAGACCTTTTTACATACAAGAAAAACCGTATGGGGGTTACGTTGTAAAACGCCGGAATAGGGCGATTGAGTTTAATGTATATAGATTCAATTTGGACAAAATGAAGAAAATGTCATCATGTGCGGATAAAAAATTCTTGTCATACCTAATCTATAAAATACGGATTGTACAAATATTATCGGGTTTGGACCCCGGTAATAAATTTGATATGAATCAAATATATGCATTATATAAGTGAAGTCATTAATTCATAAAAAAAAATCATATACATGTATGCCCCATGTCTGCAGTTGTGTTGAAAATGTTAACGAACCTTTAAATTTACATAAAAAGTAAAATGAATCATGAAATATATAAATTGGTTAAGTATTGGACAATTCTCTTCTCGACAAGTTCCAAATTTGATATATATATTATACATGTATTCTACATGTTTAGTGCGTGGTGCGTCATATGAGTGCACGGACTTCCGTGATACATATATAATTGTAAGTGTTAAAGTATGTTGCTGAAAGTTGGATAGATTTTAGATGAATATATAGATAGTCTGAAAAAAAATCTTCAAGACATCGAGTTGTATAAAAAAAATCGGAATCATTTCATTTTATTTTTGTACTTTTCAATGTATGCACACCTTTTGTGAAATGGTTCTAAATGAGGATTCGTGAAAATAACTGATGTCGATAAATGATGCAGAGATGTCGACACAAATTTCTTAATATGAATATCGTGTGTAATTAACGTCTGATTATTAATGTGAATGTGATTCAATAAATTTATACTCGGACTTTGTGTCTGGTTCATCATCGGATGTACATGTATATACATTACGCGTCCCCTCTTGGGCCCCTTCGTCAAATTGACCGAGAACACTGTCACTTGTCGCGTGATCGGCGCTATTTTTATCGGGCTTTCCCGAGGAATGCAATTTTGCAAGTGGCTAATAAACACATTTTGAGTGGACTTTGAATATTGAAATATCAGGAAAATGTATCTGGTAGTGCAGACAGCACTAAAGAAATTCAAGAAATTCATTGTAGACTTCCCCGGGATGCCCCTTTAAGTGAATTATAATATAGATGCTGATAAAATATTAGCATCTGTAATAAAAAAAAACCCATAGAAATATTAAACATATCACACTCGCAACCTTGAAATGGTGTCAAGGACATTCATTTAAACAAAATATCAGTACCTTATACAGCCAGTTCATCATTTAGAAGAAGTTGTTTGAAAAGTTTACACAGATTTGACCCCTTTAATCTTGAAAGTGGGTCAAGGTAATTCATCCCAATATGCTACAGGTTCAATATTGGTATCATATGCCTTCCAGACATTTGACCCTGTTGACCTTGAAAGTAGGTCGAAGTCATTCATTTGAACAAACCTGGCAGGCTTTCATCCCTGCATGCTACTATATCCCATTATCAGTGGGCTTTTTGGTTATTTAGAAGTTGTCGTTCTTGACACCAGACAGACGACAAATTCTGCACCATCGCAAAATCTCAATTGCCTATTGGATAGGTGAACTCAAAACTGGGTTCTAGATAGAGGCATAACCAATTAAGCTGACAACTGACCCAGTCTAGATCCATTACAGGACTAACTGTACCATATCCCATATAACGTCATCCTCCATATTCAGGGGTTACAATCACCTACACTCTCTCAACCCCTGGAATATGTCATGGCATAACTGGAGGCTCCGTATGCGTCACCTTATTGATGAGGCAAGGAGACTGGTTCGACCCTTTGATGTACATCAAAAGAATCTTGGTGTCACATAACGGTAAAAATTAGCAGGCTTTGAAGTTGGTCGCGTTCCAAGAACAGGCATGCAACCGAGTGATTGGTCAGGTTGTTTTACCTGAGCGTGCCTTCAGTTTGCCATGACATATGCCAAGGGTTGAGAGAGCGTAAGTGATCGTAACCCATGGATATCGAGGATGACATAACGTCAGTTAAGACATGTGTAACTACAAACCGCAAACACAGGTCTTAGTTCCTTTGCGTCCAGGTTCCAGTCATTGACATGGGATCCGATCTGTATGCCCTTGAACCCTATTTAAAATATAAAACAGGTGATATGCATATCGTTTTTTAACTTATGATGCACTAACGTATATACATTGCATAGCTACTAGAGGTTTATCCTTATAACAGAAATCATACAGATTTCATTCCAGCAAATTTTATTGTATTTATCATAAAAAATGGATTTGACAACAAGTGTAGCCTATATAAGTTTTCACCTTCTGAAATCATACAGATGTCTATCTAATTAGCCAAATTACTAACGTTTTGTCGCTGCTGAGGCTCAAACAAGCAACTCTAAGCTCTCTAGCCCGATGCTTTACAGGGAAATTCCCTAATGCAGCAAGGCAACCTCATCAATACACATCTTTTACACTACTTCCCCTTTTTTTCAAACAACAACCATGGTTCTTTGACTACCTGCCAAACATTCTCCTACCTTGATCCATTCAGTTCAATGTGAATTGAACTGAATGGATCAAGGTAGGAGAATGTTTATAATAGGAAAAGGAATAGTGACAAAGATAGTGTCTTTGCTGGGGATCAAACCTTTGGCTATCCTGCTCAATGCTCTACCACCGAGTTAAAATAAAATTTCCCACAACTGTTGTTTGTAAGCCAAGGCAACTTTATCAATGCCCATCTTTGACACTCTTTCCCCCTATTCCAAACACCAACCTAGCTTTTTCGGCTCTCCACCAAGAGTTCTCCTACCTTGAACGAGGAGGGTCAATAGCACCAATTTGTGATAGGAATAGGAATGCTGTCACTAGGGCTCGAACCCCCAACATTTTGTCCTCCAGCCGAATGCTCTTCCACTGAGCTATATGCAAATTCCCTACAGCTGAAGTTTATCAATGAACATCTTTTACAAATGCCCTGATGCTGTTTTATCATTTTGGAGGGTTAACTTGCAATTAATCATTTTGGGTCATAAAAGTTCTACAATCCAGAGTTGACATGAACATTTCACTTGAAAAGACTTTCTGTTTTAAGTACAAATTTACGACCTATATTTTTTCGTTCTATACCTAGTTCTGTTTTACATCGGATGAGTTCCTGAACAGCTAGGTCCGGAGCCTGGAGCGGGAGGGTCCCCAGCCCAACAAACCGGTCGGGAAACTTCTTCACAGTTTTGGCCAAATCGTTGTTAATTATCTGACACAGATCTAAAGTATCCTCAGGCTTAGCCTTAAACAGAAAAACATGATGATATACAACTTTTAAATTCAAAATGGCTGCAAATGTAACATTCTTATACAGTGGACTCCACTTAATATCCCCAAAAATGATTTTTAATTGAAATAATGTTATCTATATATTGAAACATCTTCATATGTACATTAAATAGCTTACTTTTAGTAATGGACATCGGAAATGCACTAGATTTAGTGGAAAAACATGTTTCTCTTAATGTCACATTCCTGTTAATATCATGTTTTTGTGTGACAAGTACAACATGATATAAAGAGGATTGCACTGTATTGACACTGTGACAGGCATCTTCCTTTAGATTTCCATATTGAATTATACTGGAACCATTATAATAAGCCTCCTATTTCATAAAATCTTCATTTTTGTGGTCTGTTCATGTGATCCTTTCAACAAAACTCATCAACTCACATGAACATATGATATACAAAATGCATCTACAAATCAATAGTTCCTGTATAATATATAGTTGTTAAATTTCACAGAATTAAATTTTAGAATTTTGTTTCCTGGTGGTTTTGTTTCGAAAATCTCAATTTTCATCTATTTTGAACAACCTTTTTTGAGTGTTTGCTACTACAAATGTACTAGGAATGAATAGTTAATTAACACATGGAAATGTTGACTTTACAAATGAACTTACATTTTTAAAAAAAAACCCATTGAAATAGGTGTCAACCTTTCTGAATTGAAAAGTTACATGGATGCTAATGGTATCAATAAAGGGTTTTATTTTCAAAAATTTTAACTCCATCACAAAATTTGTTAAATCAAAACCCTTGCAAACATTAGCAAATATACAATATGACCTTGACAAGATAAATGACCTCTAAGTATTTTTACTGTGAGTGTGAGCAAGGTAGAATTACAAAGTATAAATTGTAGAAATTACCCAAAATTTTAAATACAATAAAACCCTACTTACTCGAACTCTTGGAGACCTGGTCAATAGTTCAATGTAGACATGGTGTTCGAGTAATCAGAGGTTGGTTGAATAAGTTCTAACTCCGTTGGGACCAAATTAACTGTTCGACGAATGAGGGGTATTCGAGTTAACCAAGTTTGAGTAAGTGGGGTTGTATTTTATTAAATGTGGTACATGTCTTACCCAGTAACTGAACATGACGGGAACTGTTGACAATGCTTGTACCGTCACACCTACAAACACAAACACCAATGATCAGCCATGATGTAGGTCAAAGACTATAATTGCTTGGGTAAGATTTTAATTTGCAACCAGTTTTTAAGATAAAAATTTCAGTTATAAGTACAAATGGTTCATTACAGGAACTTTTCATCATCAAATCATCATTCTTTATTCAAAACAGGATTGTGTCCATTAACAAACAAATTTGGGAATTTGGAAAAAAATAGAAAATAATATTTTCCATTAGGAATGGGAACACACTTGTAGCAGGGAAGCGTATGGGTTAGTTGATGGCGTGCTTGCCTTTCACAAAGGCGGATGTGGTTCAACTTTCAAATTGGATTTAGAAATGTATTGGTCAGAAAAAATAGCTGCAGATGAGTACAGTGGACTCCACTTAATATCACTCCTGTTAATATCACATTCCTCTTGATATCATGTTTTTCCCAAGCACCATTTTTCTCTCTATATAATCTATGTAATTTTATTTGGTTAATATCATGTATTTTGAGGTGAATTCCTTTTAACCAATCACATAAAATATCCAGAAAATGATGCAATTTCCATTGATTTCAGATACAACTTGTACAAAATGTTGCATAGAAAATAAAAAATATCCCAAAATTGATTTATAATTGAAATAATGTTATCTATATATTGAAACATCTTCATATGTACATTGAATAGCTTACTTTTAAATATGGAGATTGGAAATGCACTAAATTTAGTGGAAAAACATGTTTCTCTTAATGTCACATTCCTGTTAATATCATGTTTTTGTCGGTCAAATGCAACATGATATAAAGAGGAATGCACTGTATATATAATGATATTACCTGTTGCATCCATATCCTTAATCCTGGCCTCAGGTGACCAGCAATTCTCGTCGATGACTCGGAACAGTTTGCCGTCCTTCATCATGTTGGCTTTACCCTCACATTTGTGGTGGAGTTGAATCCAGCCCCCGTAGCCATACTTCTACAACACAAGCACAGTTGTCATCTGCTTTAATTCATTTACGCCTGAAATTTCATGATGACCTATTCTGACATTTGAATTGGAAGAGTTCAAATGAGTTATACTTCTGTATTCGACCTAACACATATCGACATTCTACCCTTAGCTAGCCCTCCATCTCTCTGGGTGGCGAGTTTGAAACCAGACTTACTGACCATAGGTCGATGGTAATTCTCTGGGTACTCCTGCTTTCCTCCACATCCAAAACTTGGCAGGTCCTTTAATGGCTCTGGCTGTTAATAGGACGTAAAACAAAATAAACCAAACCAAACTGACCTTCAGATGAGTGAAGAAACTTTTTTATAGGTTTTATTTAGCACATCCATACTGGCATCCTCTTTACCTAAAAAAGGGCCGCGGGGTAGGCCCTAGGGGTGCACTTATAGGGGCCTGGCAGGTGCCCTTATCATGTTTACTACATTACATTTTAATGAGGCAGTTTAACTCACTATTCCCCTAACTCAGAATTAAAAAGATATTATGTTAGATTTGTAAAAGGTGAGAGAAAATTTGCAGCCAGATCGGGGTTAGAACATTGGATTCTCTCAACTCTAGGCAGATGTGCTAGCTACAAATTAAGCTACCTGGTCCCTGAATATCAATCCAGTCCAGTTCTGCTACACAAACTCCTTACTCCTTTAGTCTGTCTGTCCCCCCCCCCCCCACCCTCCCTCTTTAACAACACTTTTTATAGCCCAGGTTCAGGTTCCCCCTTGTCAAACATTCACCATGTACCCTTGTATGTGAAAAGAGTTGGTCAATAGCACAAAATGAAATTAGAGCAAATGCATGGCCAGACAAGCGTTTAAACCCCTAACCCTCTGAAATGGACACTCTATATCTACAATGACCAATTCAGCCATTCAAAGATGGACCTAATCCAGTTTATTACAGTTTCAACAAAGCCCAAGTGACTTGATCTTGGTAAGATAATTCACAGGAAGGGGTATATATACGTGTAAATAAAATCATAAATACTAGCTGTATTTCACTTTTTCAATGGTGTAAAAGATGTGCATTGATAAGGTTGCTTTACAGGGGTAAGTTGTAAAAGGAATTTCCCTTTAGTGCAGTGGCAGGGCATCAGGCTGGAGACCTAAGGGTCGCGGGTTTGAGCCCCAGCAATGCTGCAATCTTTACAACTATCCCTGAGTGTCCTGTTACACAGGGATCAGAAACTGCATATAGAGGTCTCCTAGCTACTGATAAACTCCTTGATACAGAAACCTGATACAAAGTGAACACATTTTAATTGTGCATAGGATTTAGCTTTTTTTTTTTAGTTTCAGCACTGTTACATCCATATTGAATGAAGCCTGCTTGGGCTTCATGCTAAATATGGATGTAACCTCTGACCTTTCATGCATAGCACTAATATGAAAGTTAAAAAATGACTTTCAATCCATATATTTACATTTTTACTATTGAACAATTGCTTAACCTCATTTGTATTTTTTTCTAATTACTCTTTACCTCTGTGGTAGAGTGTCTGACTACCTTGGAACCTGAAGACCGAGGTTTGAACCACAGTGGAAGCAAATTAAATGTTGTTCTTTTCCTGTTACAAATAGTGTCCATGGCTCTCCCTGTGATGACCGGGAAATATATAGGAACCTAGGTTGTGGTGATTGAGGGTGAACACATTTGTAATAGGAAAGAAAGTAAGTGTGCTAATTCCATAGGGGATGGAACCCTCAATCTCCAAGTCAAATGCTCTATCACTAATGAAAATTCCCTCCAGCTCGAAGCTACACAGCGACCTCAATCCTATATATTATATGTACAATTAAAATCTGCCACACATTTAAGGAGGAAATTTAAGAACGAGGAGGGGGGGGGGGGGGCCATGAAGACAGATTTTTATTGTACATACATGTAGGATTTATGTCACCTTCTAGCTTCAAGCTACAATTGTATGGTGGAATTTCCCTTGAGCTCAGTGGTCTAGCTAACGTTAGCCTCCGATGAAGCAGAAGGTTGAGTGTTCGATCCCTAGTGGAAGTGCAATATTCTCTTTCCTGTTTAAATCTAAACTCCCTCGATTCTGAGGGATACATACATGTATCCCGTATATGTTTCCATGAAATTCTATATGGGTAATTATATAATTATATAAGTTGAAGTTGAATTAATTAAGCTGATTATACTATTAATAATAATGTTTATTCAGGTGAAAATGACAATGCATGGTTACATTAAAGAATGAGAAATTAATTAAAAATATAGCATTGCAAAAAAAATCAACATGAAAAAAAGAACCAATTCATTGCAATAAAACAGAGAAAACTACAAAGAACAAATGGGGATTGGAGTTGAGTGTTTTTGAGGGACTAAAGCCTAATATTACAACCACAAGCCAGATGTTCATCATGCCCACACACTAGACTACAAATGTATTTGACCGATATATGTGTGGTTTGCATTCATATCTGTCAAAAAAGGGCCCATGAAAAAAAATTGTAGATTCATCACTGCAGCGATGTACATTGTATTGAATATCGCGTGTTCAAATGTAAACATATATGATACCTGTGCATATATATACACGCAGTCAGGACAGGCACTAACCTAGTCTGTCAAAAACCTAAAATGTTTATATTATAGGTATTTGACAGACGAGGCTAGTGCCTGTGCAGTCAGTATGCAACAAGCAGGGAAAGGTCGTTTGCTAGCTGGCCGATTTGGCGGTCCAAAACACGTACGATCATTGCCCATAAGCGTTATTGACAACAGACAGTAAACTTCCTATGGTCGCATAAACATTGTAAAATTTTCAATTTTCAAGAAGAAATTCAACAAACCTCTTTCAGGTCAGGCCAAGACTCAGGCAAAATGTGTGTGTGCAAGTCTATTTTCATCGCTGCACTTGTTTGTATCCGCTATCTCGGGCACGAGGTCACTATAGGTCAATGTCAACGATAACAGCCAATGGAATCGCTTAGTACGGAGGTGTGTCTGTTCTATAGGCCGTTTTAAATGAAGCAACCGAGTGGCAATTTTTATAGTCTGTTTCAAGTAAATGGACTGCCACTACAGACATCATTTATTGTTACAACAAAGATCATTTAATGTCACTAGTCACTTCATAATGCATATTGGGTTTTTCAAAATTATATTTCATTTACTTTTTGCAGTGTTAGAATTAAATACATGGTATATTGGATTGCCACCTTTGGTCCCTATAAGTCTTAGTATCACTGAGGAATCCTAGAAGGACGTCGACGCGACAGGTGTATGATGCAGTTAATTAATTTATTTTTTTGGCATTTTACTAAATTCAAAAGGTGCAGCATATGTGTGTGTTACGTGATCTTTGATGGTTATTAACACGAGGTAACAAATTTAATAGAAATTAAAATACAACAAAGTCTACAATTATTTATTTTACAAAGTTTGCTAGCCCATCTTCCCAAGTCCTAATGGTTGTTTCATAAATAAGCATGTCTTATGAATTAACTTTGTACTATTAGTTGTAAATATACATGTTTAAAAAATTTCCTTGGTCGCTCAATGAAGAATCGTAATATCTTTCAAGGCAAACGTATTTTTGTGTAGCAGATTGATATTTTGGACAGTCGGAAAAGAAAAGGAGTTCGTTCTCTAATAAATTCTAAGTTTTACAGATTCTTTGTTCCCCAGGGATATTCTTTAACCTGCCTCTTGAGGAGATAGCTAGAGATAATCTAAATACAAAGATTGTTTTAAAATGCTGGAGACTAGTTCTGCACAAAGTAATACCTCATATGTTTTGCATCGTCAATCAAGGTCAGTGATCAAAGTCTTTCGTTGATGGTGTCACAGGGACCTGAGAATTTGTTACAGCTATATTGTAGTTTTGCACCTAAAATAGGGTGTTTAGAGTAATTTTACACGTTTGGGAGGGGGCGGGGTTAAGATCAATTTTCGGCTTTTTTGACCATTGAGGGGGCATTTTTATCGAAAATTGATCTTAAACCCCCCCCCCCCAAACGTGTAAAATTTCTCTAAACACCATATTTTAGGTCCAAAACAAGCTGTAACAAATTCTCAGGTCCCTGTGGATGGTGTGGGGAGATACGCTCCCAGAGACAACGTTGGACGGACTGGGATCAAGGGCTTCCAGTCAAAATATCTGCATGAGAGCATATATATATACTAACAAGAGTCACAAAGGATAAAATTTATATTCAAGTATTTCCCACAGGCACTGTGGCCAGGAGAATAACCATCTATATATTGATATAACAGTGTTTGATAGTCGTTTTTTTGTGAAATTTAATCGCTTGACGTATCCAGCTGAAATTTGTTATCAACACAAAAGATTCTTGTGATCTTAAAATTATAGCTCAAGGTTTTTTATCGAAGGAAACTTTAGATCCCTTCATATAACAGAAACCCTGGCCAAAACTCATTTTGCTTGGACTCCTAGTTGTTCCGAAGCTCTTCGAACGCAATATTCTACGTATTCGACCTCTATAGCATTGAAAGTACGTCAAGGACATACATTTGAAAACACTTTGTTCCAGGTACCAATACTCACTTGCCAAATATCTAGTCCGAAGGGTTCTGACTCTCTTACCCACGAAATATTTGGACGGCTGGTGGGAACGAGTTATAGTTGGTGGCCATTTTCAAACAGATGTCAGGAAACTGGTTATGTTTTTTTTTAGAAATGGATGGCGACAGTTAGTTACCGACCTTCTGTGACTTGATTAAATGTGTAGGTTAGTAGAAAAATATTTGTTCTTTCCATTGTTACCTAATTTGCATATGATCGAAAACGTTAACGTTGCATATTATAAAACACAGCTTAAACAGCGACCAGTGGGCGGGTCGGTTAAATTTCCAGTTTATAACTAGAGTGGAATTCTGACTCTCGCTCCCACCAGCCGACCAAATATTTAGTTGGTAAGAGAGTCAGAACCCTTCGGACTAGCCAAATATCATGCCAGTTTGAGGTCATCCAATTCACAAAAAGAGTCACCCCATCCAAAGAAAAACAAGACATTTCAGTGAATTACAGTCCCCACCGAATGGGACTGCCTCGTCAATATGAACTACCACCCAAATATGAAGTTTCTGTTGCTAGTAGTAAAGAAAATAGAACAAGAAAAACGTTTTATTTGATGTAGGTCAAAGGTCAAAATGTAAGTCAAAGTGACCTACTTTTGAAACCATCATGCCGCCTCAACAAGGTGAACCAATTAGAAGCAGTGACTTTTAATGTATGAAACAGAGCTTTGGTTGATGTACATTATATGTAGGTCAAAATGTAGGTCAGAGTGATCAGAGATGGACAAACTTTTCCTTTGGTGAAGGTCAAAATGAAAAGTCAGATTGACCTACTTTTGACACACGACTCACTCCTACTAAGATGAACATATGTCCAAGTTTGAAGTTCTAGTGACTTGTAATATATGAGATAGAGCCCGGACAACCGTTTTCTTTGATGAAGGTCAAAGGTCAGATTGAAGGCCAAAAGAATGAAGACATCACAAGCAGTTACAACTCCTGTACACTGATAGTAACGAATATTTTTTTTCAATAGTTTAAAAAAAAAAGATTAATAAACTGTTAGCACTTTTATAGAACTGTGCAATCATGGTCTGGTTGGTAATCGTGTCTTTTGTGTGGTATAAAGGTCGATGTATTTAATCATCAAAGTGCCTTCTGAAGTTTATATAGAACTGTGCTATCATAATCTGATTGGAAGTTGTGTCTTTTGTGTGGTATAAAGGTCGATGTATTTAATCATCAAAGTGCCTTCTGAAGTTTATATAGAACTGTGCTATCATAATCTGATTGGAAGTTGTGTCTTTTGTGTGGTATAAAGGTCGATGTATTTAATCATCAAAGTGCCTTCTGAAGTTTATATAGAACTGTGCTATCATAATCTGATTGGAAGTTGTGTCTTTTGTGTGGTATAAAGGTCGATGTATCTAATCATCAAAGTGCCTTCTGAAGTTTATATAGAACTGTGCTATCATAATCTGATTGGAAGTTGTGTCTTTTGTGTGGTATAAAGGTCGATGTATTTAATCATCAAAGTGCCTTCTGAAGTTTATATAGAACTGTGCTATCATAATCTGATTGGAAGTTGTGTCTTTTGTGTGGTATAAAGGTCGATGTATTTAATCATCAAAGTGCCTTCTGAAGTTTATATAGAACTGTGCTATCATAATCTGATTGGAAGTTGTGTCTTTTGTGTGGTATAAAGGTCGATGTATCTAATCATCAAAGTGCCTTCTGAAGTTTATATAGAACTGTGCTATCATAATCTGATTGGAAGTTGTGTCTTTTGTGTGGTATAAAGGTCGATGTATTTAATCATCAAAGTGCCTTCTGAAGTTTATATAGAACTGTGCTATCATAATCTGATTGGAAGTTGTGTCTTTTGTGTGGTATAAAGGTCGATGTATTTAATCATCAAAGTGCCTTCTGAAGTTTATAAAGAACTGTGCAATCATAATCTGATTGGAAGTTGTGTCTTTTGTGTGGTATAAAGGTCGATGTATTTAATCATCAAAGTGCCTTCTGAAGTTTATATAGAACTGTGCTATCATAATCTGATTGGAAGTTGTGTCTTTTTTGTGGTATAAAGGTCGATGTATTTAATCATAAAAGTGCCTTCTGAAGTTTATATAGAACTGTGCTATCATAATCTGATTGGAAGTTGTGTCTTTTGTGTGGTATAAAGGTCGATGTATTTAATCAAGGTGCCTTCTGTCCCCCCCCCCCCCCCCCCCCCCCCACATAATTCACGCTGTAGTACGAATGCGACGTGAAGTCATTTGCATAGCTTATCCATTACACCAAAGTGCAGAATAAATGCATATTTATGAGATGTTATTAATATTTTGATCCGCACCACAACGTTTCAATATTTCAAGTTTATTAATTAAAGATTGTTTATCTCTTCCCGTACCGTTGTCGTATACAGTCGACAAGACTATATGCACGACAAGAGACTTTGGCGTTTACTTGTGTGATTAGCTTTAGCTGGTTATAACACAGGGACCTGAGAATTTGTTACAGTTGGTTTTGGACCTAAACTATGGTGTTTAGAGTAATTTTTCACTTTTGGGGGGTTAAGATCAATTTTCGATAAAAATGCCCCCTCAATGGTCATAAAGCCTTTATTAGTACGTTTATGTGTGACGAGTACTAATTTTGCATCATACGATTTTTAGCGCTAAAAATACGAGTAGTTTTGGCGTCTATTGCTGCCACTATTCTGTGACCTTTTGACCCATGTCATTTTTTCCCCTCCCGCTCCGGAAAAGCTTGAATAACTACAAATCGCATGATATATGAACTATTTGAAAGCCTGAACATTAAAGGAAATGATGTTCCCATGGTATTGTTGATAATTATGATGACTTTAATAATCTATATGCAATTTGTAACAAAGAAATCAATTTTTCACTCCCACAGCTCATTTAAATATTACGTCTCTGCTCTTAGTTTGACCTTTCTGTGTATACATAACCTCTCGGTGTATACACACACCATGTATAACCTCGAGCTCTCGCGATCGGTGCTATATATACACTCGTATACGGATCGTGGTATGTCCCAGACCACGGGCGCTCGAATCTGGACCCCGCCCCCTTTACTCGCCAAATACTCTTATATATCAACGAGCACCTGTGCCCAAACACACCGCTAACAGGTACGTGTGTACTGTCATGCAATTTGTATTAAACTTTGATTATATAATCGCTTCATAGCCAACAGTCCTGGTTTTGATTTGATTTCTGACCGACGGTCATCTTGGACATTTAGCTCACAGAATACCATCTTTCAGTTGATAATGCCTTTTTTAAGAAGAAAAAGGAAAGGAAAAATCCAACTTTTTTTTAAAAACAAATGAAAATAGTCTATGATGGGTACCAAGATCCTTCTGGGACCTATCGTTTAATGTTCATACAGATATGTTTGGCTTACTATGTATGTGCATACGTTAGTGTCTCTGATGCACGGGATATTCTTTATCCGATGTCTTAATTGTTTATAAGACTTAATAGTTTATATATGTTCTAAAGTTAATGTCGCATTTGGTTTTCTACAAACGACATCATATCTTAAATCTTTTATGAAATATACATGTACATATGTATGATATAGAATAAAATGAAACGACATTGTTTAAATTGCTACATTACATCCGTTTTCATTAATCGTGCTTTTAGGAGGTTGGTATGATATGTCTACTTCACAATGCAAACTGTTATTACCTTACAAAAATACATTTTATTATCAAAACAAACCAGTATATGTCGTTTTTACTTTGATCTGCCATTGCTCCCGTAATTAATCCTCATCTTGCATTTCCAACTGGATCTCAGGTGTGATTTTTTGCTTAAATTGTTTTAAGTGTTGCAGGGAAGGTTTATGAAATAAAGCTTCATTTTGTGTCTAACAAACTAATACCGTTTATTTCAATGCATATATTAAAAGAAACACACTCGCTTCCCTGTAAATTGATCAATATTCATTTCAAAATAAAAATAAATGATATTTTAGTCAAATTGTAAAAGCTCTGCACTAAATTGTACACGTACATTGAAAACAACTCGTCAATCTAAACAATTTGCGTGTAAATTATGTTTACTCTAAATACTTACTAACCTAATCCCTATTCTGAAACCTTCTGATATCGAAACTTAGTAACCCACACAACAAAACCACTTCAATAACTGTTAAAAAATACATACTTTTGTTAGAAGTTTTAGCGTTTCAGTACTTTCAGTACTTTGATTTTTTAATTTGTCGCAAGCTGTTGCGTTTTGTGGGCGTCGATATAACAAATATGACGGTGATTTAAATTGATCCGAGCACCTGCACCTGTTAATTCATAGATTGAAAGATTGTTTATAAACTACCGTAACTATCAAAATCAATACGAAAACAATGTAAGCTTCACTTTTTTGCACGTGTATGCAAATACGACCACAGACATAACATACTTTGGCTTTTGGCCAACACCAGAGCCGGGGATAGGAGGGCGCGTTTGTGTGGTGTGTTTGGGGGGGGGGGGGGGGGCAATTTCGTCGTTATTAGCATATTTATCAGAATTCTATTAGCCTTCGTTTAAGCGCTGAAAATGAACAATTGAAAGATTTATACTGATATCATTGAAATATAAAATGTATATATATATTTATCGAAGAAAAGTGAGAAAATGTATGTGGTCGTTAGGAATCAAGATAGACCAATTATCTATATTATAATAACACGGATTTAAACCAAGGATTTATAATTATCATAGTTCGAATTCTTTTCTGAACCTAAACATTCATGGGAGGTTCGCGGGTCATCCTCATCTTAATTAGAAAAAAACTGCCATACAATTTTGTTCTAATTTTATTTTGCCCATTGTGAAAATAGGAAGGACTGTTACATTTAGTTTATATCTTTAACTCTAAACAAATAATGTGTAAAGCAACAGAAGGTATCCTTGTCTGACCCCAAGCAGAAGTATTATTTTAGAACATTTTTTTCTGGTTTTTAAATCATAAGTGTTATATGAGAGTTTAGCTTTTTTCGTTATTTTGTTGCTTTTATTTCTTTTTATTAATTTGTTAGTGCGTGTAAGTGTGACTTACACGTGCACCTACTCGTGTTACTAAAGGTACGGTGCGGTAATATAATTTCTCCTCGCCTCCAATAAATGAATACCAAATTACTATAGAATCAATCAAGCTTCTTCTTCCTCTTTTCCTTTTCCTTCTAGTTAAGTACAGTCCTCTAATATGCAAGTGCATTCTCGGCGTGAGGTGGGTTAGTGATATGTGTGTGTGTACATATTGGTGATCAAAAACGGAGGTCAAGTACCTGCTGGAGGCCCATAAAGCTATCCTGTGTGGCGCTGTCCACGAGCTGCTGAGGAAGTTGGTTCCGTATCCTTACTATGTTGTCGGGAAGGAAGGAGTGCTGTTAATATGACGTAACCACGGACTTAAATCTAGACCATTCCGTGCCCGTGACGAAACACACAAATATGCCGAACCTATTAAATTAAAGGCCATATATAATTAGTAACTTCAGGAAAATTTTCGTGATTCTGAAAAATTCTGGGGAAAAAATACAGCTGATAACCATGCAAAAATAAGCCTAAAACGAAGTAAACCTGAGCGGTAACTAACAAGAAACTCTTGAGAGAAAAATCCAAAGAATGAAAATAATTCAGGTGGGGCCCACTTCAACAACAAGCCGAATTTAGATTACAGTTCAAAATGGTTGCGTGTTTACAAATACCGAGTTTCAACTGCTGCTGTACCGGTAACCGCGTAAGAATTCATCTTGAATATTGCTGATATCAGTTAATCTTAACTAACTCTATAAATATAATAAGTTATTAGGCTTGATTTTCTCTTCAAGTTTTGCCGTAAATTACGTATATTGGGCGTTTTAGTAATATCACGAAATTATATTAAAAGTCCGTACGTGGTAATAGATACCAGCTAGGGACGTATACGTCCCTATAGATACAGTATGCCGAAAAAAAATTAATACAGCTGTTTCGTCCTCCTAGGACTCTTCAGTGATGTTAAGGGCCAACAAATGTGAGTCCAAAATTTCTAAACTAACGTAGAAGCATAAATTATGAATTTAGAAGTAAAATTAAACAAGTTCACTTGGGACCACAAACCTGCAGGAGTTATAATGCCCTCTGTTAATTTACTAATATATATTAATTCTGACTGTACAACCACGGAATATTAGATTCTAAGTCAGTGGTGCAACATATGATGTACACTATTTAAAAAAAAGTTTCATTACCCATACTTTTTTGCATTAATCATATAAATTGAAGCAGCAAACTTGTGAGAAAGATAGTTATGATGATAATCAAAAGATTTCATAAAAAATATGCTGATATATAAATAACGTCGATGTCTCTGAAAATACGGATATGTGTGCCCCCACTCCGACATGGTGATTAGACTCGACCTTGTTGCGCAGCTGCAATAACTACTTCCTTTCTACCACGGCGGCCATTGCTCATAGGCAAGTGCCCAGACTGAAAAATTCTATCAGCGAGTTATCGCAATCATCGTACAATTAAATGCAATGCATTGTAGCTTAATGTGTTAGGATTTAATCAAATTGATTGATATTTGACTTATTTTCAGTATATTTTGCATGTTATCGCTCATAATCCTCTCGGAAGTCAGAATTTCTTCCATGGTTCTTGTCGGGTAACATGACTTGGATGTAAATAACGTGTTATGTCCGCTGTATACTTTCCCTTGACATATTGGAAACAATTCGGCAATTGTCTTGACAATAAAATAAATTAACATAAGAAGTTTGAAGGTTATTTCCTGCTAAAAATTGCACGAAAACAATGGTCATATCACAACCAGTACACACCGTGACCGGACCAACGTTGATATTTGTATGTGAACAGACTAGTGTACTTGAGTGCGTGCACGAGGACTAATCTGTCTTTCATTCACAACGATAGATGTGTCTGGCTATAGATCATACCTGTTAAAAAAATATTTATCCTTCAATAATTGTGATTGTAATGTTTTTCTTGCAAGACATACCTTGTAGATTTAGTAATACATTCTCATATACTTGCTTTATAAGTTTCTTTCCTTTGAGTTTACATAGAATAGCTTTTGGACCATCTGGTTTAATTAAGTGTAATATAACACAAGGCCGCTTGGGTCAAAAGTATACATATCTCGCCGTGTAAAGCCTCTCACAATGTTGGAACGTGGAGTGTATTCGTCACAGTAGCCAGTTTCCCTGGCCCGACATATCTCTTGTGCGAAAATTATCTGTCAAAATGTCCAAGTCTGGACTCTTTTCATTCGGTTGGAAATTCTTAAACTTCAGCATGGCAGGTTGGCAAATGCATTCAGATCATGATCAGATAAAAAGCCAAATTCAGAGAAGATTTTGCTGATGGTCTTCTGATTTAGAGCATTCACAGTGTTATAACTTTACAGTGAGTTAAACCTGTCTGAACTGCTATCAAATGGAGTATGTCCAAAAGTCTGGTCAAGTATTCGGGACTCCAATGTTATGAGGTTTTATTGCGAGATACTTCAACAGGCACTGCATGTGCGTCGCACTTGTCAAAGTAGCATCCAATATATAGAAATGGGCAGACCAGCACAGCTGTATAAAGAAATAAAACTTGGAATTTTTTAATGAGATTTTCAGGAAAAAATAAAGGTAAAAATCTCCAGATCTTGCCCCAAAGTGATCCCTGCTCAGTAGTGTTCAGTTCCATGCAATCATGTGAAAAATATATATCACATCATACTCATGGACAAGCATAGGTTTCAATTTATTTTTCATAAACTTTCATTTCTAGGGAACAAATATAGACTGATCTGAAAAACTAATTTTGTTTGTTTTTTTACTACAGTAGCCATGGGCAAGTTCATGAAGCAAGGGAAGGTGGTGCTCATCTTGAACGGAAGGTTTGCTGGCCGTAAAGCTGTCATTGTCAAGGTATCTCATTTATTTAATAAATATAGATACTTTTCATAGAACAAAAGTCTCGGATCTCTTTTTAGTGATATATCGATTCTGAAGTATAAAGCAGTGTGTGAAAGTAATGATAGACCAATAGACCATGGTCACTGGAAAACTGTTGGTGGATGCAAAATGCTAGTACGGTAGACCTGATGTCTAAGCAATTTAATTACTCATGAATGTCGAAAAAGTATCAAAACTGTTGGAATAAATCATATCAATTGCATTTCTCTTGCATGTTATTCATTTCCTAATTTGTTTTGCAAATCAATTTTTGTTCAAACATCGGTTGAAGGAGGGGAGATCACTCTGTATTAAGCAGTTAATTGACACTGATGGAAAAATGAAGTCTGAGGAAATTTTGTTGGGTCTATGCAATTTAAAATGTCCATAGACTTATTGTCTATGGAGCTTCATGAATTACTTTCGCACACTGATAAAGTATATCAGAGGCTTGTTAGCCTGTGTTTCCTCTAGCCCTGACACCATTTAAGAGTTGAAGTGTATGTCCATGCTATCCTGCGACTCCTGTTGCATCTTCTAAAACCTAACCTTGATGTGCCTTTTCTTGCTTTCAGAACTACGATGATGGAACATCAGAGAAGGGCTATGGTCACGCACTAGTTGCTGGCATTGACCGATACCCACGCAAGGTTACCCGGGACATGGGCAAGAAGAAGACCAAGGACAGGTCCAAGATGAAGACCTTCATGAGAGTGTACAACTACAACCATCTCATGCCCACAAGGTATCAGGATTGTTTCCACACTGTGGACTCTTTACTATGTGAAACACCAAAGACTGACTGGAAAAATATGCTTGTATAACAGTCTGTGACTTTAACATTTTCAAGCACTAGTCGGGACAAGCAAATGCAGTGTTTATAATAACAAATGTATTGAAATTCAAGGACTTTCCACTAGTCCGAACCAAAATTTACTAGTCATGGGCATATGACTAGTGGCTAAAGTCGCAGACTGATATAAACTTCTGAAAACATATTGAGTTGTAGTGTACCCTTTCTTTATGAAGCTTGCCTGAATTGCCCACAGGTATGCATTGCTATGTAATAAAGTCTTTGCTGCTAGGTCAAAGGTCAAATAAATGATATGTGCTCGGGTTTGTCGTGAGACATTGAACGTGTGAATGGATTCATTTTGGATCGGTGTTATGCCTGTGTCATGATTGTGGCCTACATTTAGACCTGGCATCAAAGAAAAAATCACCCCAAAGACCCAGGCTTATCTCCTACACTGCTCATCACTTGAAGTGCATTCTTGGGGTATGCATTCACCATTGTGTGGCGGTCACATTTGGTAGCCCTAAGACTAGTATGCCAAATTGTCATGTTTTAAAGGACGAGTGTATTCCTAAGGTAATGTTTCTACTTTAATCTTACTTGATTTCTTTTCCCTGGCAGATACTCCGTTGATGTGAACTTGGACAAGACCTCTGTAAACAAAGATGCTTTCAGGGACCCAGCTCTCAAGCGCAAGGCCAGGCGAGATGTCAAGGCCAAGTTTGAGGAGAGGTAAATCTAAACCTTAATTGCTAAAAAAAAAACCCATATTTTAAATGTGCTTTGTATTAAATAATTTATTAAATATTCAGATGCAAAATTATAAGAACCGAAGATGTTATGATTAAGAACAACATAATCTAAGAAAGTTTTCCAAGATACTTTACTATGGATATGAGGCTTATATTGCAATAATATTTACATAACTATATACAGATTATGTACAAGAATGTCTGCCAGTAGACAGGTTTGTTTGGTATAAGTTAGACCACAGTGACATTCCAGTGGACAGGTTTGTTTGGTAGACGTTGGACCACAGTGAAATGTGATGTTGACTACCTTTCTAGCAGGTCAATACATGAAATATTTTATAGATTGATCAGCTGTTTTGGGAAGTATATGAATTTGGATGTAGAATAATAATTCAATGACTCTTTACACTAAAAGAATTACTGGAACAGGTTGAAAAATGTGTATTTGGTGTTCAAACTACATCCTTACAATAAAATGCAATCAACCAAATAAGAATATTCCATGCTTTGGTAAATATGACAACTATTTTGAATAAATACTGAAAATATATTGTTTACTTTTGTATGAACATCTATATGTCACTTGTGTATAAAAAACATTGTTTTAGTTCCCTTGTAGAAGGTTGATAGTATCCATAGTTTGAAAGTTTTCTAAATGTATCTGCCACTACCTGAAACAATTTATCTTTTTGTCGTTTCAGATACAAGACAGGAAAGAACAGATGGTTTTTCCAGAAGCTGCGGTTCTAAATTAAATAAAAAAAAAATGTACAGTACCAAGTTGTCCTGGTGATCATTGCTGGTGAAAGTATATTAAGCAAGTCCGTAATGTTATGTATTTATTATAAAGCAAAAACAAGGAAATCTGGAAGAACTGAAATAGCTTTGTAAGTGATGCCTGGCTAATTGCTGTCCTGAACTCTTAATTTTAATTTGTCCTGTCTACACCTCATAGAGGTGATTCATCTGTTTCTTGCTTGGTATTGAAGGCAAGTACATCCATCTTTATATTCTTAAGCTCACTATTGTTACAGTGTGCTGTATACAGATTCGTCTTCTTGAAGTCGGGATATCACTGCGAAATGTATATGGACCAATTGAGAATAATGACTTGACAGTACAGTATAACTGGTCACGGACACATGCACTCTACCCAGATCATTATCCAATGAAAAGATAGTCCGAAGGGTTCTGACTCTGACCCACTATATATATGACGACAGGCGGTTGCGAGAGTCAGAATTCCTGCTTAGTAAAAAGTGGAAATTTTACCAACCCGTGCACGGGTCACTGTTTAAG
Source organism: Mimachlamys varia (assembly GCA_947623455.1). Taxonomy (NCBI): domain Eukaryota; kingdom Metazoa; phylum Mollusca; class Bivalvia; order Pectinida; family Pectinidae; genus Mimachlamys; species Mimachlamys varia. The sequence continues at coordinate 36,617,988 of OX392538.1, read as the reverse complement.
CTGTGTTTTATATATGAAACATTTTCGATCACATGTAAATTCAGTATCAATTGAAAGAACAGATATTTTTCTACTAATCCACATTTAATCAAGTCACAGGAGGTCGTAAACTAACTGTCGCAACCCATTTCTAAAAAAAACAGTTTCCTCACATTTGTTTGAAAATGGCAGCGCGTCGCGAGATCCCGCCAAAATTACGTGGTGGCCATTTTCAAAAAGATGTCGAGAAACTGGTTATTTTATCTGACTCTCACACCCGCCTGTCGTCAAAATATTGAGCGGGTCAGAGAGTCAGAACCCTTCGGACTAATGAAAAGAAATCATAATGTGGCTTGTCTGCATGGAAAGCTAGAATGTAAATCAGTTGACCCCAACATGTTTGGATGATTATTGTAAAAAAAATACTTCTTGAAGAGATGTAACAAAATATTTCATTTCCTGGCTTAGATGACTTTCATGACATGATTCTAGCACAGAACATAAAATTTCAAGTTAATTATAAAAGGAGAGATTTTCAGTTTTACAAAACCAACAAGAGTACAGAACAGAATGCTTGTCCCATGCCAAAGTGAGAAAATTGTATTGGAATGCAAAAGTGGAAAGGTGAACAATTTTGTTCAAAGTCGCCAATGAAACAGTTTTCAACATCTAAATACATTTAAGCTTCAAAATTTTGAAAGAAATTTGTTGAAAACAGGGAGATGTCCAGACAAGATTTAATTTGTAAAATAGGGGCAATGACCCTTCAAAATATTGTCCAATCCAACCAATGATTATGTTAGGAAAACTTAATGTCATGGTGAATAAATGTACACTTTGTGTTCAGGAAAACAACTTCATATCATGGTCAATTAATCTAAGACTTGTAAGAGATCTATTGAAAATTGGGAAGGAAATCTCCAGACAAGATTTAAATCAAGAAATATGTATGTGGCAGTTGCTCTTAACAAAGTAGAGCTGTGAGTCAATGGCTAACTTGTACCCTGATCCCCACCTTTAAAATAAATAATAATTTAATAATGCAATGTTGAAGAACACATTTTAATCTGCAGATTTATTTACACGTACATATCATTCCTGCATGGTTTCATCAAAATTGGTTCACATGTTTAGGAAAAAAATTTCGGCCACAATTTTTCAACAAAATACTGTTTAAAGTGACCTGTTTACTATGACAACTGTAGATCTGCATGCATATCTATACATTGTCCCTAACATTCATGTGAAACTTGAATTTGGTTTACTGGTCAGGAGGAGTTTTCTAGTGAAATGTTAATAACAAAAACCTGTTTGTATGATGTGGTTACCATGGCAACCTAAATTTGTTAGTCAAAAGAAAAAAAATTCATGTTTTCATGGGAGTTGTGCTAACAAATAAGTGTTCTACAAGGATTTCTGTATTTTGCCCTGGTTACCATGGCAACCAAAATTTCTGCAGAAATCCCCCCCCCCCCCCAAAAAAATAAAGAAGTTTAGCAACCTGGTTACCATGGCAACCAAATATTTTTTTTAAAGTGATATAGATTATGCACATCTACAATGAGGATTATTGCCACCAAGTTTAGTTGAAATTCCCGTTGTAGTTTAGGAGGAGTAGCTGGTACATTGTGTCTACAGACGAACGGACAGCCTGATCTCAGTATTGCCCCTCCTAACTTCGTTGCAGGGGTAAAATAATAGGCTAATCAAACCAATGTTCAGAAAAACACCATTTCATGTCATATAATGGGTAAATGAGTAAATGTATGCAAAGTTTGAAAGAGATCAGTTGGAAACTCATTGTCGGAAACCAATGGTACACTTCTGACGTTTGCATACCGTGAACTAAAATCGGGTGAAACTCTCGTTTTCGTACTAAAATTTGAGCAAATTATATCGATAGTTTCATCCGTGACTACATCCAGCCGGGTATCCCGTTTAATTTGTAGCACCGCCTTTCAACAAAACCTGTTGATTGTGTTATAATTGTGTCGATTGCGATTGAAATATAAGGGTCTGCTATATGGAGATTGATATCGGCGTCATGCCTACAGAAATATACTGGTGGTGGTCACGGTAAAATGATCTAACAGACCAACGACCATTCTGATTGTTCGAAATCTCCAAATAAACTTCTCTTCGTGGAACCTAGATTTACATTGATTCTGGCCCACGGTATGCAAACATCAGAGAAGTGTACCATGGGTTTCCGAAGATGTTGGAAACTGGGAAGAGAACTCGAGACAAAATTAAGATTGTGAAATATGTAAGGGGCAGTAACTCTTCCAAATAAAATTTTATCAAAGCAGTGTCAAAATTCGAAAGATACAGCTGAAAACTTTGACAAATGAAAGTATGACATGAATGGACTAGGCCATACCATTATATGTCGCATCATTTGACAGGCGTAAACTAGCCCTTACACCAGATTTGGCCATGTTCATTGGTGTATATCAAAAATATTGTCTATGTTTCTAGCAACAGATAAAAGGAACACCATCCACTTTTCATCCTCATTTTATTGTACAACGCCCTCATTTTGCATACTACTGTAAAGCACTATCAGTACATTGAGTGATTCACAGACAGGAAGTACACAACACAACGCCTCCTGGTGGAGGGACATTACAGACAGATCTATAGTGAAGTGTGATATACAGTCCAGGTTCTATTTCAATGATCCTCAATACAACAGATGTCATAAATATATTTCATTATCTTTGAAATGAATTTATTTTTTGAGAATAGTTCACATGATGGTATATTAAAATGTATTCCTTGCTTAATGCGAGTTTTCAGATAAAATCACGACAGTTAAAAAATGGAATTTTCATAATGACATAATTCAATTATACTGGTAAGGTATGTCATCATTAAAATAAGAAGAATGTGCTAAGTATTTACACCTAGTTCGCACAATTAAATGATAAATTTCTGTGTAAAAAGACAGCTTTCAAGTGCATTATAGGTGCTTGAAATTTTGAAATCCTTTGGCCCAGTATCCCATATTGTTCAATATTCCAGTGTACATGCCCCTGTGATTGACATCTTCACAGATTCACCCCTGAAGTTTCATGAACCTTTGAACAAGAAGAGTTTAAATTTAGGGGTGAATGAGGTTTAATGAATTGGTCAATGAAAGTTGTGAAATAATATAATTCATTTAAAAAATCCTTGATCCCAGATCTACACACAAGACCATGTGACAGAGACTACAGCTGAAAGGGTGAAGCTTAGCTTGAAATCACAGACTTCTATAGGCTATCTTCTATGTGATAAAGTACTATAGTACTAGTATGTTACACACAAGTATACAATTTCTACAATTAGAAACTTGGAATACACATATTTTATAGACATATAAATACTTTTGCATAAATACATACTTTCTACATACAAATACGAAGGACAGGGCACATTTTATTTGTTAGCTTGATATGTATGTGAGCAACTTATAAAAGTAAGACGACAAAGCTTTGTAAATCAGGATTTGAAATGAAAAAGACATAATATCTCTGAACTGTAAATAAACAAACAAATAATATCTAATGTGATTAGTCAATGCAAACACCTACCACTTATTATCTTACAGACAGTCTTTTAAAGTTTCGGTATATATTCAACTGAAATTCATGAAAGTAAAACTGAAAATGAGACTTGCTTACACGGTTTACATGTATGTCATTTTTATAAATGTTTAATAAGCTTAAAATTAGAACTCAAGCTTATTCCACTGATATTTATTGATAAATGCACAAATAATTGTTCGTAACAGTATTAAAAAAAAGTTGGAAAAAAAGGAAATGTTATAAATATTACATACAAATATACAATAATTAAGGAATGCAGAAAATAAATAGAAAAGAAACTTAAGTTTTAACCAGAACAGTCATCTATAGTATAACAGTTATACCCCACAGTTGGTGGTAGTTTATATATCATGTAGTGACCATGATTTCAATTAACTTACAAACTTACAGGAATAAGAACTCAATCGTGATATTTTGGCTCTGAAATTTCAAATAAAGGGCTGTAACTCCCTTAAAATGGGTTAAAATCTTAAATTAAAATGTCAATGCACACAACTTCATAGTAGTAAAGTTTCAATCTCTGGACAAGTTTCCGCAGACGACAGACGGCGATTCCCATATATGCCCCCTCCCATAAAAGCGAAGAAAGGCAAAAGGGCATAAATTTTCCACATTCAACTCTTGCTCAACCTGTTTTCTCAAACTGAATTTCCTATCTTTATATAACCTCCAATTTCTTGTCAAGACTAAAATTGACGTTAGTATATGTTAGACAGTCATTGAATTGTGGTTTTTCTAAGTACAATTGTTCTAGTAACTATATTATGCATTTAGTTGTTTGACATACACATTTATAAAGTACATGAAACATAAAGATATTGGAAATAAGATTTTCCTGAAGCTAAAACTGGAAATCTGTGTCGAGAATAGGGTAAACCTAGGTTTTTTGTAACAAAAACTTTAATATTCAGTGAACTAATGATCTTGAAACTATTATCTGTTGATAGTCTCAACTTTTTCTTGAAAGTTTTAAGAATGTCTGACAGAGTAAGAAAATGTTTGAAGTGATTCGTTATTATTTATTTCGTAAAAATCAGTTAAAAAATAAGGAACACTGTAAAAGACATGAAATTTGGGGAACATGTCTTTTTATTTTTCATAATGATTAAAAAAAATTTATTTATGAAGTTCATATTTCAAATCCATATTGTGTAAAGCTCCAGATAACACAATGAACTTACATTTAGTTTAAAGGGTGCAGTATAAGCTTAAATAAATACCATGATTAAATAAGAAAGATGAAAAATAAATTAAATATCTTAAAAAAAATCACACAATTTCTGAAAAATTTGAAACTTAGCTCTTTAAATATGAACTTTGTTCACATTTTTATAAATATATTTAAAGATCTTGTGCCAACAACTGATTTCTGAAAAACTATTTTGAAAGCTCACGGAGTACGATTTAATTCTATTCATCATTCCCGTTTTGTTAAACTAAACCTTTACGAACTTTCAAGTTGTTAGCACCAGAAAAGAAAAGATGGACACAGCCATATTGTATGTTTTCATTCAAATCAGACAAAACAAATTGATATGAAACCAGAAAAGAAAAATATTTGGTAATATTGGCGATCAAGGTTCTTTAAAAGTTTGTTGGGACAGAGACAATAACAGTATGTGACAAATCTTTTTCTGTTGTGAACAAAATTTTGGAGGGATTAGTTTCTGAATTGTGATTTCGCCACAGTGTCAGACTAATAAGGTTCCTTATTACACAGGTACAATGTAGTTGCCTAGGTAACGTTATCACAGGAAAAACACGCACACTTATACACCAGTTAGGATGTTAAATATAACAAGACAGGTCACATGATCCAACATAACTAATACTATTGGTCCAACTAAATACTTAACATAACACAGTTTACGATACCACAAATTTATATTTCGTTAGGGTACCAGTCATCAACAGTATTTAAAATCATATCCCACATTATACATAACCATTTTTAGAAAACAGTGTATTCCAAACCCAACAACGACAGTATCTTAAAAATACATATCCACTAAACAAAATATTAACAACAGTTTTTAGCGAAATCTCTCTTTAGCACAAAATCCTATTACAGACATTTATTAATAAATCATCTATGATTTAACCTTTTAGCAAAGAATCTTAAAGACATTTTCCAGAGGTCTCATTCATTTTGGACACAGAATCTGAATACATGATGAAATAGCATTTTAGAATATTTCAAAAAAATCTTTAGTACCATTTGTGAATTACTTTTTTTTGTTCAAGTGTTTTATTTTGTTTGTGGTGTTGAAATGCTATATGACAACAATGATTTTTTTTGTCTATACCTCAACAATCTGAAATAGATTTTCAGAAAATTATATATATATATATAAATGTCCACTGAAATGTGTTAAGATAATGAACAAAGGAAATTGTGCTAAAAGGTGATTGCACTTTAAGAAGATCTTTCTCACAGGTGGTTGTAGCATACCTTTAACTCATTGACCCCTAAAGACACATATGAACTGTTCCAATTCAAAGGTTGGAATAGTTCATTATGAAAGTTCAGGGGTGAATGAGTTACAATTATGGGAATGATTAAGGATTATGCTACAGTCCCCTGTGATTCTCTGTAAAAGTGATTGTTTTAATTCATTACTTGCAGTAGTTGAACACTAGTGTACACAAAACAGATTGTCCTATTTGATTAAATACAGTTTTTCTGTGAACTTGATGTTGACCAGTTTATAATAATTCATTTCTGTTGCCAGAATGAGTCTTTCGCCCTGTCTTCTGCGTGAACAGACTGTTGCATATTTTCCGTTACTCGTTGTAGGTCCTTTACACGTTATCGGTGCGGTCTCCCATCAGCCCCATTGTCTCGGGCATGATGTACGAGATGTCGTCCCAAGGATGGCGATACAGACCTTGCTTCAATCTTTTCTGGTCCAGGAAGTGTCCTGAAATATTAACCATAAATTAAGTTCTCTGTGTTTATATCATTCCCCTTCACCTCAGTAGACAAATTTGAACTATTCCAATTCAAAAATTGGAATAATTCATTATGAAATTTCAAGGGTGAATGATTTAAGCTGAAACATTAACCTTTTCACCCCTGTGTCATTTTAAATAGACTCTGTCCGTTGATCTGAATGAGTCCATCAACTCGGCAATGGTGAAAGCAGTATGTGCCAAACACCGTCGGTCATGTCCGAAAAAAAAAAAAAATTTGGACCGATAAAACATTTTAAATACATGCCCAAATGTCTGGCTAAAAAAATCAGAAAAAATCAGGAAAAAATGTCTGGTATTCGATTCTTTAGTAACGTCTCGCTTTTCGTTTCCGGTTCTAAAAGTCGGCAATGTTTCCGCTAAGTATATGTTTCGGGTGCAGTACCCACTTAAGCATTAAAAAACGTAAATTATCGAGTTAAGAGGTGTAGGAAAAGAGGAAGATTTTAAGCCCTACATAGAAAAGAAAGACCAGAATTTTGTGGTTGACAGGACGAAAAATTGGTGATGGCATATGGCTTCAGTATGATTACGTAACAAAGGTAATGTGTGGCATTTGGCAGCAGACCAGGAGTAAACAATAATTTGAAAAGCCAGAAGGCTGCAGTCATATGGGACTGTCATGATCAGTGATGGAGGACTTCGAAAATATCTAAGGTCTCAATGCAACGAAAAAAGGAGTCCCAGGGAAAATGTCGTAACGTTGTCATACGGAAGCCATGGCAATTTTTTTGTCCAGTCAATATTGAAGAATCCCTGTTTAAGTAAGATTTTTTATGAAAGAACTTTGTAACTTTTAAAATCAATTTTTTTTGGACATGTAAAAATTATTTTGGACCTGTAAATTTTTCGGATTACTTGCCCAAATGTCCAGTAAAGGTTTTGAAAGTTTGGCACATACTGTGAAAGGGTTCATCAACCAAAAAAGAAGCCAATCAGCAATGTAGAAGGCAAGTTATTTTTGTTTCAGTGGAAAACAATAAATGTCAGAAAGGTGATGAAACAAACGCCAAATTTCCAATGGAGTGTACACTTTCGGACATTTAACACCCACCCACCCCAACCTCCATCCAAATCCTGACCACATCATTGTTTAAACGAACTATTATCTGCTTATTACATATAATTCTGAAATAAACTAAAAGAGACTTTAAATACAGGAAACACACATTCAAAATTATCAATATTGCGTACATACATTTTAAATTTGTTCAAGGGTAAGGAAAACATGTTAATTTAATATTGAACAAATACTTTAGATAAAGCATGTTTTAAAAAACATATTTATTTAAAAGATACGATATAAACTCTCTGACATCAGTACACATATATATATTTTTTTTTATTTACACTCTATCTATTTTGATCTTCCATATATCGATTTTATTTATTTACAATATTTATGAAAATTTGTCATAGTGCATGATATGTTTTTGGTTTGACAGCTATGGTCATTAAAGGTCATCCCAGGTTTTAGAAGTGGAGGAAAGCTGGAGTTCTCGGAGAAAAACCAATGACCAACGAGTTGTACCTGGCGACTGCACCATATATAGATCTTATTTAAACCTTCACCCAGTGGTGGAGGGCTAGTTGTAGCAGAATGTTAGACACCTTAACCACTTGGCCACCATGACCCAGTGGTGGAGGCGTAGTAGTAGCAGAATGTCAGACACCTTCACCACTTGGCCACCGTAACCCAGAGGTTGAGGGCTAGTTGAAGAAGAATGTCAGACACCTTCACCCCTTGGCCACCATGACCCAGTGGCAGAGGACTAGTTGTAGGAGAATGTCATACACCTTCACCACTTGGCCACCATGACCCAGTGGCAGAGGGCTAGTTGTAGGAGAATGTCATACACCTTCACCACTTGGCCACCATGACCTAGTGGTGAAGGGCTAGTTGAAGCAGAATGTCAGACACCTTCACCACTTGGCCACTGTAACCCAGAGGTGGAGGGCTAGTTGTAGAAGAATGTCAGACACCTTCACCCCTTGGCCACCATGACCCAGTGGTGGAGGGCTAGTTGTAGCAGAATGTCAGACACCTTCACCACTTGGCCACTGTAACCCAGAGGTGGAGGGCTAGTTGTAGAAGAATGTCAGACACCTTCACCACTTGGACCCATATTATTATAGTGAGTAGGTTACACAATCTAAAACAATAATTTTTTTTAAAAATCATTGTTTTTTACATCAACTTACCTATGAATCCCATGCTGCGCCCCAACACAAACAGTCCATTGAGTGCCCCAATGTCAACAAACTCTCTAGCTTCTTCACTGTAACACAACGTCAAAGTTGGGGATAAAACTTCTCTGTCACTTTGGTTTACAAATAAACTTGAGCAAAGATTAATATTCTGTCTCCTTAATTGACCTCAAAAATTTCATAAATAAATACGGTCAAAATTTCCCCTGAACTCAGATCATCCATCCCTACATGCCATGAATAGATTTGTCCAATCTTTGATTTGGAAGGGTTCAAATGTGACTTTGGGGCGAATGGGATTACATGTCCAGTAAAACCTTGTTACACTGCCACCCTTTGTCTAGAGACCTGTTGTCATTATAAAGGGTTGACGATGAATTGATGGGAACATATTATATAAAGCAATTCATATGATAATGAGAAAACAGGACATTGGCAGTATAACGAGGTGGCAAACTTAATGAAGGCATTGTATTGAGGTTTTATTGTATGTCACAGCATTTTATATTCGACCTAACTGAATTTCATTTATTATGAATTCTTATTCAAACAATACTTCATAACATACCTTGTGAAACATCCACAGTTTGATAGCAAGTCTACAAACGCTACCCCAATGAAGCCATCTACATTCAAAATGAGGTTAGGTTTCTGAAAAAAAAAGATCAACTAAGCTTCAGCAAAGCTGGCATCATAATCCATAGCTAATATGAAGCTGTTTGCCTCTTGTTTTCCATGATTAGTGTCAAGGCTCTTAAAGAATTGATGTTGCAAAATTAGGAAGGTGGGGGGGGGGGGGGGGGGGGGGGGGGGGGTTGGGGATGAGTGTCACATAGTTAACAAGATATTTTGAAATAAGTTTGTGCCATTTGCTGTAAAATCATGATAAATTAACTGCTAGACACACCTTTTTTCCCCCAAAAGAGTAAGAAATGGGGTTCTCACATTTAGACCTGAAGAGTCAGGTATATAGTATTTTAAACAGGAGGAGTTTACAATGGTGGGTGTTTTGGAAAAAGTGAGATTATATCTTTCAGATAAGTGTCTCTAAACGGTAATTTTAATAATATGAATATGATAAACGTGTTATGAAGACGGTGTAAACTGATGATGCATCTAAACTATTATAATAGACTTTATTTAAACTTGATAACATGTTGAGCTTAAAGCTTGTCTTACACATGGTCAAGATACATATAAAATATACAATATTTACAACAATATGATGAATGCTTAGTGAGTGTCAAATAGTGTGGACAGTAAATTAAATGAAAAGATGTTATTACGATCTAATTAAAGCAAACCTTTGATGTTGTGATTTTCTCCACCTCGATGGCGTAGTCTAAAAGAGGCGTGGCTGGGAAGTTCTTCTTAGCGTAGTCTTTCAGGATCACGACACGCATGTCGGGGTTGTTTATCTGACAAGGGAGATAACTTATTATCACAACCATCATATCCTACGAAACCCTCATAGAAAAACTTTTAGAAAAAAATTAATTGAGGCTATATATATGCTACCTAAAGAAAGCTTAAAGAGTTGATTCCCTTAGATTTTCCTGGACCCTTTACAACAAAATCACAACCATGACAGGGTGACATAAACAATTGCCTTTTCATAAATTTGAACTTGGGGTTATCATCTCATTAATTCAAACTGTAACCTTTGACATCTGATCAAGACAAGTATAATCTATGACTATTTATCATTTTGACCTTAAGATCTTTTGGTATGCTGTACTTACTAATTTGAACTTGTGACATTTGGTCAAATCAACGACTTCACATTGTGACTTTTATCACCTGTTACCTGTGACCTATATATGCCCTATGACCCTGGGACCTATGGCCTACTCTTTCATTTGAACCTGTGACCTACGACCTACTTACTGATTTAACCCTGTGACCTATGACCCACTTACCAATTTGACCCTGTGACCTTTGGTCTACTTACTGACTTGACCCTGTGACATTTGGCCTACTTATTGATTTAACCCTGTGACCTATGACCTACTTACCGATTTGACCCTGTGACATTTGGTCTACTTACTGATTGAACCCTGTGACCTATGACCTACTAACCAATTTGACCCTGTGACCTTTGGTCTACTTACTGATTTACCCTGTGACCTATGACCTACTAACCAATTTGACCCAGTGACCTTTGGTCTACTTACTGATTTGACCCTGTGACCTATGCCCATGATGAGTTTCCCCTCCTTTCTCATTGTATTGACAAATTCCATAGGAATCATTTTACTGACGTGGGCGTCGCTGAACTGTTTAGCTGCCGCATCTAAAGCACCGCCAAATCTGTCTCCCTGACAACAGAATACAACAGACATGGAGGAATCGCCGGTGAGTAATTGACAGGAAAATATCTGAAGCGAACTTCAAACGACAATACTATACAAAGTTATATTCACCAAACCTTGAAAGTGTTACACTGATGAAATGTCAAATTTTTTTGAACCTTTTTTTTACAAAATTTCATTTAAAAATGGTTTTGTCAACAGAAACTTTTGAGATCAGTGAATTTGTGTAAAGTCTTGACCAACTCTTCAGGGTTCATATTTAGGTGGGCAAAGAGCCTTAATTTTCTTCAGAACTTTCAAGGTATTCTTTGTTAGCTTGTTTTTTTTTTTCAAACTCTGTGTCATAGACTTACAATGGTCAGTAGACCGGAGGCAAGACAGGACACCAGATCTTTGCCCGCCCTGGCACACACGATGGTGTTGTGGGCTCCGGACACAGCTGGACCGTGGTCAGCAGTCACCATCAGGCACATCTCAATAAACTTGGTCGCATACTTGGGCAGTCTGGAAATGGACAAAGACATTTTTACTTACATAAAACACTAATAATTTTTACAAACCATAATGGACTGATCCATATTTATGTATGGAAGGTTCTATTAAGTAACATAGGGGTGAAAAGGTTACAGGGAGAAAAAAAATATATGCAAATTTGGTCAAAAACAGAGAACAGTCAAACCTACATTATAGGGGGCTTATTTGCGAGAGGGGTCTTATTCGTGGTAAAATATGGTATCTGTATAATTATGGTCTTTGAAATAGGATCAATTTACAATGAAGTCACAACATTGTAAATCGTGGTCTCTTAAAACAGGTGGCCTCTTTATACAGGGGGTCGCATGGACTGATTTGTAAATATTGTTTCTTGAAGAGATTTTAAGCTAAACATCTTTTCAAAAAGATTTGAATTTGTAATTTGAAGATTATAAGTCTTTATTAAATATACAGTAATTTTAGTTGGTCATGTAAAGTTCATGTAAGTTAAACTTAAAACATTGGTTGCCAAAATTAACTTCTTGCCAAAGAGCCTATATGACAGTACTGTATATCAGTTGTCAATTATTTTACAAGCATTAGAACCAGAAAAGACATGCATACAATCCATATTCAGGAGTAGAAAAAGTCCATAATAACAACATATCCTGGAAAATAAAGTTATCCTACCTTCGCTGGAACCAGAGAAGACTCAGTACACCTCCGATTCCCATGTCCTCTTTAAAGATGTCGGTGATAGGTATCCCAGCATACAACAGTTCCTGGCCACGCTCGTCACAGATACTCGTCATGAACGACGCGGGCTTCCTGATCAGACCAAGTTCCTACATGACAGATAAACAAACTGGAGTCAGTTATGTCAGCTTTCGCTTTTTAAAGTCTGATTCTACCACAATTTCAATTCTCATACAAAAGAATAAAAACAATTATTTTTTTTCGAATTCAATTCAAAAATTAAACCGAGGAAACTGGTCACATCGGACAGGTTTACAGAAGTTTTCTTTGGTAGTTTTTATAAGAAATCATAAACAAAATTGTCAGAAATCTCAGGGTAGAGACGATAACATGTTTACTGTATAAATGTATATTCTTCAGCATAGAAAACATTGATTTGATTTATTGTATTAATATGTAATGATTGTTTAAATGTGTAATAGGGGAGGAAAATTGCACGGCCAGACAAGGGTTCAAACCCAGCACCTTCCAAAATCTTGAATTGAGCTATCTGGTCGCTAGCGATACCTACAAATGGTACCTACTCTGGCCCATGTAAAGGCCCTTTGGGACGGTGGGGGGAGGGGGGCCTATTACCAGTAATAACTACCCTGGCCCATGTAAAATCCATTGGGACAGTGGGAGGGGCCTGCTACCAGTAATACCTACCCTGGCCCATGTAAAATCCATGGGGACAGTGGGAGGGGCCTGCTACCAGTAATACCTACCCTGGCCCATGTAAAGTCCATGGGGACAGTGGGAGGGGCCTGCTACCAGTTATATCTACCCTGGCCCACGTAAAGTCCATAGGGACAGTGGGAGGGGCCTGTTACCAGTAATACCTACCCTGGCCCACGTAAAGTCCATAGGGACAGTGGGAGGATCCTGTTCCCATGTAAAGTCCACAGGGACGGTGGGAGGAGCTTGTTACCAGTAATACCTACCCTGGCCCATGTAAAGTCCATTGGGACAGTGGGAGGGGCCTGTTACCAGTAATACCTACCCTGGCCCATGTTAAGTCCATAGGGACAGTGGGAGGAGCCTGTTACCAGTAATACCTACCCTGGCCCATGTAAAGTCCATTTGGACAGTGGGAGGGGCCTGTTACCATGTGATGTCCATAGGGACAGTGGGAGGATCCTGTTCCCATGTGAAGTCCATAGGGACAGTGGGAGGGGCCTGTTACCATGTAAAGTCCATTTGGACAGTGGGAGGATCCTGTTCCCATGTGAAGTCCATAGGGACAGTGGGAGGAGCCTATTACCAGTAATACCTACCCTGGCCCATGTAAAGTCCATTTGGACAGTGGGAGGAGCCTGGTACAAGTAATACCTACCCTGGCCCATGTGTAGTCCACAAGGACGGTGGGAGGAGCTTGTTACCAGTAATACCTACCCTGGCCCATGTGAAGTCCATAGGGACAGTGGGAGGAGCCTGTTACCAGTAATACCTACCCTGGCTTATGTAAAGTCCATTGGGACAGTGGGAGGGCCCTGTTACCTGTAATACCTACCCTGGCCCATGTAAAGTCCATTGGGACAGTGGGAGGGGCCTGTTATCAGTAATACCTACCCTGGCCCATGTAAAGTCCATAGGGACAGTGGGAGGAGCCTGTTCTGGCTGTGGTGTGATGATTCCATCCTCAACTAGACTGTCATACACTTCTCTGTAATTGGGAAAATATGGTTAGAAGGCCTAAACAACTTACTATTATTGTTTTTTTTAAACATTTGAAGACAAAGTATGCAAGATGAAGAATAAAAGGATGAAGAACTTGACATCAGGTAGCCTTCTATTACAACTGTGAGAATCAGTCAAATCTACTTATGTCTCATAAAGAAGAAACTCAAACTGTTTGGTTTGATCTTGTTTAATGTCCTAATACCTGAAGTTATGTGAACACAGCTTTCCGGTGTATTTGATAAAGTATGTTTTGAGTCTGTGTGTATAAAGGAGGCTGCCATACTTTTGTGTAGGCCTTCTTGCGAAAGTGCGGAACTGCAGCAAGTGCTTCCACACTAAATTCGAAGTATAGTCAAACCTCGATTAATCGAACTTCGATAATTCAAATTTCTCAATGTGTCGAAATATTGACAAAGTCCAATTTTTTTCATTATATAACACTATTGAATCAGATATTCTTTTCCTGAATCGAACTTCTATGAATCAAAATTTTTCGCTGTATCGAAGTTTTAATCTGACCTGTTCGTTATGAAAACATTGAAAAGTACAACTAACAAATCGAAGTGAAAATTGCACTTGCTTTGAAAATGTAGTTGACATACAAAATATTTTACAAGATTATTACGTTACAAAAATGACAGAGTGTATTTTAGTATATTATTCTTTTTAAATGTGAATCTACAATTTCTTAGCATGTGTTACGTTACACTAGCACCGCATCGGTTGATCTTATGTACAGTACATGTATACATATACATGCTGATGTTCAAAATTCATCAGTCAAAGTCCCAATGTTTCGAAGTTTTCACAACGGTCCCGCAAAGTTCGAAACATCGAAGTTTGACTGTATACTGCCGCCCACTAAAGAACTCTCCATCTGGTCACATTATACTGACCACGACTTAAGCCCAAATAGATGAGTTACATCTCTCCAAGTTTGACATGAGCATTGGTGAATGTTGGATCATTGGCAGTAACCCTTGGTTTGTTTGTGTTTTACATCCCATGAACAGCCATGGTCCTTTTGCAATGTTTTAGCAACAGCAGCAACTACCTAATGTGTAATGAAAAAGACTAAGATCTTTGGCAAGATTGCAGTTCATCTTCTACATATTTATTATAATATCTCACTATAAACTGAAAACCTGTGTATTCTGGATGTTCCTTTGGTGTTTACAGTCGACATTTTTTCACTGAAAGAACAATTACTTACTGAATGACTGTTCCAAGCTCGTCGAAACTGCGAGGTACAAACGCCCCAGCGGCCTTCAGGGCTTTGTTCTTAGCATCCGCTGTCTCTGACTCGGCATTAGCGCACGCCCCAGCGTGGCCAAATTGGACCTTTAAAAGGAGACAATTATAACATTTTCAAATTGTTTCTATCTCTTGGTGATTTAAAAAATATCCAAATCAAACACAAATATGCTACATGGTTTGTTTTTACGGTCCAGTACCTTCCTGGGGATTTTATTGCTACATTAATTATGAAAATAAGGTTTATTTGAATTAACCCGCTTATTTTATTGCTCTTTGGAGGGTAAGACACAAAGATGCAGCCTGGATTGTTTCTAGGGTCCAGACAGGACCAAGGGTCTTTATCCCTTTGTGAACAATGGAAACAGATGACAAAGATGAAATACCCTCCCCCCTATAAGTATATTAACTGACAGATATGTAAAAACTAGTCTAAGAAATGTCTGTGAAATATAAATGCCCCCCTTCCCCCATATGAAATTAGTTCTTCATCCTAATTAGGTATGTTAAGTTTTATGACAATCGGATCAGTACAGTTATTTAAATTATCTGGTTACATGACCACAGGACGGAATGGGACGTACATGGATAACACTATATCCCCACCCCCCCATTTCATGGTGGGGGCATAAAAAACATGTTTATGAAAGTACTGTAAAAAATTAGAAATGTCTGTGAGACATAAATGCCCCCTTCCCCCATTTGAAATTAGTTCGTCATCCTAAATAGGTATGCGAAGTTTGATGACAATCGGATCAGTTCAGTTATTTAAATTATCTGGTTACATGACCACGGGACGGAATGGGACGTACATGGATAACACTATATCCCTCCCCCCCCCTCATTTCATGGCGGGGGCATAAAAAACATGTTTATGAAAGTACGGTTTATTTGAATTAATATACTCTTCTTTTAATTACTCTGAGGAGGGTTAGACTTCTTAGACCAATCTTAAACTAATGCAAAGATAGCAAGAATATTTGTTTTATGTGCAGTAACCTACTTTTCTGTACGTACTTTAAGATGAGTAATGGTAGAGCTGCACTTGAATCGGCACCCATTAGAGCCGCGTTAACACTCACCTCTGACGTAAACATTTTAGCACAGGTACCTATGCACCAGGCCACCACAGGTTTGTCGATGCGGCCCTCCTTCATTGCATTAATCATGTGATATTCCTCTGTCCCTCCGACCTACAACAAACGAAGCTTAGTGAAACAACCGCCACCAATATCAATACATGTAGTACATTATTTATATGATATTCAACCCTTATATCAAAATGTGACGGTTTGTTTTTACTCTGGTATTGCTTTTCCAGCGGTGACCGTGTCAACATTTGCGTTAAAGTCCACTTTACATTGTTATTATTGAAGGCCTAATATACGTAACTTCAGGAAATTTTTCGTGATTCTGAAAAATTCTGAAAAAAATCCAGTTGATAACCATGCAAAAAATAAGCCTAAAACGAAGTAAACCTGAGCAGTATTTAACAAGAAACTCTTGACAGAAAAATCCAAAGAAAAGAAAATAATTCAGGTGTGGCTCACTTCAACAACAAGTTAACCATAGGGCCATACCAATTTGATTTATTGTTCTTCGGAAAAGGAGATTTCAAAATAGGAGCGAGCGGGCGCATTTTTTTTGTTTTTACAAAAAATTTGAATTCCTTAAAATTTGGAGCGAGCGGTAAAAATATAATGCGTTATTATGCTTGATTCCGCTTCAAGTTTTGCCAAAAGTTACGTATATTGGGCCTTTAATGTTGAAATACGTGTTTGACTATTTATATAATGTATCATCAGATAACAAACGAATTTAAACTGTTGTAGTGGTTTTTTTTAAAATAATTTCCATGGTACATACTACTTGTATAAAGCTGTGCAATAAAATAGCTTTTGAGAGAAAAGCTTTCTTAAACTACATTTTTAACAGAAGACCCAAGGTCATTTATTCAAGTTTAGTGATTGAACCAAAGCCACAGGAAACATCTTTTAGGAACCACATTTGTTTCTTGTAGGTATTAAGATGCTTCTATTCATGCAGAATGCATATGTTATCGAATTGATATACATTCGACAAAATATATGTATGATGTACCGCTATAAAACAAACCCTGAAGGCTATATGTATGGCACTGGGTGATTTGTTGACATAACCTTTGAGTTACAATAATAATAATAGTAATAGTAATATTAATGGACACAAGCATTATTTGTGTATTATATATCCAGATCAGAAAGATTAAAGATTAATCCAACCAGGATTTAAATGTTCAAACTACTGGTGACTAGGTAACCACGTTTTTAACTATCAACAGTAGGCCTATTCTATTAAATAAGACTGATGAAATGACAATGTCTGCCAAACTGGGTCGATTGCTTGAGAAGAATATCGATTTGAAATTAAATATAGAGGTGATATTATAGTCGTACATTTGTATTAACAACATATCTTCTGATGTCGCTTACTTAATTCGGGATTTTAAAAGATATTTGCTGATGACGCTTGAAGTCGCTTTTTAGTGAGACCGCTTGAGTTCCGTGTTTTGTTTATTTGATCAAGAGATCTTGGAACGATTAATCATCTATTGCGGTATTTTGCAATACATCATGGCGACCGGATTATATACTGACCAACAAGATAAGAACACCATTTTGACGCATTCTCAGTTTTCTTCAAAAGTGAAAAAAGCCTCATCGCGCATTTCCCTCTTGTTGCTACCGAAAAATGCTTGAAATACTATTTCTACCTGCATTTCAAACATTCAAATGATCCGGAATGGCGCTTTTTAAATTTTGAACCATTGTAAAATATATCCGGATTCTTCATTTTTCATTGACGCTAAACTTGGAGCGGTAATTTTTTACTTTTACTTTTATTTTTCCAAATCAGGAGCGGTAAATAAGACAAACAATAAATCAAATTGGTATGGCCTAGCTAAATCTATAAATAAAATAAGTTACTTTGCTTGATTTTCACTTCAAGCTTGCCGAAAGTTACGTATACTGGGCCTTTAAGAATACGTGTTACAGGGACTGGTTATTTTATATTTTGCTTTTATGTATAATACTGTAAAACTGGATAAATTTGCCCTTAATTTATTTTCGCTCTTTTTCCCAACAATGGGTTGGCAAATTTAAGACGGGCGAATGTTTTACCAACATAACAATAGGCTTACATCTAATATAATTATGACATGTACAATGAGGATCCAAGTTATACCTCTATGGATCGTACATTTGACAGGGCGAATTCAAATCTTTTCATAATAATAATTTATCGTTCTATGGTAGGCTTGTTATCTTTCTCTTTGATCATATTATTTCATGGTTGGTACGGTAGATATGATACCTCTCCAAGAAGGACGATCATTTTAACTTCTGGGTCGTCCTGATATCGTAGGATATGGTCCATGAATGTTGTTCCTGGATATCTGTATAACAAACAAACATTTAAGATGTCATATCATATTTTTAAAGCATGCTGTACGGATGTTAGGACAAATTAAAGTAATTAGTCTGACAAAACATACCCAAAATTGATTCCGGATACTGCAATATCTCCTGCTAAATATCAAATGTATTAACCTAGTATTACCCGCACCGGGGTATAGCCATTCCAGATAGCCCGCAGTGGCAGATTGTCAGTGGGTTATACATTGAATGTATCTGATGATCCGCACAGGCAGAAAGCCTGCACTAGGCATCTTCTGATGTAAAACATTGTTTAGCCTGCGGACAATACGCAGGATATCACGGTAACTGTATTCTGTTTACACTCATATACCAGTGAAAGTGTCATTCTTAACCAAGCCATAAATAAATATTGTATCCAATTAAAAAATTGGTGATTAGAGGTAAGTCTACAAGAGTTCTGCCTCTTTCCTAGAAAGTTATGGTAATAAAGATTTATGAAATATTCAACTAGTAAATCCCTTTCTGTAACTTTAAAAATAGATACAAACACAGATGTAGCCACACTTTCCAAACTTTACCAATAATTAACTAAAGGTTAAAGTCACAAAAGTAACCCACATTTTCTTTTTAATCAATTTCAAATAATATATTTTTACAAAAACTGCCTTTGGGTCGCTCGTGGACAACATATTTCTCGTCGAGTTTTCAACATTCTTGATATCAATAGGTCAGTTTCCTACACTTTCTAAGCTTATTTACCCCTTAGCTTTCATAATTAACTATTCCATCCTTTGATTTGGAACAGTTTATATCTGTCTTCAGCGGTGAATGTGTTAACCAATAAAAGAGTATGGTCAAGGTCACCGATGTACCCACACTTCCTTAAAGGAGGCGCAGTGGTCTAGTGGTAGGATGTTGGGCTCGTGATTAAAGGGTTGCGAGTTCGAGTCCCGGCCATGGCACTTGAGTTGTATCTTTGAGCAAGATACCTTACTACTTGTTCCAGTCTACTTAGCTGTAAATGAGTACGTGGTTGGTCAGTGCTAGAAATTGTATAATGCTAGCTGTGAGCACCAAAATGGCAGCACCAGGGAGTTGAGGACAATATTTGCTGGTTGCTAAGGCCCTATAACCACAGCTAATAAATTGTGAACCACTTTGAGACGACCTACAGGGTGTGATAAAGCGGTATATAAGAACCTCAAATTATTATTATTATTATTATTTCTTAGTGTCACTGATAATTCACCTGTCTCCCCCGATAGCTACTCCCTCGTACACTCCATTTGTGTTCAGTGCCATGATGTTGTTGAGTTCATTGGACATTCCACCAGATCTTGAGACGTACGCCACACTGTTAGAAAAAAAAAATAACAAAAAATACCTTGTAGTCATTTTTGACATCGCACATACAATTTATTGGATCTATTCTACCTGGGATTTTCACAAAAAAACAGTGTCTTCGAGGTTATTTAAGTGTGAAATAATGATGTTTAACTGCATTATTGCTTTGTAAACTTGATTCAATTTTACAACAGTAGCATGTTAGGTTCATTTTTAAGCTACAGCCTAGAAGTAAATTAACTGAGTAAATATTTACTTATTTCCAATATCACTTACCTGCCTGCCCTGTACAGTTTAGAGGCCAGAATATTGTCCAGCATACCTCCTGTGTTACCAATTTTAAAACATCCTGGCTTCACTCCACCAACCTAGGGGAGATAATTTATTATAAATAGGGGAGATAACTTACAATAAATAAGGGAGATAATTTTAGTGGGTATCACTTAACAACGAATGGGAAGATAAGTTACATAAAGAGGGGATATAACTTTACAAGAAATAAGGGAGATAACTTCCAATAAATTGGGGAGATAACTGCCAATAAATAGGGGAGATAACTTACAATAAAATAGGGGAGATAACTTGCAATAAAGTAGATTTAAAGACAGACATCTTTAATAGTCAAACTGCATTTGAAAGATTGAAACAGTCTTTGTAGCTTGATAAACAAGACAGCTCCCTATATAAAGACTTGAGAAATTGAAGAAACACGTCCTGTACATAAGTTTACTTAACTCAATCAGCATGAAAATGCACAATATATAGGTATATAATTATTTACAGTCTACACTGATATTCACTCGATAACCATTGTACTGCAAACTAGAGTTATTTTCCAGTAACTAAACTTGAGAGCGTGCAAAATTTCTATGCCGTCGACAACAATACATGTGGGCGGAGCTATGCAAGTTATCCCGTTCGAATCACAATTGTATGACGTCATTAACAATTGACATGGCCGGAGCTAGCTACAGCTTATGCAAACTTCATGCTGTTACATTTATTGAACTGTTTTCTCGTTTGTAAGTTTTGAAATGATATATGTCTGCAGATGGGGTTAAATTGAACAGAAAACTATTTACAGGAAAATACTGTTAATATAAGGATTAACCTTTGATTTTGTTTAGTTTATTAGATCATAAATCCAATGGAGCAGTTGGTAAAGTTAACGTAAACGCTTTGGGTTTACGCAATTTACCTCGTGCTCCATTGGATTTATGATCTAATAAACTTAACAAAATCAAATTTAATCCTTAAATAACCTAGCTATCCAAACACTATTTGACACACTTGATCACATATAAAGATCTGCTGAGTGCCTCACAAATTTGAAACAGTAATACAATAGTAGATGTTACTTGAAGAACATTGTAATTGGTGTAACTTATAGCCAATAGGGGCAAAATTTGCTGAAATGCTCTTAATCAATTATATTTTGTATTGGATTCATTTTCAAGTTAGGTGAGGAGAGCCAATCACAAATTCAAATTTCTGGCAATTACATGTTTGAAAATAACAACTCATGGCATCCATGCTTGTTTTCTCTTGTACTCAGTTCACCACACTTCAGTATGGACACAGTTTATATCACATGACTGAATCACATGACTTTGCAGATATAGGCACCCTCATAAACAAAATGGTGGTCAAGAAAAGGTTATCGATCACAAATATAGCAGTGTTCCTGATTTCATGTCTTTATAAGCTCATCATCCAAAAATTTAAGTCATTTCTTGATGAGTGTAAGCAAAATCACTTATTCGCGATTATATCTTAAGAGGCAAGTTAGCAAGATAAAGTTTTCACAAGTGATTTACAGTAGTCTCCCCTATTTGTATACACGGCACCATGACACATCAACTCACTGTAGCTGGACCAATGATGGACACGCCTTTCTCCGTGGCTTTTTTCACCAGGTTCCTCGTCAAATTTTCTGGGATTCCCTCTGCTATGATGGCAATGGTTCGAATCTATAAATCAAAGGGAGATAATTTTGTTTTTATACAAATTCTCTATGAAACATCATTAATATATTATTTTATTTTATCTGTTCCTTTTATTTAATTTTGAAAAAAACAAATTGAAAATTAAAAAATAAAACCTGTTGCTATGGGGACAATTATCAAAATGCATTACATCTAGAACAACAAAGCTGAATATAAATATGCTCTAACATGAATTTTTTTTAAAATAATATATCCTAAACTTATAATTACCTGTGGGAAGTTGAGAGTTTCCATGCTGCTCTCATAGGCAGATCTAAGAGATGCAAAGCTGACAAGAACATCAGCGTCTGGATGCTTTCCCATGGCATCTGCCATACTCTTGTACACTGAAATTACGCAGAGATAATATTTATGAAAGTGGATTTGGTTTGGTTTGGTTTATTTTGTTTCACATCCTATTAACAGCCAGGGTCATTTAAGGATGTGCCAGGTTTTGGAGATGGAGGAAAGCCAGAGAACCCGGTGAAAAACCATCGACCTACGGTCAGTACCTGGCAACTGCCCCACGTGGGATTCGAACTCGTAACCCAGAGGTGGAGGGCTAGTGGTAGAATGTCGGAACACCTTAACCACTCGGCCACCGCGGCCCCTCTTGAAAGTGGGTCAAGGTGATCCAACAGTCTATGTTTTATAAGTTTTTTGATGCTCTGACTGAGCTGTTTCTCATTAAATTTCATAAATAAAATATTTGTAGTCCCTTATATAATAAAATTTTCTAAATTGGTCAATTTCACAGAATCTATTATTAGCAGTTTTCATGTCTAGAAATCAAGACACAATATGTTGCAATAAGGATGCATTAATATGATATCAATGAATGATTTTGCAGATAAAATGTTAGTGGTAAAAATTTTCTGGTCAGAAATTTTGACACAAAGAAAACAAGAAAAACACATAATTATATGTTTCGCCTTTCGTGCTTTGTGAATGACGTCAAATTAAATAAAGAATATAAAATCATGAACTGTAATGTTAATTCACAAAATCAACCAAAAATCCCCAACCTGTAAATAAATTTCCTGCAAATTGGAGTTACATGTTCAGTAAGATAGTACGAATAATGCGACCAAATTTTAATTCATTCGGTTAACAATAACACTGTGAAAAGTGGACTTAAACGCAAATGTTGACACGGTCATCGCTGGAAAAGCAATACCTTAGCCTCGTTTTTTTTTTACTATGGTCGTAAGCAAGACAAAAATTAATCTGCCGTATGAATTCTGTTCAGCAATATGATCGGCCATCATTTGGAAGGGATGACACCTACCTGGTACAAGGATCTCCTTGTGTCCCCAGTAAAACTTCTGTTTGTGGTCCCCACTGAAATCACAGGACAACATAGAGATACATTTTTTTTGTATTTGTTTTATTTTCAGGAATTTTTTATACAATGCAAAGTACAATATTTTTCAAATAATGTATAACATACATTTGTAGAAAATACCACACACACTCATCTTACTTTCACTTTCATACAATCAATCAGTTTTTTGGTGAATTTTCCAAATCTTACATACATTGTTGTATTTAAAGAATTTTATGAAGAAAGCAGGAAAGAAATTTTAAGGAAAGAAAGGGGAGAAAAACATGGACAAAAACAAAAGCACAACGAGAGGGAGAAAAGAGAGAGAGAGATAAGATTAGGCAATCCAGTTTTAGTATTACAGTGTGTCCTGTCTAGACCGACATCACTGTGACCAAACAATGATTGCCCGTTTACACAAGTGTCTGATTTGTAGAGGTAGAATATAGAACAAACATTTACGCATTAAACATCATTCTGTTTCGTGTACTGGTCCTATAACACAGAACAGGATTGCAGACAAAAAGAATAATGCGCGTTAGAGCGTTATGATTGTTTGTCTGTAATCCTGTTCCGTGTTATAGGACCATAACACGGAACAGAATGATGCTTAATGCTTATATTTACATGTTTTCATTGGTTTTGATTATAAATTCATATTTATATTCTACATTTGTTGTAAAAATTTAAGGTAGATTTCTAATAAATGGAACAGCAAACAGCCAGTATCGGCTGGCTATTTCCAACGTTATGATTATGATGTCACAATCGTAATGACGTCATAATGACCACTCCAGTGTTATGCTCTCATAACATGGAACTGGCCTTGGTAGTGTTATAAAGTGGCAATGCAGAGCAAATGAAAATATAATCATTTACCTTCATAATTGAATCTGAGTTAAGTGGAAATGTTACCTTCAGTAACAAGCCAAATCAAATCAATTACTGTAAATGTACTCAAATTTGAGCACAATACCAGATTTAAACAGACGAATGTAATGCCGAATTGGCACACTCACAATACTTGCTGCAAAAAGTAACGAAACGATCTCAAGTTGGTCTAAAATTGTTAATTGTCAAATTAACCAACCGTAAACAACATCATATGAAGTGATGTCACAAGAGATTTGAAGTTAAGTCTAAGATTTCATGGTTCCTGGATCTAAATTTATAAATTCTGAAAATTTTTAATCCTGTTCGCAAGTGCCAAAAAAGAAATTTTCCATTAACATTTATAGCATTTTTAGCTCTGTTTGGACCTCAAAAACTGTTAACTTTTCCAGGGTGAATGTCGTTCTTTAAATCCAAGAAGAAACTTACGTGAAAGGGTAGATCATGGCAACCACAGACGGCTCCTTGCGCGAGCAGACGTAGTCGAAGTCCAGCATGCCCTGTACAGCACGCTGCTGCATGCCCCAAACAATGGCCTTCGTCTTGTAAGTAAACAGTGGCCCTGTATTACCCTGTGAGGTTGACCTCTGGGTCATGTCACCCTTCGAGTCGGCCGTTTTCGATGGTGATTTACCGTCCACCATTGAACTTCTCCGACTATTAGATGGGGATTGCTGTAAATGTCAACAATGGCATCGGTTAAATTTCTTCGTTATAAGTTTATAAAGTGAATTTTTGTACAAAAACGTTAAGTAGTTCCTTAGCTTCTACCAGCACATCTAAAGCTTTTAAAAAGAAATATTTATCAGAGAATAAAAAGGTTGAGTTATCTCCCTTATTTTCAAAAGGCTGTGATAAAGTTGGAATAACCCTTCCTTCATCAAGTAAAAAATATATTTTAATTTACAAAAGTATTCAGTTTAAAGACCATGGGTCCAAATATCTGAAAAGTATTTACTGGAGTTTTAAGTCTGAAATAAACTGCACTGATACAAAAGAAATTTAGTTATTAAATGGTATGAAATATTCTCATCAAACTGTACAACGCAAAGAAATTGTGTTCCAACAGTGTTTGTTGTGCCTCCAACACAGAAGAGTTCTAAGTAGTTTTTGATGAAAGGATCCCATGGAAATTCAAAGAAATGATCATCAATTTATTTTGCAGTTATATTTTTTTTTATGTTCATACATATTTTTGCGACATTAAAAAGTGGTAAATACTCATATTTAAAAATGCTCTAAAATAAACTCGGCTTGGCCGTCTCATGTTCAATGTACAAAGACATAACTAAAACACACAAGTGTTTAATGCCTTAACTCATTCTCCTCTAAAACATATTTGCACTCTTCCGATTGAAAGGTTGGAATAGTTCATTATTGAATTTTGGGGGTGAATGCCTTATTATAAAACATATAAGTTAACATGGTACGACGCTTCCTTAGCTAAATCAGCAACATCAACAAAATATTAATGACATAATGTATAATTGTACAAAAATGAAAAATTATAGGCAGAAAATTTGAATATTAAAATTGTATGGTGAAACCAGAAAAAAAAGTACACACATTATGCTATATAATGATGATAAAAAGAAAAGATAAATTGTAGACAGAAAATTCAAATTTTAATATTGCTAGTATGCTTAAGGTATGTTTAAGATTTACTAAGTTAGTAAGAGATATCAATCCTATAACTATAGAACCAGGACGGAAGCCGTGCACATACATCAAACAATTTAACACAATCAGTAATGCTTGTATCAGGTCTGCAGAGATGCATTATGTAGTGTTACTGTGGGCAGTTAAACTGAGCTGTAAGTTGACTATACTTCATCTGTAATGAGCCCAGGACACCAGAATCTGTATTTATTATGTAGTGTTACTGTGGGCAGTTAAACTAATCTGTAAGTTGACTATACTTCATCTGTAATGAGCCCAGGACACCAGGACCTGTATTCATTATGTAGTGTTACTCTAGTCAATTAAACTAATATGTAAGTTGACTATTCTTCCCCCGTAAAGAGCCCAGGACACCTAGTCTAACTGAGTTAGTAATGGTAGTGAAGGAAGAACTGGACTGGTAGTTAATATAAGGCATTAATTTAGATTTTTTGATACAATATATTGTATTTTTGTACCCAAAAATCGAGAAATATGTGATTTACGGCAGATGATAAAATAATCAGCTGTTAAGATGGAAATCACAAATAAAATAATAAATGTGGAATATTGACCATTCACAAGCCTTTTTTTTTTATTTGTTAAAAAATTACATCTTGCAAAGGATGTTTGAGTTATCTCCCTTGTAACCTTCCAGACAATTGTACGCGGTGCATATTTCGGAAAATAAATTGGGATAAAGATTTTGAGTCCTGATTTCATGCATTTCCTCACTTATATTTTCAGAACCCTGTAACATATTTGTAATGGGACTCAATCAAAATTCTGAAAATGAAGTTCATGCAGCTCAACTCATTTAAGAAAAGAAAAAAAAATGCTACAAACATTTCTTGTATATCTTACCATATATCACTAAGTGCAAATGTGTATCACACGCAATGACTTCAGATGTTGATATACTGCAAAATCATATGTTTTTGTGGAGCTAAAATTTCACAATTTTCTAAACATACTATTTTGCGGTGGGGACATGAATTTGTGGACAAATATATTATTCCATATAAATATATGTTTCCAATATTTAATTTTGAACTTAATTTATTAATTCATTGTCATTTAAATTTGTGCATGGATTAAATCACAAACAAAATAAATGAAAAATAAAACTCCAGCAAAAATAAATGATTTACAGAATGTAGAGAACATGATACGAAACAGCGAGAATTCCAGTCACAGCACAACATCCTAAATTAACATTCACACTACATCAAAGTGTTTGGATACTTCAGGAATTAGTTTTCTCCAACGTTCATGAGGTCATAACAACATCGGTTTTCTAGAAATATTTACTATGAATGCTAAATCCAGAAGCCAATGCTGTTATAACCTCATGAATGTTGAAAAATATATATTTCCTTATTTATATTTACATTTTAAGTGCTTTAAATTTTTTCTATTTCTATACAAGGGAGCAACTCAAAGAAAGGATAGCATGTTTTTGTGGGAATATGGATAACTTCCATTGTTGGATCCTTGCAACAGTATGACAATAAATAAAACAAACAAAATATACTTCCACTTTCAACATAATTTTATCCTACGCATTAAAGCAGTTCATTTCAGTTTTAAAATCAAGCAAATCATGTTTTAATTATTATTTATATGAGCTTTTATAAAAACCTCATCAAGGTTTTATGGTGGATGTAGACTAAGTACACACTGTGCTACATCACTGAAGTGTAGCAATACGCAGTGATGAATTAATGTGTTATGTGGAAGTCATCAATTTGCTGGTTTAACATTAAAATACTTATTAAATATCCATTAATCCAACCATTTCATCCACTTTTTTTTTATTCCACAGGAGTCAACAGATTTTCCTGATATGAAAAAAATCTCAGCTGAGCTCTTGTCTTCAATTTCAATCAGAATGTTGAAAAATTGACATCTGCTTCGTTTATGCCCCTCCAATGATTTATAAATTACAAGAAGCACTGTTTTAATTCATTTAAGACTGAAAATAGCAAACACATCTTTTTTTCAAGCTGGTTTTTTTTTTACTCCCTTGTCAATGGTTAAAAATTTCAACGTTTTACACCTTGAATGTTACAAAGAAAAAGTAATAAATTTCAGCTTGTGAATTCCTAATTGAAAAGCTTTGAAAACTTTAAAAATAAATGAATATAGTCAAATCTTGTTATCTCAAAATTGGCAGGAAATATGGGAAAACTTTGAGCTATCCAAGAATTTGATTTAGTGAGTTCTAATATTTGGGTCAACACACACAGAATGTAAATGAAACATCATAAATATTTCAGTTTTGATAATGATATGTAGACAATGCTATACAATTCCCATACCAGACACTCACAAATCTACAAGATATTTAGTATGTATAGGGATTAATATATATATATATGTGTGGTTATGTTATTTTTGTTGTTAGTTCTGAGGAGGTATCCAAAATTCCAGTGTTGTAATACATTATCCAGTGGATTCCACTTAATATCACATTCCTCTTTATATCATGTTTTTCTAAAGCACCATTTTTTCCTCTATATGATCTATGTAATTTAATTTGGTTAATAATAAATATCATATATTTTGAGTTGAATTCCTCTTAATATCATGTGTTTTTAATACAATCACTTAAAATATCAAGAAAATTATGTCATTTCCATTTATTTATTTCAGATACAACTTGTACAAAATATTGCATAGAAAATAAAAAATACCCCCCCCCCCTAAAATATTATTTTTAATGAAATAATATTATCTATAGATTTATACATTTTCATATGTTCATTGAATAGCTTACTTTATTTATGGAGATTAGAAATGCACTAGATTTAATGGGAAAACATGTTTCTCTTAATGTCACATTCCTGTTAATGTCCTGTTTTTGTCTTACAAATGCAACATGATATAAAGAGGAGTGCACTGTACACCCAAACAGTATACAAAATATGACAATATTTATAGTATATACAGATACAACAATTACAGAACAAACATGTATGTACATTTAGTGTTTTACATGCAATGACTAATCTATTAAGAGGGATCTCTTTCTTAGGGATAAGCTACAATGCATACAGGTCTTAATTTTAAGTAATTTTGAATATATTCTGTTTTAAAACTTTAAAAAGTCTCATCATTTGGAATAAGAAAACAGATAAATTAAATACTAATGCATTATTCATTTCCATGTTATTATTAAATTGGGATTCTGAATGTAAACAAATATATAATGAAACTATCATTTTGATGAGCTGTTACTTGCATCTTTGGATAATAATCAGCTATAATTCAGTAATCGGGAGTATTTGGGGAGGGGGGGGGGGGGCGTATTCCCGATCATGGGCTTATGGGGGGGGGGGCTTATTCCCGAGCATGGGCTTATCAACAGTAATCTATATAGTGCATAACCATGTTAATGTGCTACAGACATCTATAGACTAAAGCCAATCATATACCTGTACAACCTGCAAAACAAACAGGGTTAGAGGTTAAAGGTCAACACAATTAATGGCAATCAATTAAGGCCTTAACGCACATAGAACCAGAAACAGTTTTAACTTCAAAAAGATCCTAAATCACAGACCAACATCTACATCAAAGATCAACAATTAACACCATGCATGAAATGCATCGAAAATTCTCATCAACTTTAAGGAGATTTGTTAATCTTCAGGTTATTTTGCACTTACTAATGATAATGAGACAATTGACTGAAATGAAGAAATCAAACATATAAAAAAAAAAAAATGCTTCATATGGAAACACTTTTATTGATGTTTTCCAATAATTACAATAATATATTTATAGATAATTCATATTTCCATGAACATCAAAATTACATTTTTTTCATATAATTTTTTGCTGAACAGGTTGTGCAAAGAACTTTTAAACCTATTATTAAAGTATCGTACTTGTTTGCTTTGAATATTGAAAAACTATTGTGACATTTTGAAGATTGTAAAGAATCAAAATATCATTCAGAATTCTACAATAAAATACCATATAATTTTTATGCTGACTGTGATCTATTATGACATCAAATATGAACTCTTATAACATTCTTTTTACTTCGGATGAGTGTGGGTACATGTATTTCTTCAAGAAAAAAAAAAAAAAAATAAAAAAAAATTCCCTTCATAATATGCAAAAGGAAAGGAAAGTTTCATCCATTAAAATCTGCCACGTTTTCCTCGTTTTCATTTCATCCTCCAAATGTAATATATTACATATCTGGATATTTAGTACTAAAACTTACTGTATTGATAAAAATGGGAATATATAAAGAGATGAAAACGATTTTTTCAAGCTACTACGAAAATATCTCCAGTCCTGTAAGCATTTTTTGAATTAACTGTTTTAACACAATTTTTGTCTCTTATATTTTAACAATATGGCATAACAGGTTTAATGTAGCTTTGTACTTGGCTTGAGCAATCATTGATTAGGATTAAACATGGAGCAAATGATTATTGTTATATTCTCACACGTTATTAACGCTTCCTCTCCCTTTTATTTCCACAACAAATTGTTATGATTCAATTAGCCTTTATTTGATGTAAAAGTGGCCAAATCTCACAGCACACCACACCATTAGATTAGCCAAACCTTCAATGTCACCACACGGTAAATCAATAGATAGATACATTTTTCTGGTTAAAACGTTACTTTACTACTTGGATAATGTCAATAGTTATGATTTCAGTAAATATTTATTACTACATGTTGTAAAAGATTGAAAGCAATGTATACCTAAATCTTGTTTAATTGTAAGCCTGGTTCTTTATTTATAATCCTTGTTCACTTATAAGCCTGATTCACTAGTTAACTAGCAAATCTGGCTTATTTTTTACCCTGTTTCATTCATAAACCAGGTTTACTAGTTCACTCATAAACCTGATTCTCAAGTTCACTCATAAAACTGGTTCACTCATAAATCTGGTTCAATCATAAACCTTGTTCACTCATAAACCTGGTTAAATCATAAACCTGGTTAAGGTTGTTTTCTGGTGTGGTTTTCGCCGTGGCAATTAGTCGTACTAAAGGGAGGTAACTCTTTGAGTTTTACATAATGACGTAATATGTAAATCCGTTTGAAGTCTTAAATATTTAGAAAGCCGTGTTTTTAGTAATACGAGTACATAATGCATTGCACTGAATAATAACGTATTGATATTTGGATCACAAGCACAGACCTAAACTAAAAATTACGACATGCCGTAAATGTTCTCGACTACCAACCAGTCGGAAGCAGACGTCAAGTAAACAACCTAGGCCAGCTGGCTGCTGACTACGATATCCACTAGGAAAGCGAAACATGTAGTTATGGACCAGGAAACTTAACGTGGGTTACAATATAATCCCAGCTAAACCACATTGAAATATATTAAAAAAGTACAGCAGTCTCGACGATAGAACAGACGAGGAACCGCCAGCCCAAATCGGTGATTTTTGCAGCGTGACCTACAAATGTACATGTACGATCACCTGTACTGACAGTACACCATCGTGACCATGGCACATACGCATGCACTCCATAACAAGATACTGAATACAGATCGGACAGAAGAGAGAGGTGGATATAGATGGCAGAAGAACTGTACTGCTTGGTGTGTTGGCGGATAGTTTGTCTACATGTGTCAAATGTGGCCTCACAGCTATCTGATGCTCAGGACATAATATAAACCCCACCAGCTGCTCATGGGCTGTCAGCAATGATAAGGTACGGTACATATACAATGTGATATTGATAACGATGTACATGGTGATATTTCCCCAAATTTAATTGACAAAATTCCAGACTCTATCAAGAAAGCTAAATTATCACCCTCCACTAACTTGAAAAGTAAACCTACCCCCCCCCCCCCCCCCCCCGCGCCCCTCAGCTCATAGTGTAACACAACCAATGAGTACATTAGTACAATATTCAGAGTATGAAAATATATTATGATGGTCAACAACAGATGGATTTAGGTTGTGTGTGAGAGAGAGATTTGGTGTGCATTTAAATGTTTTGAAAATAAAAATACAAAAAAAGTCCTGGAAAATAATTGTACAATCACTTACATAATGCTTACCCCATGATCAATGATAAATACATGAATACAGTCAGCTATTCATAAATCATTTCAACTCCCTTTCAAATCAAGTTGATGGCAATGATTATTGATTAATGTAAAGTCAGTCATATTTTACTACAGACAGTGAGTTGTACACATGTGTATTTCAATACAAAATAGGATATCAATCGTTTATTACCCATGAAGACACATTTGAACTCTTCCAATGCAATGGCTGGGTTAGTTCATTTTGTAATTTCAGGTGTGAGCGAGTAAGGCCAAAAAAATATGTATGTTTCCGATATCCGACTGACCCTAGTTTTACTGCTGACCCTAGCTATTTTATCACCTTCTTGTATCCAAGATTATTTTATGAGCCTTGCAAAGTTCATATCTACTCCATAAAATCTTTAAATGTGCTTCCTTCCTGTATCGACAGTCTGACCTTATTCTGGACAACCTAATAGCCATTGAAATGTGTGAAAAAGCATGGTAACATTTGAAATGAAGCATAATATAATTCACTTAAATAAATAAATATAAAAAAAAAAGAATTATGAATTATTTACCTACCGACCTATCCTATTTTTTTAAGGCATGTTACCTGAACATACATATTTTTTTGGCCTTATAAAATGAAGCAACAATTTTCAACAGTATTTTATTAATAATTATTCAGGTAATAAAATCTATCCGTGCATTTGTAAATATAAAATTTATTGAAACCATTGATTTGAAGAGTTATTGGCACATCCTACCTACCACCCCCCCCCCCCCCACCCCCCCAATTTGGTTAAAAATTGCTGCCTCATTTTCATTTAACTCGTTCACTCCTGGAATTACAGAATGAACTAATCCAGCTCGAGTTTACTATAGTTTGTATAGGAAAATTATACTTATGGGTATATTTTGTCAATTGGAAATAATTCAAACTTGGATGGAATTATAACTAGTGTATGACAGTTTGATGTATGATCTTTTTACCCTGGGGCTGAGGGTGGGGTCCAAATTTGTCCAAGTACCTAAAATACTCATTGCAGATGGAAAGGTCGCACAATTGTGGATTTCTTTCCCTGATTTGACAAAATGACCTCAATTAATGTGTTCAATTTAAATATTACCAGAATTTGGGTCAAATTTTGTATGTAGTTTTTATTTCATTTCATTTTTTCTGCATTGTTTAGTGTTGTACAAACAATCCAAATACCCTGCCATTTTCACAAACTTTTATGTTTATTGTATCTTCTCTTTATTAACAGGTCACTCTTCCATGAAACAGGCAAAGTTCTTGGATTCATTGGTAGTGCAAAATTTTGCAAGACCATCAACTTTGTCAACAGAATATGCACAACACCTAAATCACATGACTATCGACTATTGCAAAAACTTGAATGGTAGTTCAAATGGAATGGAACAAGAATTGATTGTGGATCTAGTTTCAAAACATAAAAAATAGGAAGTACACTTAGGAACTCTGACTGCTAATGAAGACACAGCAACTATTTTCATGTTGAGTCAAAATGTAAATCCAAACATCAAAATAATTGATAAAAAGAGTGACAAAAGACTGTTTGGTGACCATGAACTGTGTGATTCTTCATGGTGCTCACATATAAAATACAGCTCACATCCATATGGACAACTCATTGTTTTGTGGTTGCAATCAATATTTATATATATATATTATTTTGACACTAATTATAAAATTATATGTATTTGAAAAATATCAGAAAGTTTGAAATTTTTTTCTAGTTATTTTTTTACACTCATGAAATTGATTCAAATCTACCCAAATATTTCAAAGGGAGACAATTCTGTTTTAAAATCCAACTATTTTTGCAACTATTAATTTTCATTTCACCAATATTTCTTTAAGAAAAATTTTTTAGAAGGAGCTAATAATTATTTAAGGAAATATTAAAATTTTGATAAAATATTTGCAAGGTTCTTTGTATTTTTCAATGCAGTTTTGATTCAATTAAGTGAATTAATAGTATATTGGGTCAATCTAATCAGGGGAGGTAACTACGATGCATTGAAATTATTGTTTTACACATTTACACATTTTACTAATTATTGAAAAAGTTTCAACGCTAACATGTTAATTTTTTTTAAAATAATAATTAAGCTAGATCTGTCCTACCAACTGACAATATAGCAGAAAAATGTAGTTACAGGAATTATATTTAATTTTTGTTCCAATATGGAAATATTGTGCATATTTTGTAACAATTGTTCAATACTGATACAAGAATAAAATAAAAAATTCAAACAGATATGCGTTTTGATTACTTATTTTTTTGTTTACATTTCACCAAAGACATCACGAAGGGTGAAGATTAAGCAGAGGAAATAATCTTGATAGTTGTTTTTCTTTTTGATTTTACATTTTCAATAAACAAGATTTTTTGAAATGCCAAACTAGGCTAAACAGCCTTAAATGATAAGGCATCTTCGAGAAGACCTGGAAAAAAATCAAGCACGCTAACATATCATTTTTTTTGCATTTTTCTGTTTAACATAACCTCATCTTTCAAAAAAATCATAAGAGAAAAAAACGTAGTTACAAGAAAATTTTGACTTCATACCAGAAAACAACCTTAAATCATAAACCTGGTTCAATCATAAATCTGGTTAAATCATAAACCTGGTTAAATCATAAATCTGGTTAAATCATAAACCTGGTTCAATCATAAACCTGGTTAAATCATAAACCTGGTTCAATCATAAACCTGGTTCAATCATAAACCTGGTTCAATCATAAACCTGGTTCAATCATAAACCTGGTTCAATCATAAACCTGGTTCACTCATAAACCTGGTTAAATCATAAACCTGGTTAAATCATAAACCTGGTTCACTTGTAAACCTGGTTAAATCATAAACCTGGTTAAATCATGAACCTGGTTCAATCATGAACCTTGTTCACTCCTAAACCAGGTTTACTAGTTTACTCATAAATCTTGTTCTCAAGTTCACTCATACACCTGGTTCCCTCATTAACCTGGATCACTCATGGAGAATGATAATGATGATATGGAAACAAAGAGAGCAGCCCACATGTCTAAACAGATGTCCTTCTGAGCCCACAACTCTAGATAGATGTCCTTCTGACTGAGCCACTATAGGGAAACTAGCAGATTACCGAGTACTGATCCTACGCTCTGTAGCCATGGTAACTATATATACGTACCCCGCCGGTAGGGAGAAGGAAGTTAGCTGTGGTCTGCATGGGTTTCGGGTTGTCTGGGATCTCTCGCTTGCCCAACGCCATACTGACGATGGAGGTCATATGAGTCTCCGGTCCAAACACGTGGATTGACACCCCGAGTGTATTACCTGAAATGAAAAGGGACAATTACTAATGGGTGTATGCGTATGAAACATGAAAAGAAAAATGGAATCCAAGGTCTGCCAAAGAATACTGAAGTACTATGGGTACACCAAGACATGCAAATATCATGTGATCTTACAGTCTGATATTTTCTTTCCAGCTGTGTGAACTGTCATTTTTCATGTCTTCAACTGCCTGACAGTATAAAGGCATTCCTTTTGGTCTCTATGGTTTTTCTCCAGGTACTCCGGTTTCCCTTCATAACAAGCCCCCACCACCTCCCCCACTTACATGCTAACATTGTGGCCAACAAGAGTGATTAATGTAGGTTGAAATAATTTGATTCATAATTGTTGTAAAATTAATAAAGTTTAATTTTTGTTTGATTTATAAGCCTTACCTGACTGGGTAAGATCCCTAACCAAACCCTCATCTGAATTTCTTTTGAGATGGGTCTTCAAAAGAGGGATAGTCTACACTATATTGGCTTATTATTCTAGACAACAGTCAGTCTCATATGACTTACATAGGTTTGGCTGAGGCCCAAAAGTAGGGGGCGGGCTTATTACTGAGCATGGGCTTATTGCCAGATAAATACAGTAAGTGATTCCTTGTGATTGAGGCTATAATTGAGCCCTTATCAAAACTCCTCATGATGAAAATGTACACTTATTGAGTTTGAATACCTTCAGTCTGTGACATGAACTCTATATGTTAAATCTAGTTCCTGTTGTGCGAGTCCTATGACAAAGATCTTACCTAGTTCTCTCATGATCCTCAGCCCCTCCTGGTAGTTAGGCCCGGCTCTCCTCACATAGATTTTGGTCTTTGTTTCGATTAACTGTTGCTGGAACTCTCGTAACGCTCTCACAATACCCTGGAAATATAGTCATCATGAATCCATTTTTGTTTCCTTGATCAGTTTCAAAATCAAATTTACATAACTATGGACCATAAGGAAACTGTGTGTGAAATTTGAGAAAGATCTCTTGGACATTTTCTTTGGAAATGCAATGTAGCACTATATCAAAATTCAAGATGCCTGCTAGTTAAATTATCACAAGTTAGTTTGGTGGTTCGCAAATTATTATCCGTGGTTATAGGGCCTTAGCAACCAGCCAATATCGTTCACAACTCCCTGTGAAGCATACCGTTGATGCTGCATTCTATAATTTCTATCACTGCCTTCTTATATGCTAATTTACTGCTGTGTAGACTGGAATAAGCAAAGATACAACATAGTGCTGTGACATGACTTGAACCCACGATCCTTCAGTCACACCAGCCTGGCGTTCTACCACTAGACCACCGTGCCTCACAAATGATGAAGGACCGTCAGGGGAACCCTGCGTACATTATAAACATTTACCTTAAATGTGGCGGCCACGTTGGTGAAGTTAGCGATTCCTCCTCCAACGATCAGAATCTTCCCTGGAAAAAATAAAAAGAATAATTTATTTTCACAGGCAGGAAATCATACATAATAATTTATTATCACAGGCAGAAAATTTCTGTCAAACCTGTATTATAACTGTATTCAACTTAATAAGCCCAGTGTGTACTTGAATAAACACAAAAGAGGTGCGCTTAATAATACAGGGAGAACTTTTGGTGTGAAATCTGGGTGGAAAAATGTTCCAGCATTTTTGTTCCTTTCCCTGGAAAAGAGTCTTTGGTTAAATGACTGAAGTTTTTGTTGGTAGGTGACTAATTTATTAGTTTTAATTATCATCCTCTTTCCCTGTTAGCTGTTATAAGATGGGAGGGGGAGAACTCTTAAAGGGCAGGTGTACATGTGTATATTAGGTAGAATATGGTAATATCGTTACACTATTTTTACATTATATGTATGATATTTCAATCATTCAAGATATAAGGATGTAAACTGATAACGTACATATTTTAGCAGTAATCTTATTTTAGCAGTAATCTTATTTTAGCAATATTTGCGCTGAAAGCTTCTGCTAAATTATAATTGTGCTATTGTATATTGGTTGATACAATATTGTTTTTATACTGCCAACCTGCATCCACAAGTTGAGCACAACCAATGTACCTACCGTCA
The DNA here is from genome assembly GCA_947623455.1 of Mimachlamys varia. Taxonomy (NCBI): domain Eukaryota; kingdom Metazoa; phylum Mollusca; class Bivalvia; order Pectinida; family Pectinidae; genus Mimachlamys; species Mimachlamys varia. The sequence continues at coordinate 36,580,722 of OX392538.1, read as the reverse complement.
GGGTGAATATCTTGCGTCATCAGACTAAGGATGGTCTTTGCATACTCGTACGTCTGTTGTTCACTGGGTGCTCCGGAATACTCGCCGTAGTTAGCTAGCTCTGGAGCTCCGCCTAGGTCGCAGATGGTATCGCTGGAAAAGCAAAAAAATATGAAATTATCTTACTTGTGAACGGTTTTACTTAAACTTTTAGATTTTTTTTCATTATATTTTTTCTCTCTGTTTTAGCAGACTTTATATATTGGAGATGAAACTTGAAAACTTCTACATTATTGAAATATATGAACTATATTTATTTTACATCAATTATGAAACAGGTTATACAACTTATATTAATAACTCGATCGATCTTGTTGGCCCGGATGTAAGCATGCGAGGGGTCTTATTGTGGAAGGAAACTTGAGTACCCGTAGCAAACCCACATGGACATTCAGGTGACCCCCAAACCTTTTCATGGACAAGAAATCAAACCCCGGTCGCCTTGGCGAAAGGCAAGTGCGCTATTCGCTGCCCCACCCAACCACCCCATTATTAGAAAGATGAAACTAATCGGGGAACCCTCAGCAGCACTCGATATTTAATTTAAATCATCCCTCTATTCGGGAGAAAGAAATTGACAATAATTAATCTATTACACATCCTTTGTAACACTTTTTATCCTTCTCTTTTCTTTACTTTCTAACTTCTATTCTCCATTGTGTAACTTGACATTTCTAGTCTTAGTGTCAAGTGTTAAGTTTTATAGTCGCCATCTTGGTCTCATTTAGAAATATTTTGTATCTTTGTGTGATATGAAGATGGACGTTTTTGAGTATGATCATTAGTGTGCTTACTTCTTGTGATTGACAATGCTGACTCGGTTCTCATTTTGAGGATGGATGCTTACTTGGATGTGACCAAAATTTACATAGCGGGTGCTGTCGTTGAAGCAGAAGACGTTTACTCTTCCGGAACACATGATCTTATTCTCTTGTAATTTTACGAGGGTTTCCGCCTAAATCTTTCATTTGCTCATATTTTGCCCCTAGTTTAATCCATTTTGTGTGGAATATGGTTTTGTTGATGCTTTGGTATTCCGATTTTTTCCCCCCAAAGGACAACTGTGGCGACTTACGCGAATATGACTGAGGCTCCGCCCCCTGCTACCATTGTCCAGATGCGGCCCTTCCTGTTTAGGATGGTCAGTTTGAGAGAGGCTCCACTCTTAGCGTCAAGGTCAGCAATATAAGCTTCCTGTGAAAAGTACAAGCAACAAAATCAATCACCATTATCTCGAAATACTGAAAAGCAAAACACAGCAGAATCTTGTGAATCTTGTCTCTTTGGTTACCATGGTAGTGAAACTGGGTCTCTTTGGTTACCATGGTAGTAAAACTGTATCATCAGCATGCATTCATTATAACCTGATCGTGTCTTCAGTTAATGATCTCCAGTATTATTTCACCCCATTCAGTAAGTATATTTTACATCTATATTTCACTACAGTGCACTCCTCTTTATATCATGTTGCATTTGTCAGATAAAAACATGATATTAACAGGAATGTGACATTAAGAGAAACATGTTGTTCCACTAAATCTAGTGCATTTCCAATCTCTATAACTAAAAGTAAGCTACTTAATGTACATATGAAGATGTTTCAATATATAGATAACATCATTTCAATTAAAAATCATTTTTGGGGATATTTGTTATTTTCTATGCAACATTTTGTACAAGTTGTATCTGAAATCAATGGAAATTACATCATTTTCTGGATATTTTATGTGATTGGTTAAGAAAAACATGATATTAAAAGGAATTCATCTCAAAATACATGATATTAACCAAATACAATTACATAGATTATATAGAGAGATAAATCGTGCTTGGGAAAAACATGATATAAAGAGGAAATGTGATATTATCAGGAGTGATATTAAATGGAATCCACTGTACTTTGTAGTTACAGCTGAAATTCATTTTCCCTAACTCATCAACTTGTTGTATAATTTGAAGACTTTGATTTAAATTATTTCGTTCGTCCTTGATATTACATAATCAACTTTTCCAATTTCTAAATTCGAAACGAACAGTTAACATGTGTCTTCAGGGGTGGATGAGTTGATTTGTCAAAACAAGTTTTGGTGGATACAAGAAGAATGGGTAGATATTCTTTGAGGAGAAAACCCTTCATTCACCCCTGGAATTTCATAATGAACTATTCCAACCTTTGAATTGGAAGAGTTTAAATGTGACTTCAGGGGTTTATGAGGTTATTGTCTTTCAATACATGTTTTTACTTACCTCTGGAAGTGCATCTCTACCAAAGGGAGGAGGGAATGACATCTCGCCCCACTTAGCCTTACAAAGATATTCCGCACACTGGTCAATCTTGGCGGCGAGGTCCAGGATGTAGATCTTTCCTCCGGTAAACACTGTTGTGGAGGAGGTCATTAAAACATGAATCTCTCAAGAAGTTAATCAGTGGCTTTTCTAGATAGCAAACGTTACAAATATCTTACGATATTCTATTTTAGGGAGAAATAAACTTGTAGCAATTCCAGTTGATAAATTCTGAATTATAAAAGTACCTGTTCTACTGTTTTAAGAATTTCTAGACAAAAATGGTTCCAGTATAAAGAAAGTTAAATCCTGAAATTGTTCAAGAAAACCACTAATCTTGCTACAATACATTCAGGGCCATTTGGCTTATAACAGCAAAATGTAATTGCAAATTTCAGTAAAGAAATGTTTAACAATGGTTGGCCAATCTTGTTATTTTCAAAAAAACATTCTTTGAAAAAAAAAAAATTAAATTTTTAATTTTTTTTTTATCTAATAAAAAATTTCCTTAATTTTTTTTTTTAATTTTTTTTGTAATATCTTGTAACTTTCAAATAACAGTTAAATGGTATGTAACAAAGTTTTTATTTATATGATTTTTAATTGACTAATAAAGTACTCGGGTACCGACACAAAATTCTACGTAAGCTTAGAGGATCATTTCCTCCCAAGTTTTTCCCCCTAAATCTTTGCCTTACCGAGTGGGTTGATCTCCAGGTAAGTGAAGTGTAAGTCCCTGTAGGCCTCATACAGCGCCAGTAAAAACGCCGTCAGCACACTGTAAAGAAGAACACAGAAGTATTTTACAAGCTTTTTGAAAAAGCATAGGTGTTTAAGTAGTAGAAACCTCCTATGAGGGAGATCTCCCTCATTACACATTTCCAATGAGGGAGAAAGTGCATGAAACACGTCTAAAACTGCATTACTGAATTTGTTTCGCCCTTTTTATGTATCAAAACAACATCAAAAAGTATTCATTTGATCCAGACACAGCTGTTATGGTCATTGCACACACTCTACATTAACTAGGATATCATTTGACCACAGGATGTAGAGTTTGAGTTTGTGTGAGTTTGGACTTGAATGAGGGAGATTTTGAGGGAGATTGATAAATCATAGTCAAAATGAGGGAGTCTCCCTCGTAATGAGGGAGGGTTAAATGTTATGAAACAGGGACACAGAAATGTTTTACAAGTTTCTAGACAGACAGTGGATAGGCATCATATACAGTACAGTTGAACCTTGTTATCTCAAACTCATGTAACTTGGAGACCTAACTGTTTAAATCATTGTATTTTGTCAGTCTTTACCAAAGTTCATAACATTCAATCACCCTTAATTAATTTGAATACTTGGATAAATCAAAGTCTTTCCACTGTGCCGCTGACTTCAAGAAAAGTAGGTTCGACAGTATATCTGAAATACTATGTCCTTTCAAAACATACAGCGGGTTATCATTTCAAGTGTCAATTTCAAAAAGCCTGGAATAAAACATTTACTATTGGTTTCAAATTGTGGACTCAAATTATCAAAATATTAATGTAAATGACCATCTTATATCAAGTATCATGAAACAGTTTCTGGAAAAATGTAATAGGACAAATATTATGAATATACAAACAATTTAGTTTTTTCACTTTTTCAATTGTACAGTAGGTTGAGGTTAATATCACATTCCTGATAATAACACAGGAGATTAAAAGGAGTATACATATAATAATAATAATAATTTGAGGTTCTTATATATCGCTATATCATGACCTTAAAGGGCATCTCAAATTATTATCTTTGGTTATAGGGCCTTAGCAACCAGCCAATATCGTTCTCAACTCCCTGGGGAGCATACAATCGGTGCTGCCATTTCGGTGCTCACAGCCCAACCACGTTCTTATTTACAGTTGAGTAGACTGGAACAAGCAGAGTAAAGTATCTTGCTCAAGGATACATGACAAGTGCTGTGAACGGGACTCGAACTCGCGACCCTTCGATCAAGAGCCTGGCCACCTACCACTAAATCACCGTGCCTCCATTTACTGTACATATATTGTAGCTGACCTACCTGTGTGCTGCAGCAGGGACGTTCACAAGCAGCGTGGAGGTAATGGCATCCGCTGTTAGATCCTCCCCGACCGGCACGTCCATTTTGACTGCCTAAAAAACATAATTTTATATAATTTATTTTTGCTTGATGTTGTATTTGTACTTATTTTGAATCTTGATTTTCAAAAACACTTTTTGTTATCATTATATGGCTGTATTAGAGTTAAGGTTGTATACTAACTTCCATATTATACCTGTGGGTTTTGTAAGAGTTATATTCCCTCAACTTCCTAAGGTAAGAATCAGTGTTAAGGCTGTAAGCTACCTTCCATATTATATCAGTTGGTTTTGTAAGAGTTATATCCCCTCAACTTCCTAAGGTAAGAATCAGTGTTAAGGCTGTAAGCTACCTTCCATATTATATCTGTTGGTTTTGTAAGAGTTATATCCCCTCAACTTCCTAAGGTAAGAATCAGTGTTAAGGCTGTAAGCTACCTTCCATATTATACCTGTTGGTTTTGTAAGAGTTATATTCCCTCAACTTCCTAAGGTAAGAATCAGCGTTAAGGCTGTAAGCTACCTTCCATATTATATCTGTGGGTTTTGTAAGAGTTATATTCCCTCAACTTCCTAAGGTAAGAATCAGTGTTAAGGCTGTAAGCTACCTTCCATATTATATCTGTTGGTTTTGTAAGAGTTATACCCCCTCAACTTCCTAAGGTAAGAATCAGTGTTAAGGCTGTAAGCTACCTTCCACTTTATCTCTGTGAGTTCAGATTATATGCTAGCTCTAAACCTAAGGTTTATATCTGAGTTAAGGCTGTATGTCATATTATTTGTGGGTTTTTGTAAGAGTTGTCTCCCTTTAAGTTATATGTTACCATTAGAGTGAAGTCTCTGTGCTTCCTTACATATTATTCCTACATTTTTTATAAGATATATATATGCTGTTTTATAATTTTACCTTTGAACTATGTAAGAATAAACTCCCTTCAGAATAATACTGAACAATTCAGAAATTTAAGTGTAATATATTACCATTAATGTAAATCTAAAGTGTATGGCATCAACCGGTTCAAAGAGGATAGTTGACCTGTTTATAGTATAATTGAACTCTCCTGGATATACCAAATGCATATCATAATATTGTAATTTACATATTAAATCTTTATGGTAATTGAACTTTTTCTTTTTAGTTTATTCAGAAAAGTGACTTCCTCAATTCCAGTCAGCTTCATTCTGAGAAACTTTCATGGTAAAACATTATAGTCTAGCTGTGCATGCATCCTTTTATTGATCCAGTCCCTCAGTAATAGCTACCCTCAAAGCATTGCTTCAAACTGAACACAGATTTAAAAGGCTTGTTACGGAGATTCCATATTTCTATCTACAAAAACACAAGTTTCACATCCCTCGATCCTGTAGCTCAAAGTACTGTTAGTTTGATGATATGTCTAAAACTTTCTTTTGTGTTATTTTCTTACCACATTAAATTTTTTGGATTTTTTTTAAATTGAAGTACATACAATGGTAATCACCTCAAGAAGCAAATATATTACAATAAACTATTTTGTTTCGTAAAAATTGAAAATATTTAATTAAATTTAATGCAATATTAAGTTGACAAGTCTTTGAGTAACCCAGACTGACATGTCAGTGCTTCCTGACTACAAGATGTATGTCCTCTTTTGCAGACAAGTCTGAAGGTATAGCGGGAGATCTATAATGATGACATATATTGTACATTACATTGTATCTTCTAGATATTGGTTTCCCGCTTGATGTAATGACTGTAAAAACCTATTAAAATTGTGAAATTTGGTATGAAATGGATTTTAAATCACTGTCTCTGTTGTATGGACAAGTTAGAAGTGAAATGTGGCTGGCCTTGGGTTAGATGTCTACTTTTAACCCACACACCCCTGAAAATTCATAATGAACTAGTTCAGCCTTTGTTTTGGACGAGTTTAAATGTAAATTCTGGGGTGAATGAATTAAATCCTCTGAAAGGTGATACTTTAATGACATGGAACTAGTCAAGTTTTAACAAACTGATATCTAATCGCTTAAGTTTTCTATACATCTCCAAATAACCATTGTATATACTATCAAAATAGGCCACATTAATACACAGCATAATGTACAATGCCAACAATAGTATTGGTATAATGTACGGTATTCATTTTCTTTCACAAGCACAAACCAAATACACCATGCATAAAGCCTAACATAGGCAATCAACGTCCTGTATACTTATCAATATTTACATATGCTCTGCATTTTTCCATTCTAATGCATTGAGAAGGCATATATTACAAATTGGTTCACAAATTATTATTCTTGGGTATAGCACTTTAGCAACCAGCCAATATCCTTCTCAACTCCCTGGGGAGTGTACAGCCTGTGCTGCCATTTCGGCGCTCACATCTAGCATTCTACAATTTCAAGCACCACTCCAACCAAATACTCATTTATTTACAGCTGAGTAAACTGGAACATGTTAATCTTGCTCAAAAATGCCATGTCATGTTATGTCATGCCGTACAAAGAATCTGCAACCCTTTGGGCATGAGCCAGGCGTCCTACCACTTGTCTACCGTGCCTCCGTTTAAGTAAAGGCTTCGATCTTCATAAATATATTCTATTGATGAACAGACATAGTAATCCATGGGTAACTTAAAGGCCCAATATATGTACCTTTCGGCAAAACTTGAAGCGAAAATCAAGCCTAATAACTTATTATATTTATAGATTAAGTTAAGATTAGCTAATATCAGCAATATTCAAGATGAATTCTTACGCGGTTACCGGAACAGCAGTAGTTGAAACTCGGTATTTGTAAACACGCATCCATTTTGAACCGTCTTCTTCCTTCGGTTTATTGTTGAAGTGGGCCACACCTGAATTCTTTTCAGTTCTTTGGATTTTTCTGTCAAGAGTTTCTTTTAAGTTACTGCTCAGGTTTATTTCATTTTAGGCTTATTTTTGCATGGTTATTAACTGGAGTTTTTGTCAGAATTTTTCAGAATCACGAAAAAATTCCTGAAGTTACGTATATTGGGCTTCTTCAAATTCTTACCTTGGCATCAACGTCGCCGATGTCCACACCACCCTCGTGATGGAACAGGATACTGTCGGCGTGTCTGTGGGAATATATACACACGTAGAACTCTTCATCCTGTGAAAACAAAAAAAACACAACATCTTATTTATGGAACCTGATACAGGATTTCCATATAAGCAATCAATCTCCGAAACCATTAATGAGGGAGATCTTTTTCATTCCACATTTCCAATGAGAGAGAGAGAGTGTGTGAAACGTGACTCAAACTACTTTGCTATATATTACATACCTGTTAACCCTCCCTCATTACGAGGTAGACTCCCTCATTTTGAACAAAATTTACCACTCTCCCTCAAAATCTTCCTCATCAAAGTCCAAACTCTTACAAACTTAAAATCTACATCCTGTGGTCAAATGATCCCCTAGTTACTGCAGTGTGTGTGTAATGACCATAACAGGTGTGTCTGGATCAAATGAATACCTTTTGAAGTTATTTTGATACATAAAATGGGAAGGACAAATTGAGTAATGCAGTTTCAGTCGCATTTTTTGCACTTTCTCCCTCATTGGAAATATGGAATGAGGAATATCTCCTTCATTGGAGGTTTCAGAGATTAACACCTAATATGTATATTATATATCTATTTTTTCCCTTTTTATGTATAAATGGTATTTTGAGTAAGGTATTAACGTAGCCTGTTTTTCTGTGACAGAATATACATCTTACCTGTGTGTGAGTGACAAATGGTTCAATGACAAAGTTCCTCAGTTTTCCCCGCGCAGCTCCGATCTGTCAAAAAAAAAAAAGTCAGATATGAAACTAATTGATTTCAATGCTTTTAATTATCTCAACTGTAACCTAGTACATCTCGGTCAATATTAATCCCTATAGCAGCACACTGTTGACAGTCAATGTGTTAACAGTGACCGCCAATATAGTCAAAGTGAACTTATAGACCACATCCTTTACAGTAACTATGAGTATTTTGTCTAAACAGGAAGTCATCAGGACCAATATGTTTGGCCGGTTTTCACAGCTGTCTGGTTTGTAGAGGTAGAATTTAAGTTAAGAGGGAAATGCTGGGACCATGCTGGGACCATGCTGGGACCATGCTGTGACGATGGAATAGATAGGGTTTTGGATTGGACAGCTGTCTGGATGTCAATGATCAACACTAAAAACTGTTTGTGTGAATGTTGACACACCTTACAAACATAGTTTGATTTTCCTATGTTTTACATCCTATGAACTATTCATTTAAGGACAGCCTCCCAGTGTATGTGATGTGAGTATATTTGGGAGGCTGCAGTATGTTCGTGTAACCATGCCAGCGATAGTTTGGAATTGTTGCTGACTTTATAGTGCTACCACACTAAAGTATACAGACGAAGGCCCCCAGCAGGACACCTGCCCAGTCACAATTGTAATACTCCCATAATGCTGAGTGTCAAGCAGGGAGTAGTAACTACCTTTTTGTTTGAGACTCAAGTATCTCTCGGCCAGGGGACAGAACCCAAAACACTTCCTCACAGGGGCAAATGGTCAGCTAAAGGTCAAAAGTAAGTCGGTGACCTGACCAATAGCAGCTCAGTGTCAACAAATATCCTCAACTGTATTTGTATGTCAACATATATATTATCAACTGCGTCGTAATGTCAACACTGAAATACAGTTACGTGCCAAAAGTCTTTCATTTTTTTTTATTTTGCTATATATTCTTTGTATTTCCAACTTTTTTCAATGAATGTTCTTGACTTTGTTTATGGATCATTTTTAATGAAATTTTGTGTCCTTATAAGAGAATTGTTTCCGTTTCATCTCATAATATTTTCACTGTTTTCCGTTATATATAACTAGAGAAATCATAATTTATTTACAACATCCAAATTTTGGGACGCCATTTTGACGTCAGTTTGGTAACGTTATATAGAGAAATGGCGTCAAACGGAAATTAGCAGTGTAGATAATTCTGTAGAGCTCAATAAATACACAACGGAAAGTTAAGTAAATATTATGAGAGGAAACTTTGTATATTTTTGTACCAAATGACAAAAAGTTGTCAAAATCCATCCGTAAACGAAGTCAGGAAAATTCATTGAAAAAAGTTGGAAATACAAAGAATATAAAGCAAAATAAAAGAAATGAAAAGACTTTTGGCACGTAACTGTATATAGGTTACAGCAGTCACCACCAGAATCTTTTGTCACTGTAGCATAATGAAGCATAATGTTATTGAGATATCATTTCAATTAATATTTCATAATCTTATCCTATGCCAATGTTCTTATTGGAAGAGGTAAGAAAATGTTGTTTTGTTTGAGATCGTTTTGTTCCATTGTCAGCAACCCGTCAGCAGAGTCGTAAATCAAAGTCACAAAGACTGTCAAAAGCATGTTCTTTCTTTCTTTATTAGCCAAAAGCCCTTAGGCTTATAGGTACATTATGAGTATGTAAATGTCACAAAACTGCAGACAGGGGACAGAAATCCAAACATTATTATAGCAGAACTTTAAGGCAGGGACTTTTGTGGACGGGTATTATACAATATGCCATGTGCTATTTTATCTCCATGTTTTGATGTAGGAACACAGACAGTATGAACATTTCTACGCCTACTTGAATTGTACGAGTAGCAGACGACACTTTCCCTCTGGATCTGTACCCATATAACCTTTATATAACTTAGCACAACAGCTTTCAGTGATGGTCAAAATGAAGATTGGTGTCTATCTGAGCTGAACTTGTCCCAAAAATACCCATCCCACTGTAACTCAAACTAATGACATGGCAGCCGGGATGGTTTTCCCTGTAGACTGGCAGATCCATTTCCCCAGCTACCAGGCTGAAACACAATGCTGTATCTCCCGTGCCACCTTGTAGCTATAGGGCCCTCAGGAATTTCTGTCAATATTTCTCGATCAAACAACCCTAATGGAAAAGAATTGCATAAACACCATTTAGGCAAGATGGTGTAACTGATTCAAGTTGTTAAAGTGACGTAACATATGGATTATTTGTGCTGTTTTACATATCACGAGCAGATATTCAACGTTCCCCTTCTATGTACACTGTCTGTCAACGCAGAGGGTATTACCTTCCTCAAATTATCATTTCAATTTTAACAATATCAAACTTATATTTAATTTTTATGTCACTGTTCCAAATGACAGACAAAATGCAACTAAACAGATGTTGATTTGTTTAATATATGGCTCATTTTTAACATCAATCAAATCATATTCCTTTTGGTATCACTGGGTCAAAGGTTACAGGTATACATAGAACAGTCACCCACAGATTCAAGCAGTAGGTCTAGGATTTTCTTCTGGTACTCCAGTTTTCCAACAAAACCGTGTCATATCAAATTTGTATCCCCCATCAAAAAAGTATCCGGATACTTTTTCTGGCCATCAAAAAAGTATCCCCCCTATAGTATTTGTATCCCCCTAAACATTAATGTTGATTTACAGTTTTTTGGTAATTATTTTAATAATATATATTGTAAGGAAGTAGATACAGGTGTCAAGGTAATTGTACAGGTGAGTTAATTACACCTGGTTCAACATGACAGTGTTACATAACAGGAGATAATTATAAGTGAGGGTCACACCTAGCCTAGGTGCTGGGTGTTGGGATCAATTGATGTACAGGTAAATTTACCTGTGTAATAGCCATGCATGTGCTTTAGAGTCTGCACACATATTACAAAATGAATTATATGAAATGCATATATCTAAGGCATCTATTTCAGCGTAACAATTTTATTTATACACTTGATCATTTGGTGGGTATATATACCATGCCAGTCATGGCCATATAGATATTTAAACTATTTAATTGAGAAGGAAACTTTAAGTTTAGTACTTGTGTCTTTTAGATAATTCCTCTTTTATTCCCCTAATCCACCCTAAAGTTAATAACCACACACATAAGACTTTGTCTGAAAATTTAATAATACTATTTAACTTCTATGCGGAGGGAAATTAAGGTGTATGATTATGCTCATTCCTTTTTAATTTGTGTTTCTCCTTAGTTTTTCTTCGAATCATATGTTAAATTATGAATGACATAAATATTTCAATTAATATCCTGGACATAATATTAATGATTTTATTAGAATTGTCAACTGAAAGCAAATATATAACTGGTATTTATAACTGCATGTACCAAAATACACGAATTTCAACATGAAATTGCATAAATTTGCATTTTGAGGATTTGAATTAGTATCAAAACAAAGATAATGTTAAAAAATAATAAAGATGGACAAAACACATCTTAAGAAATTAATTATCATATAAAAAAAAATGCAACATAAACTTCAAAATTGGCTTTGCCGAGTTTTAATAGTGTTTGGTGTATATGTAAACTGTATAGCAGAACTTCTGGATGTCAGCGATTACTATTATCCAACAACATAATTTGTTCTTAGTCCATATAATATACATACAACAACATAATTTGTTCTTAGTCCATATAATATACATACAACAACATAATTTGTTCTTAGTCCATATTATATACATACAACAACATAATTTCAACCTATTCCTTTGTTATGAACATCCCATTATGTATGAATTTAAGTTTTATGCATGCAAAGATTATTTGTAAGTGTAGAAACCATGCATTTTATATTATTGTATACAACTTTAAAAGACCTTATATTGTATATCAATGAATGAATTTATCAGCAAATCCATATTGAAATTATTTGATAGCCATCAAAAAAGTATCCGGGGGGAGGTTTATGAGATATAGGGGGGATACATATATGATAACCATCAAAAAAGTATCCGGGGGGAGGTTTATGAGATATAGGGGGGATACATATATGATAGCCATCAAAAAAGTATCCGGGGGGAGGTTTATGAGATTTAGGGGGGATACATATATGATAGCTATTAAAAAAGAAATTGGGGGGAGGTTTATGAGATATAGGGGGGGATACATATATGATGGCCATCAAAAAAGTATCCGGGGGGAGGTTTATGAGATATAGGGGGGATACATATATGATAGCCATCAAAAAAGTATCCGGGGGGAGGTTTATGAGATTTAGGGGGGATACATATATGATAGCTATCAAAAAAGTATCTGGGGGGAAGTTTATGAGATAAAGAGGGAGGATACATATTTGATAACCATCAACAAAGTATCCGGGGGGAGGTTAATGTGATATAGGGGGGATACATATATGATAGCCATCAAAAAAGATTCTAGGGGGAGGTTTATGAGATTTAGGAGGGATACATATATGATAGCCATCAAAAAAGTGTCCGGTGGAAGGTTTATGAGATATAGGGGGGATACATATATGATAGCCATCAAAAAAGTATCCGGGGGGAAGTTTATGAGATATAGGGGGGATACATATATGATAGCCATCAAAAAAGTATCCGGGGGGAGGTTTGTGAGATATAGGGGGGATACATATATGATAGCCATCAAAAAAGATTCTAGGGGGAGGTTTATGAGATTTAGGAGGGATACATATATGATAGCCATCAAAAAAGTGTCCGGTGGAAGGTTTATGAGATATAGGGGGGATACATATATGATAGCCATCAAAAAAGTATCCGGGGGGAAGTTTATGAGATATAGGGGGGATACATATATGATAGCCATCAAAAAAGTATCCGGGGGGAGGTTTGTGAGATATAGGGGGGATACATATATGATAGCTATCAAAAAAGTAACGGGGGTGGGGGGTTGGGGGGGAGGTTTATGAGATATAGGGGGGATACATATATGATAACCATCAAAAAAGTATAAGGGGGAGGTTTATGAGATATAGGGGGGATACATATATGATAACCATCAAAAAAGTATCCGGGGGGAGGTTTATGAGATATAGCGGGGAATACATATATGATAGCCATCAAAAAAGTATCCGGGGGGAGGTTTGTGAGATATAGGGGGGATACATATATGATAGCTATCAAAAAAGTAACGGGGGTGGGGGGGTTGGGGGGGAGGTTTATGAGATATAGGGGGGATACATATATGATAACCATCAAAAAAGTATCCGGGGGGAGGTTTATGAGATATAGCGGGGAATACATATATGATAACCATCAAAAAAGTATCCGGGGGGAGGTTTATGAGATATAGGAGGGATACATATATGATAGCCATCAAAAAAGTATCTGGGGGGAGGTTTAATATATATATAGGGGGGATACATATATGATAACCATCAAAAAAGTATCTGGGGGAAGTTTATGAGATTTATGGGGGATACATATATGATATATATTCCCCCTATATCTCATTTACCTCCCCCAGGTTACTTTTTTGATGGTTATCAAATATGTATCCCCCCTATATCTCACAAACCTCCCCCCAGATACTTTTTTGATGGCTATCATATATGTATCCCCCCTAAATCTCATAAACCTCCCCCTAGAAACTTTTTTGATTGCTATCATATATGTATCCCCCTTTATCTCATAAACCTCCCCCCCCCCCCCCCCCCGATACTTTTTTGATGGTTATCATATATGTATCCCCCCTATATCTCATAAACCTCCCCCGAGATACTTTTTTTATGCCTATCAAATATATATCCCCCCCCCCCCCCCCCACTATATCTCATAAACCTTGATCCCCCAGATACTTTTTTGATGGCTTTCAGTATATCTAAACTATCCCTTAGATCTATTTTGATGAAATATATGTAACCCCCCCCCCCCCTATTATCTCTTAAATATTTATCCCCTGGATATTGAAATTTCACTGCGATGGTTGACTGCAAAACATGATTAAGTACTATAAAAGGCCTATACTGGTAGATCTTCATTTATTAATTATTTAATTCTATATATTTTTTCACAAGGATTGATTTATCTGTAATCTATTGTATATATATAATTATATACAATACTTTGATTTGATTTGTATCACTGCAAAGCAACTGCATGAACATACTATACTCAATATTTAGACATATGGTCAAGGTAAAAAGATTGGATGAAAATACCTGTAAATCAAGATATATTTTGACATAGTGACATGTCAATTTCATGTAACATTTATAGTACAATAATTATAAAGACTGAAAGGGCCGATAATGTCAAATAATCATGATTTTCATATCTTATTCTGATAAAAGTTGAATTAAGATATAAAGTTCTTTCGAGCTCTAGCTCTCCTGATTCATCAAGCTAGTATTTGTTACTGAATCATATATATATATATATTCATCCAGATCCAGAAGTTATTAGCCAGCCGATATACTGATTATTACATAAATGGTAATGAAAATAAGATATTGAATGATATTCATCCAGATCCAGAAGTTATATTATTAGCTAGCTGATATACTTATTACATAAATAATAATGAAAATGAGATATGTATTATATCTATTGTTGTAAAAGTTGGTATTATCCTTCTTTTGATAAGTTTTACCACTTACAACAGCAAATTTTACATATATAACTGTACAGGTAAACACCCATCCATTGTAAAGTGTAATTACACCTGACAACATAGACTTAATTTACCTGGTCATCATCAGCTAATTGTCTACTATATATAGTGGCTGTATATATATATAGACACCTGAGCCTACCCCAGCACTGGCTAGCTGTTATGTAACGATACCTGTCAGGTGTAATTAGTCACCTTGACACCAGTAAGGTACCCATGGCCATGATAAATTTAAACCTATGGCCAATTGACATGCAACTTACCTGATATAAACAGTACATTTGTAAACAAAAATATTTGGCAAGGAGGGGATACAAATACTATAGGGGGGATACTTTTTTGATGGGTTAAAAGGTATCCCCGGATACTTTTTTGATGGGGGAAAAAGTATCCGGATACCTTTTTGAGGGGGTTTGCAAATATGATATGACACCGGCTCATCCCAAATAACTTTTGCTAGTATTATATAATAAAGAAATGTACCAACTGACCAGTTCAAATAGTCTTACAGTTGAGTTAAGCTCGGTCCCCCAGCAAAAATGCAGCCTGTTCTTATGAAAGCAGGAATCCATACCTTATACATGTTGAATTTAAGATTTTTTGAAACTTATGTGCATAGTTAAAGTGGCATGAACACGTACTATACAGATTTAAAATCCAGTTGAATTTTTTAAGCAGGAATACATTTTTTCAGTAAAATATGTATAGATATAGCACATATTTTCTATATATGGTAGCAGGATTTTTTTAAAAACTTTTAGAGAAATTGGCACTACAGATTATTGAACTTATGATGTAATTGCTATATTTTCCTTATTCAAGTTGGAACAGACAATGATACCCTGGTATAATGTGCTGGGTTTTATTTCATCTTTATAAATGCTGATATAACACATTTGGAAGACATTTAAATACATATTGTAGTTAGAAGTGAAGTCCTTTTTTAGCCCACTAACAAGACATACATTGATTATTTGGCCACCGAAGATCAATCCGCTCAGTGGTCCCGTACAATGGTTGGTAATTACGATCTCTGTACTCCCCCGATTCCACTGCTCGGCCGAACAGTATTTGGCTGCCAGATACTGATTGTGGGGTTCTCTGAACAGCTTGACTTGATCAATGGAGACTTTCCGTTCTGTGACACAGACCTTTAAGTTACACCTAAACTTTTACATTACAGGGGAAAATAACTGCATTTCCGTCTCCTCGAAGGCCATGTGCATTAGAAGTCAAATCTACAAACTCTCTCTACAAGGTCCTTGCTTGTCAAAACGTTGCGAATTATACATATGTGTAATTAACTGGTCAAATAACATTTTAAACTATCAAAGAAATTCTTCGCAAAAAGTAATTAACTGGTCAAATAACATTTTAAACTATCAAAGAAATTCTTCGCAAATAAATCAAAAATCATTTAAACCTTCTAGGTTATTAAATGTTTTTTAACATTCTATTGTCAGCAAATACAAAGTCATTTAAATCAATCACCCCTGCAGGAGCATTTGAACTCTTCCAATACAAAAGCTGGAATAGTTCACTGTGAAATTTCAGGGGTGTTTGTATAAAGATTTACCTTGCCATGAAAGTATTATATCCAAACTGATATTAAGGGAAGTAACTGCAGTGAAGTGGGGCAAGGATACTTTAAGACATTGTGTACATACATGTTACTGAATAAGTCAAATACAATCTTAACCCTTTCACTTTTATGTGACTGGAGTAGTATATACTTGTCTATGCATTGATACACACAAGTCTATTTAAGTCTACAGTCATGAAAGGGTTCACTCTCCAAATATTTTTTTACCTGGAAGTCTAGATCTAGTAACAGTTAAATGAAATATTGTTATATTGGATCAATGTTCAACACGACTTTTACTACACGCTTCAATAGAGATAGCTTTGTCTTCATCTATAATTCACGATCTAGAATCTTGATACGCTAATGATCCAGCAACGAGCTTGAATGAGATTTACCCTACCGTGTATTTATTACAGAATGTAAGTGACCTTGACCTCATGAAATTTTGATAATTAATATTCATCTGACCCGATAATACACAAACAAAAGTCATTAAAATATGTTTCTGAAAAGGTAGACTGATGTAAACCACTAGTACTGTAAGGGTAAATTCTGCCGGCACGCGAATGAAAAATTTGTAAACAAAAGCCATCATGCCAGCTGTTTCCTGTATATATGTAACAGTCATTATATTGTCATTTTTGTCAATATCCATTATTATCAAGCTTGCTTTTATAGTAAATTGTATTTTTCATTCCTGAACATATTTCTATCACTATTTATATAAGATATGCTTGCTTTCTTCATATATATACAGACAGAATAATAATAATAATATACAACATTTATATAGCGCTCTATATAATTTGTAAAATTACTCTAAAGTGCTTTACAACATGTAGATAATAATTTGATACTTACAATGCATAAATAAAGAAGTTATTACAATCTAAGCTAATATGTGATAATATAAAAATTGCTTATACCCATACAGACTTGATAAACAAATGTCAGTATATGTTATCTAAGATGAAACCCTTAAAAAATGTGGACATCATTATATGCTATTTTTTAACTTTTAAATTAAGAAAACTGTTAATACATATACATGCATATCTGTAAAACTGCAAATTTCAAAAATGTTTCAAACAAGAAATTGGAAACAGAAATTAAAAATTACCAAAAATGTTTCAAACAAGAAATTGGAATCAGAAATTAAGAATTTATTTCGTGACAGGCATGATAAAAGAGTAAGACACTGTCACAATCTGACACATTCAGAAGGCTTGCCAACCTCATGTACAAAGACCATGTTAAATGCTTTGCCCTTTAATCACTCTTTCCTAAAAATAACATTACACTTAATAATAGTTATAGTTATACTTATTTTCCAGTACAGGAGCAGAATAAGTTTCTCTACACTGGACTCACTCAGTATTCTACAATTTATGTTTAAAGTTCATTTCCAGTTATTGTTGCCTTATAATTATATAAAAAGTCCTGACTTTTCCATATTTCATCTAATCTAATTTTGAAAGTGTTTATATATTCTGAGCAGTTACAACATCTTACAGGAGACTGTTATATTTTACAGTTCTAATGGCGAAGGTTTTGCTTCTCAGCGATGTCCTTGATTTTTGCGGTAATAACATCTTTGAGCTACCTCAAAAATTAAAGTTTAAGAGACCCTGGTCAGACTCCCCATGAATTTTTTTCTTGAAACTTTTTGAATTATTCTCAAATTATGAAACTTTTTGAATTGTTCTCAATTTGGAAAATTTACGATGATGAATTATTAAGCTAACAAGGCTTTGAAAAATAGTGCCCTACACTTATGACCAGGACACAGGCTGAAGTATAACCGGGACCTGTCTTGTCAGCTTGACTTGGGTGTATTTACCTGGAAGTCCTTTCCCAGTTTGTGACTGAGCCATTCCTTCGCACCCTCTAGGTCTGTGCCTGCTTTTATCAGTCCGAGCTTCCCGCGACGTTTAATCAACTGGTCTGGCTTTACGACAAGTTTCTGTTAGAAAACAAAATAAAACAAGACGAAGGTTAGTTAGAGGTCAAATGTTCTTATCTCCAGATATGTATTGAATCCTCCTTCATCAATAAATGAAAACAAAAAGCTTTTTTGAAACCGAAACAGGAAGTTCTACATGTTTTATGATTTATTACTTATGAATCTGAAAACTATATCAGACAGGTTCTTAACAATTGGATAAAGATAATAGAAGGTCAAAGTGAAGGTCATGCCCACTACTATCTGGTCATCATTTCAGGATGTTAATTCTTCGCAGCAAAATACATACCAATGAAAATTCTCCTTAACTTCCTATTAATTTATGTCAGACAAATCACTTTAATAGTAATGCACCTTATACACATGTACAACATATTTATTAACACCAAACATCAAAACATAATACAACTAGAAATGTCTGTGAGGCATAATAATGCCCCCCCCCCCCCTCTTATGAAATTAGTTCTTCATGCTTATTACATATGCGAAGTTTGATGACAATCAGATCAGTAGTTATTCAAATAAGCTGGTTACATTACCATGGGACGGGACGGACATGGGTAAAACTATAGGCCCCCCCCCCCCCCCATTTCATGGCGGGGGCATAATTAAAAAGTTAATAACCAATTTGGCAGAAGGGGAAAACTCAGTTCTAATCCCAATTCCATCTACATAGACATGTTGACTAACCTTGGTTCTCTTAACAAGTGTTTCGTTACAATTGATTATGCAACTGAATTACTAAGTTGTGCCATGACATCATGGTTAGGAGGAACAAGGTTGTGCTGCATAGGGTTCTCAACTTGGTGAAGGCAAAATATAAGTATGTCTAGACCTTATATGGTAGTCTGGCTACTCGTGTATATGGTGCTAGGCCTGCAAGAACTCAAAAGAGTTCTTGAATCTATACCCCTCAATTCTAATTGATTTCCTCAAAGTGTGTATTGTTTTCCACCGTATAATTGCCCCTGCCCCTACAAGTGCAGCCCCACCTTTTTTCAGGGAAAAAGGATGGGCATGCTTATTAAAACTGAAAAAACCTCTAGCTCGCTGACATCTGCTAATACTATCTTAAGTCTTTTTTCCAACCCAGAATTCACATAGAAACTTTTTCTTGTACATGATTTTATTTAGTGGGCCTCTTATGTGTTTTGGTAATTAGTACACAAAGTCCTTATTAGGCTGAATATGGTAAATGTTTTTGGAAGTTGTTTCTTTGGCTATCTTGCTCTCAAACAATAATCAGTGTGAATGTTTGACAAATAATATCTAAAGAATAAATGTTTTAGCAGATATTTATTCTTATGGTTGAACACACATTGCTATTAATAACAAACTAATTCAGCCTAGGTAGGCTAGTGATTAACATGTTTGTCAGCAATAGAAATGTCTGTTGTAGGACCCTAACAATTATTTGCTGAAATATTCATTATTTATATTTACACTTTGATTAGAGTAGTTATGCATTATTTGAATTTATTTCACTATTTCAAACATTTTTGAACAGCAATTGATAATGTCACAATAGCACATTATATTCAAGTTTTATTTTATATCCATCTTTTCAGAAATATAGTACATTATATATAGTAATTATTGTATCTTGATATCAAATTTTTGACAGAATTACTTTTTATACAGGTATTTATAACCCCTTCACTCCAACAAAACTATTTCATATCTATCATTTTAGAAATGATGAACATTATGTATCTTTAAGTATTAAATTTTTTGACAGAATGCATTAACCCTTTCACTCCAATAATGAACTCACCCAAATCACTGCAAGGAAGAGTCTACTAAGTTGACACAGGGGTGAAAGGGTTAAAAAAATGTTGATGTCATTTGATTTTTTGCAGGAGATACATTTTATTTACAACACAGTTTGGGCTTAGAATAGATCAAGAAGTAAGTATACATTCATCCGTAAAGAGACATTTGAACTGTTCCGATTCAATAGCTGGAATAGTTCATTATGAAATTTCGGGGGTGATTGAGTTAAATTAGATCCAGAGGAATTGTTCAAACCTGTATACAGTTTAGAATCTAAGCTCTAGTCTAAACTCACAGCTTAAAATCTTAGCTCTATTCTAAACTAACAGTTTAGAAGGATTCATATAACACTAAGCAAATAAGAATCTTAATTGACAACATTATTTTCTATCATTCTATCATGAAATGAAAGTGTAACAGAAGGTTCATGGGCCTTTTAACGGTCACATGATCATAAGCTACAATAGAATCGCTATCTGTTGTTGTGATGTGATAAACACCGTTACCGAGACCCAGGGATCTTTATAGCTTATATTACCTGGTCGTTTTCAAACTGTAAATAATGGTTAGGGTTTAAAATATATACATTCTTTATTATAAAACTATTATGAAACAAGTTATCCAATTTATCTAAATCACTCTTGTTGACCCAGATGTTAGTGCACAGGGGGTCTTATTAAGGGAGGAAAATTAAGTAACCAGAGAAAACCCGAGTGGTTGAGAAGGTCACAGGCCAAAGCCTTTTCACCTCTGATCGGGGAATCAAACGCTTGCTACTTTGGTGAAAGCTCTCCACCGCACCACCAGACCCGTTTTGGTTTGTGAACAGCAATAATCAGAACAATGAAATCAGATCAGAAATGGGGAATTTCCAATGAAAGTATGTGTAACCTTGGTACCAAGTCTAAATGCTTATTGTTTAGATATGTTTCTGTGGGAACGGAATCCTTTAAAATTGAATATAGTAAATGAAGTGGTAGGGTTTAGGAGGCATGTGGGTTAAGATTATAATGTAGCACTAAACTAGGGTTGTCTCAATTGTTGCAAGTGAAAGACCCTGGCGGGTGAAGTTGGTTGGGATGTAAAAATATTAACAATTATTTTAGTTTGTCTTTGTTTAAAAATCTGATTGAAATCAGTCCATCAGTTTTAGAGAAGTCCAAAATTTTAACTGTCAGCATGAGAACCGAAAAATAGATGATCTCACTCCAATTTGGAACATGGTGAATCTTTGTTTCTGGTGACCTTGAAAAAACTAACTCACCTCTGACAAAAGCCATGGATGTTCCTGGGTCAGCGTGCTCCAGGTCACTTCCTCAGTTACCGTGGCAACACGGTTACCTACGGCTGTGTCCTTGAGAAACTTGTTTAGGAGTTCTTTGCCTTTGGCTTCATAAATAGCTTTGGCCGACATCCTTCATCAACTATTTAATGGAGAAAACGTAAGTTTAATTACTACAGGTGTTCATTATATAAAATATATTGCAATTTAAAAATGTTCATATGCTATACAACTGATTTAACTACAAAACGCTTGTAATACATACACATGGTAAAACCCCACTTACTCGAACCCGGTTTACTCCAATACCCCTCATTCGTCGAATAGTTCGTTTGGTCCCGACCGAGTTTGTAAATATTCACCCAATCTCGGATTACTCTACTACCATGCATTCCTCGAGCTTAATTGATCAGGTCCCCATGAGTTTGAGCAAGTGGGGTTTTGATGAAGTTTTACTTCATATTATTTGTGATGGGAGTCCTAGGACTCCTAAACTTATTGAATTTGAGGGTCCCAAAGAAACCCTGAATAATCTATGAAAAATGTCGGTACAGGGAATCGGGAGAGATACTGAGATTGTTAACTCTGGTCATCATTTCTGGTCTTCATATTACCCCCACTATACATATGCATGCAAAATATACTGTAAAAGTACTCTTTTTTCGGGCCTCAAATTTAAAGAGATAAGCGCAAAGATAAATGGCGTACTTTCAATACTTGCTGTAGTAAGTAATATACAGGAACTGTTATTAGTGCAATCAAAATTTAGCAAAATGCTTCCAGCATGAAAATCGCTAAATATCTTCTGAAGAAATCTGCCGATGTTATCTTTAATCCCAACAAAATATTAACGAACTCTCTCATTTGAGCAAATTTTTACGGCAATACTGTTCCATTGATCATCAACATACATCAAAGGATCTTGTTTGCTCAGCATTAGAAATATAATAGATAAAAGATTTACTGAAATCATTAAAAGCTTGAGGCCCAGAGCTGGGGCCTACTAATCAACAGTTAATCCTTAATTATATTTTCAATTTAAATCCCTCTTAAAACCATACACATCATTACAGAAATAGTACAAGAAAATATGAACTACAACAAGGATGAAATCTCCAGGGGGCAAGCATGGACATTTATGCAGTATGCGTATACCATGTATATGACCAATAGATTTGCATAAGAGTTTCCTTAAGTTAAAGAATGTTGATGAAACCAGGGCCAGGAATCGAACCCAGGTCTCTGGTGATTATCCACGGCTCTACCAAATCAGCCAAAGAAGCAATGCTCAGTCAGCTGTATGATAGAGACCGTACCTATTTAACATTACGTGCAAGCCATACATGACCCGCTCCTTTTACAAAGATCACATATCTTTTTGGTGACTTTTTCAGTGACACAATCATGAATTTATTTTTGAAACTCTGATATTTGAGTCATTGATTCATGCTTTAAATTTTAATGTGGGACTTCTTTTTCAGGATTCAGGGTAATGATATCTTTCAGCAATCACAAACTTTCGGACTCATCAGCATTTTTAAAAAGATGTCATTTGACTTGCCTGAAATAAATCCCTACAACTATCAATCACTTCTGTAATAATTTGTTTTAGCGATAGATTCTAATGGTGGCAGCTAGAATAGGCCAAATCCATTTGACATGGCACCGTAACGAATCAATGATGTAATTGATTGATAAGAGAAAGAAGACATACACTCCATTCACCCCAATGACTGAGCCTGCGTGTCAGTTTACATTTGTAGGAATGAATGAGGTAATTTTCCTGTCAGCTTTGAAAACAAATTTCATTAAAATCCAAAATATTGCCGCAAAAGACAAATTTTGTTAAATATATCGGGTCAAATTGGAGTGAGAATAGTAAAAGTCCATTGACCCCTCTTTCTTAGTTTTAGGTAAATGATCTATACATTTAACATTCACATAACTGGTACATGTGTATGGATGAAACTTCTGCAAAGAAAGAAAAGGATGGAGAGAAAGTACGGAACAAATACACACCCCAGTTAAACATGATGCTACATCGGTGTAATATGATAAATAGAGGTCATTATTTTGTCAATGCCAGGTTGCTTGGGGTTGAACCCTTACCCTCTGGACCAATACTTAAGTCTAATTACACACAACATGATTGAGCTAAAGAAAAGATCTCTCTAGTAGAGTGGTTTGTTGCAAACTTGTCTACAAGCATAGGACACTGGGAACTCCAACATCTTGTTTTATTATAAGTATTTCATCGATCCCAACCCAACCTTCAGTTCAAAGATATGGACTTGCTTAGCTCGAATACTAGGAAAACTGGAACTTTCCCCACTGACTCACCAACTCCAAGAAAATGAGGTTCGACTGATATACCGACATCCTTTATAATTATACCGGGTGTTTTGTTATATATCTCACTATGATAATTAAAACAAGTTTGACTTAACGTTCTAAAGAACAGCTACTTAATGCTTCTGGAGTGATTCTCAAGTACGTAATTCTGCAAATACATGCATTAATTAAATCAGATTTACTCGGTAAGGTCAAATCATTGTATTATATCTATATATCGTATTAAAAATTTCAGATTCATATGTATTCAAAATCTGTGTTTTTTCTAATTTTTCTAACAGAAAATATTATATATATCATTTTGGAATTTGTATGTACATTTATATAGTTACTTTGTTTAATAAAACGGCCATATTCAATTGAAATATAAATATATATAACATCTGATATTAATATCACTTTCTCAAGTTTACATACACATACGGTGACTTACATTTACCCTGGTAATGGACAATAGTAAAATATGGAATCATCGAACATCAAACCGTGTAATAAACTCTTAACAAAGAAGTCATAATTGTTTCCCGTCTAAGGATAAGTGCAGTGTACATACATGTATACATACATACACAAACAAGACTGTATACATACCCTCAGCTCGTAAATCAATTACTGAATGAACTGAATCGAACTCCGGGTACACATGCACCCGTGACAGTCATGGCCAGTCGCCTTGAATTCCAGCTTTATCTTTATCAAACAGATTATAGCTACATTTCCTGATCAGGATTTATACAAGGCCACATATTACAGCTATCAATTGTTCAAGGTCAATCTTTCACAAGGGCTGCATGCATTTGCACAGTCACTACCAGTTGAAAGACACAAGAGGAACAGAAAAAATTCCATGATAACACGTGCACACACACTTGGACCGACCATTAAACATGCACAGAGCTAAAAATCCTGTTTCGGAGGATAAACAAAATATGAAGAATAGATTATGTCCTTATTTCATGTGTCATAACATATTTTGATATCTACATCTGGATTTACAAATCTGTTTAAAGAAAAAATGCAAATAGTGATAGTCAGCAAATTAGTTTTGGTCAGGTACATGTATGTCTGGACCCCTCAAACTACACATGCTAGTTTTCTAGAGGTCAGCCTCAGTTCAAATCTGTACCTGGTGTTTTCTTTCAGGTTCAACTGGTTCAACTGCATACACAAATGTACTCTAATATTTATTATCATCATTATAAGGTTGGTGATGTCCTTTAAACATTTGCATTATCAGCAGTTCATGGTTATCTTTGCACTTGAATCACTGTAAATAATCATCATTAAATCAAGGTCATCAGTGACCATGATCAAGTGCAACTACATATTTTGCTTATTTAAAAAGTTGTACATTTTTAGAAATTTTGACCTTTAGTCAAAACAAATATTGTAACAGGAGAGGAAAAATACACGGCCAGACCAGGGTTTGAACAAGGAACCTTCCGAACTCAAGACAGACGCTCAAATAATTGAACTATCAAGATCTGGTCATCGACGATCGATCCAATCTAGATCCGCTGCATTGATGAGTGCATACAATTAAAATTATTCTTCTTATTTTAAAAGTTACACATTTTTGTAATTTAGATTTTAGTCAAACCAAATATGCTGGCTGAATCTTCAAACTGTGAGCCAGTAGGTTACCTTAAATATCTTTATTTATACTCAAGCTGTCAAAGGTTTCAGACATTTCTTACAGAAAGGTGACGCTTTTATTTGAGGACTAAATGTCTTCTAAATTTTTCCTCTAAAAATGAATGGTCTAACAAAAGAAATCATTCAATATTTTGTAATTTTTCGCTATTTGATATTAATCAATGGCCTGTTGTTCACACATTTCACTTATAATTAGGATACTTACCCAGAATGAAAAGCACTTATATCAGATGTAAATCGCGTCCGGATCACTTATAAATCCAATTAACCGGACAAACAGAACGGAAGAGGAGTAATATCCAGGAAGACAATAATTAACAGTGCCAGAAAACAACCCGGGATCAAAACCACTAACACCAGCAAAAACCCACAAGGTGTTAATATTACAACATTAGAATGGTTACTGGCTAAATCCAGCGTGTGTAAATCTGAGAGATTAATAACCTTCCCCGCTACAGCCCGTTAGCTAGTGAGGGCCATTGATTTTCCCTACAGACTTCACATCGCGTCTTATTGGCCTGATATAATGGTAGCTATAGACCCGCTATTGGGGCAACCCCACGACAAAATCAATAGGGACGTCAACTGGAAAAGATTTCTGTATCGTCAAACGAAAGAAAGAACTTGTACAGGAAATAGCTACTTCATCTTATACATCATGTTTATAAGTCCGGCGAATCCTGTCTACAAATACCCTTAAATTAGTTACAAAACTGTGAAAAATTCCATTCGCAAAAACATTTCTGTTCTTGGCTGTCAGCATTTTGTCTCAAACCCATACATGTTCTTCAATAAGCCCAGGGGGGGGGGGGGGGGGCTTAAATTTAATCTCTGACCCTTATCAAAGGAGGGGCTGCTGTGGCTGAGTGGTTAAGGAGTCGGACATTTTACCTCCACTAGCCCTAAACCTCGGGGTTACAGGTTTGAAGCCTACGTGAGGCAGTTGCTAGATGCTGTGGTTTTTCTATCGGAACTCCGGCTTTCTACCTGTACAATCAAAACCTGGCATTTTCTTATAAATGACCATTATAGTTTTAAACTTGACCTTTAGCACAACCAAAGCACACCAAACTTAGGGGTGGGCTTAATACCAGACATGGGCTACGTATATACCTACCTAATAAATACAGTGTATAGTGTAAACAGTTCAGACCCATTTAACTATCTACTCTCTCAAAACAAATATCAATCATTATTTCGTTTTTATTTTGTTTATAGATAGTTACCTTTTAAGTAAGAGCTTGCTGTAGCTGATGATAAATAAAAATATGTGGAATAATATTGTTTCGACAATCCATGGGAGTGCTCCATATAAAGGTCTTATCTTGTAAAGGAAAATGTTACTTGATCCAAATTATGGATTATCTGAACAAAAGATAATTATTTCCAAACAAAACAACAACATATGTCATTATATAACTGACATTGATTTTATATTGGCTCCACAGCAGCGAAACTATAAAACGTGCCGAATCCATTGAACAGAAAAATGTGGCAAACATAGCTGTACATATACGTATTTATGCTTATAGCTTTCTGAAAAGCAATTTGCTGATATCGAAATGAATATGGTCACATAATCATTGCCATTTACAATATTTAAGATTCTACACAGGGGCAAGGTAAATAATATTTCAACCTGATGAACGTGAGAACACGAGTCAGACTGGTGTTTTCCGTAACTATCGTTATACTAATGTGTTTGGTCCCTGTGCTTAAGCTGACATTCCCCTTCCATATATGAGTGATAAATCTAAATTCCTTTTTCTCTGGAAAATGCAGAACAATGCCATTTTTATCCCCACGTTCAAAAGTGTTTCCTTTAAAACTGTAGTTGATATTTTACTGTTTCATCCCTGAAATTTCACAATGAGCTGTTCGAACCTTTGACTTGGAAGAGATCATATGTGTCTTTAGGGATGAACGGGTTAAAAAATTAAGTTTGGTGCATATTTTTTGACAACACGGCTAGAACTCTGATCAAGAGCCAGTGCTTTTATTTAGATCATGCACAAAATGGATAGACTGGTTCTCGTTATCAAATTTTTTTATATGGAGTTTTTGAAGAAAGACGATTGCTCAATTTGTAGAATGTTTGTGAAGAGTTTAGGCAGTATATGAGGTAAAATCCCATTTTGTCCCTGCATTTTCTTCTATTACATGTAAAACTGGTGCCAATGGTCAACCTTTGTTTTATGTATTGGGTGTATGCTTGACAAAGGGATATACCCAAACCAGGGATGTAAATATTGGTCAATGTCTGCCGGGGTGAAAATTATAATTAAAAGTAGACAAACTTCAGAGATTGTTTGTCAGTTAAATAACACCGGCCTTTCAGCATGTTTCTCCTGGTGAATCTGTAGGAGCAACACCCAAATACATCAATATATTCTCAAGCTATAATTTCTTCAGAGAGGTAAGGAATATTTTAACTAGTTTTGGTTAGTGCAGCCATCCTCTTTCCCTGAAATATTGTGGAGATGCCCTCAATATACCTGGTATGGGTAGGTGCGTTTACCGGTATATATAGGGTCAAATACAGTAAGATAAAAAACTAAAATTTGTCAAAATACATCAACAGCAAAAGATTGATCATGAAATATAACATCTATTTATGACAATAATTCAAACTAGATAACCATATATGTATAAATCAACAATTTTTCATAAATCTAAGCTAAGCTAATCAAAGATTGGTGAGGATTATTTGAACTATAGATTTGTACGATATCACCATGTAC
Organism: Mimachlamys varia; assembly: GCA_947623455.1. NCBI lineage: Eukaryota > Metazoa > Mollusca > Bivalvia > Pectinida > Pectinidae > Mimachlamys > Mimachlamys varia. Next base: position 36,552,506 of record OX392538.1, on the reverse strand, counting down.
CTACCTAAATTGTCGATCTGTGAGCTGTGTTCAGGGTTCGATTATTGATAATCACTTATATAAATTGATTTCCAATACTTTAAAAGCTGGCTCCCCAATAATTGCTGATAGAGATCTAAATATTGACTCTTAAGCTCCCACAGGAGTTACTGACTCTGTGTAAATGTATGTACAAGGGTCACTACAGGAGGTCAAACTCAGTTACCATGGAAACTATTAATTGACCATGGTTTAATTACTGATAGTATTATCACCTGCCAGTCTGTTACATTATTGATGATCTTGCAGTCATACTGATATGAACCCTGAATTATGTACACATGTCCATTTATACATACACAATGCTTCAGGGCTATTCCAAGTCATGTAAGTTTCTGTATACATCATGCCATGTGTCTAGCATTAATGTACAAAATAGCCAAGAGGACATGTATATTTAGCACCAGACAACACCATTTCACTCTGTCATAAATTCATCAAATTTATGTAATGCACAATGTATGAAATACACATTTGAATGTACTTTATCAACTAATGAACATACATATAGGAGAAAGTGTACAGGTGTGGAGAAAAAAAATAATTTTCTTAAAATCTGTAGTATTCTTTTTTAATGTTGATTTTTGTTTGCTAACATAAGTTCTGTTCAATCTTATATAGAACATCTAGCTGGCCCCGGTTTCATCAACATTCCTTAATTTAAGAAATTCCTTAACTTAAAAATCTCCATAGGAAAGCATTACAGAATTTAAGGAAAGTCCCTTAACTTAAGATTTTCCCCTTAAATTCTGTAATGCTTTCCTATGGAGATTTTTAAGTTAAAGGAGTTTACTTAAGTTAAGGAACGTTGATGAAACCGGGGCCTGGAACACTATCAGTTATTCTCAGTAGATACCCTTGTATATCGGGTAATTGTGATTCTAGTAATATATAAGATCATTTAGGATGTGCCACTGGTTTTGGTGGTCGAAGGAAGCTGGAGTACCTGTAGAAAAACCACAGACCTACAGCCTGGCGACTGCTTCTTGTACTAACTGGTATCAGTGGTAGAGTACAACTTAGCAACTTTAAGGAATTGGAGGATTGGGAAGTTACGATAAGGGAGGAGAATTAGATGTGCAGATTGGCATGCTGCTCTACTAAGATTTTTATTGACTGGTTTGCAATCACAGGATGGTTAATTGGCAGTAATGTTTAGATACATGTAGGTGACAGCTACTGAGATTTTGATTGACTGGTCAGCAATCACAGGATGGTTAATTGGCAGGAAGGTTTAGATAGGTGACAGCAGTTATTGATGGGAGTTTTGCATTGTTCTGTGTAACTGTTATACTGTCACTTCTGCTGTGCTGAATCCATAATATGGCAGTTATAGAGACATCGGTTTACCAACTAATCCCTGTACATTCCATGGTACAGGTGTGTGGTGCCAGATTATCACACTTCATCACTTTAGGAACCCAACAGATCCTAAACCCCACTTCATTATCTGGTACAGCTGTACAGTATGTATACAGGAATCAATCAGTAATACATCAGTACATCAGCTATCAGTAAGATAAGTGTGTGTGAGGGAATTGCACTGCAGGTTGGGGCTAGAGGTAGCAGTTAAAATATGTAATTAGTACAAGCATGGGGGTTGGGGTGGGGAAGGAAGGGTTAAGGGGGAGGGGGCATATATGATACAGTACAAACATTCCTGTCATTGCCTTAGTACTATAAATTAATGGCTCATATGAATTGATTCCTAAGTGTAAACACTACACAGAATCAATTTACTTCAAGTGCAGAATACAATATGTCAATTATTTTCCTTCGGAGAAAGAGAAAGGACATTAAATCCATATTTCCTAAATAAAAGTGAAATATTTCAAGATTATGCTTTCATTTAAATGTATTCTTTATAAGATTTCCTTGTGTATAAAAAAAATCATCTGTTACTGTAAAATTGGAATTGTTCCCAGTGTTGAGTTTTTGCTTATTTTGTTTGCATTAAATCTCCGTGAATATATCCACACATGAACATATTTTACACCAATCAAACTATGACAGTGTTATATATGTAGGTACACAGTACAAAACAGCATAACTGAAGTGCGAAAATTTAGCTGGCTAAACGAAAAATCTCCACCCACGAAAATATTGGCTTTTACAGTATAATATCTTGAGAAAATATTAGAATAACTTTTCTTTCTGTCGTAATACATAAGAAAATTTAAACTTGAAAGCTGCTTAAATCAAGATGTCAAGAAATGCAAATTTTTATCTTTATCTTTAACAGTGAAAAAAACATTATACAGTAGCTAAAAATTCATCTTATGGGGATATCTATCATATATCTGAAGACTGTTAAATAAATTCGTATTAAATAGACATTTGTGATAAAGGAAATATACATTGTATGAATATTTTACGCATATATATGCATGTATTAATTTGGTAATGGCTAGTTCAATAAAAGATTTTATAACTATATGACTTTTGACTAACATAGCACAAACTGGATATTTCAATTTCATGTATTAACCATGATTATTGAGATATGTGCTGAAAAACAACATATTTCAAGACTTTTAATGTGAAAAAAGTGACAAAAATAACTTGAATATATAATTTGTACACTTAATAAAATGATCAAAAAGAAGTCATTTGCAAATTCAAGTTCATGGCCATGGGTGAACAATACTACTGTACCCAGCGGACTGATAGCCATTTCACATTTTCACTCCATGTATAATCTAGTAATGTACAAGTAGCCTTACCTATCATACATGAACAGCCAGGCGTGGGATGAATGTGTACTATGTGATATCATCCTGGTGTATTGTGTGATGTACTTATACCTGGTAAAAAAAGTCAGCAGGTTTGAGACGTCATCTGACCATGACCAGAAGGTCATGGAAATCAGATGATGTCAGCTTTTCTCGCGACACTGCGGTCAGTTATGTATTGTAATTGATTGACATTTATCAGAAATCTAGTGAGATATCTGACTTCATTATAAGCTCATCAAATCTACCAGAAAGGAGAAGGTAGTATTTCATTTAATGCAATATATCTGGTTAACAACTCGAATTTGAACCACAAAAGATTTTTTTTTCTTTTTTTTAATTTAGGGGTCATGGTGGTCAAGTGATTAAGGTGACTGACAATTTTCTACCACTATATAACCCTCCACCTCAAGGTCATTGTGGCCAAGTGGTTAATGTGCATGACATTCTGTTACCACTAGCCCTCCACCTCAAGGCCATGGTGGCCAAGTGGTTTTAAGGTGTGTGACATTCTATTACCACTAGCCCTCCACCTCAAGGTAATTGCAACCAAGTGGTTAATGTTTGTGACATTCTGTTACCACTAGCCCTCCACCTCAAGGTCATGGTGGCCAAGTGGTTAAGGTGTCTGACACTCTGCTACCACTAGCCCTCCACCTCAAGGTCACAGTGGCCAAGTGCTTAAGGTGTCTGACATTCTGTTACCACTAGCCCTCCACCTCAAGGTCATGGTGGCCAAGTGGGTAAGGTGTGTGGCATTCTGCTACCACTAGCCCTCCACATCTGGATCGCAGATTCAAAATCTATGTTGAACAGTCAATATATACTGGCTATTGGTCACTATTTTGTCTTCGGAAAGTATTGGCTTACCTCCATGGCCAGATCACCACTAAAACCTGGCATGACAGACACATACATGTACTTAAATGGCCAGCAATTTTTAATAGAACATAAACAAAATCAAGCAAACAAAAGTAACAGATTTTCATTAACACCAAACAGAAAGTCAAACAAAACTAATAATTAATTCTTGTAATGTTTTGAAATAATATTTAATTCAATTTCAAATACCGTATACCAATTCACTGACTCTGATTTCAACAAGTGCATATTACTCTTCAATTGCTTTGAAAATAACTTTTTCTTGATGATTTGTTTGCTTGGCATACAAATATACAGTTAGTATATATCATACAATGTTATGTATTCTAATTGTGTATCTTAATTATTAGACATAAAAAATAAACCCGATTTAACTACTATTAGACTTTGCAGTGCTGGCTGACATAAGGGGAGACAACTGTTACCAGGTGACTCAGGGGTCGCGGGATGTAGGTTTACTCGTGTTCTAGTTCTACAGACACTTTTACACTGACAGGGCTAATTATATATATGCTGTCAAGATGTTATGTGTGATGACAGTCAGAAACATATGTATCTTTTTGATTGACAGCTAGTTCTATCGACTTTAGCATATATACCTATTAACAATCTTTAAAAAAAAAAGTACCTACAAGAGATAAAGGTAATACATTGTTATACAAATGCATGAATGTTAGGCCAAGCATAAGTTGAAATCACTTTAGAAAAATAAAGATATCTTGCTCTTTGTCCTTCTGTGCTCACTCTAGCCCTTAGCATTTTCGTTATTAACGAAATGAAATGCTTACAGGTATTTACTAAAAGAAAATATATGCTTTTAGTTGCTTTTGCTAATGGAATTTGAGTTGAATAAACCATTTTCATAAACGCTGACTCCTTATAAATGTCTACTAAGAATTGATCCAATTCAATAAATGGTATGTTCTTATGTTCATCAGAACTTATATTAATATTATTAAATTAACACTTGAATTTTGACTCTACTAAAGAGGAAAAGTTGCTAAAGGAAATTTTTATTTGCTAAAAGAGAAGTGGTCTTTAGTGACTTTTGCTAAAACATTTTTAAGACTACAGTGGGCACAGTCCTTGATGTTAAGAGACAAGCTTAGGTCAGTAAAATTTTGGTAGAGTAATTCTCCATAAAAACGTAGGGGCTGGTAGCCAGTCTAGCCAGAGACTGTCAGACACCATGATCCTCAAAAGTTCATGGAGCAGAAAATAAAAATATAAATGTGTGAACCATCTATAGCGTTAAGACATGATCAGAGAATAAATAATGCATGGATATGTATAGTGTTTCAAAATAATAAAATAATAACTCATTCACCCCTGCAATTTCATAATGAACTTTTCCAACCTTTGAATTGGAAGAGTTCAAATGTGTTTTCAGGGGTGAGGTAAATCTATGTTTTCAGACTAAGGTGAGTGATACTATTGGTCAGTATTGCATCCATTATATTCACAATTTCACACAGAAAACTTCTACACAGAGTAAGGTTATGTACACAAATAATTATAGTTTACCTTGCAGGTATAGTTTAAAGTACAGTATTGAAATCCTAGGGTTGATAGGTTTAACCTCCATGATATCAATGTAATTTAGGTAAAAACTCCATGTACAACTGAGTACAACACAAAAACATAGGGAAGGTACACAATAACAACAGATCATGAAACAAACATATTTTTTCAGTTGGCCTTGTTTTGCTGTTCAGAAATGCTGTAATGTTGCCGTAAATACTATTTCCGGGTCACTAGAAGTAGTTCTATAGTCTACACATTGTTTGTATTATCGAATAATTTAAGTCTCTTGTTCATTTTGATAACAAGATTAACAAAAGAGCCAACAGATATGTTCTGACCTTTTAATTCAATCCCATGACTGCAGAGTTTCTGTTACCCTTATACATTAAACATGTATGTTACGTCGTAAATTGTTCAAACACTGACTATGTAAAATCTTATAAAAGAAAATCCTTGCATCAACACAGCGGCCATATCCCTTTTTTCATTACAGTTTAAAGGGTGACTTATACTGTCATGAAGTTAAGAAACCTTTTTTTTCAGTCAATTTAAATCTTTGTATAAAAACTAACTTAAATCTGTCAGATGAAAACTAATAATAATTAAAGATATAATACCTAGGTTTTACATTTAAGTTTCTTAGAAATATTGAATTTGGTGTAAAAATAATATCTGTCAGTTACTCATAGATTTTTATAGGCAGGTAACTCGCTCAGTATAGGGTTCAAAATATGTGGGAGTTATTTTCCTAGAAATACCAAATACTTTCGAAGTATATATGGTATGCAGCTGAATGTTTATCTTACCTGTAATTTGATAAGCAAAACTATCTAACCTATAAACAAAACATTTCTAGTGGTAGCGGCTGCAGGTATTTCTGGCTAGGCGATTTGGTGCCGAGATCGTGAGTTCGAGGCCCGGATAGGGCACGAGTCAAAAAATTGTCTTCCTTCGTCATTTGTGTTTACGTGTAACTTATAGCCCCTGTTTATATATACATTGTATACCAGCACACTAGAGGTAAAAATATCATTATTATACAAAGGCCTCATAGTCATATTTAGAAGGAGTTGCTCAAGATCTTATACATTAATTTGACCCTCAATGGTATATAAAGTGGGTCAAGGTCATTTTTTCAACAAATAAAACTAGCATGCTACTGGCTAAATTCACCTCCTTCCTTTCCTTGTCACTTAGACAAAAATGATTTTAAACAAAAAACGGTTGACAGCGTACAGAAAAATGCTAACTGAAATCAAAACACCTCTCAAACACTACATGTAATTGTGGCTAATAACGTTAGCTAGCTGAAATTTCATTCTCAAGTCAAAGATACCCTCTCGGCTCTGTATTATAAATACAATAGGACAACCAGGATGTTTCATGGTTACTATTCGTTCCTATTTTTCGCTTATTTGGAACAATAAAAATAATCTTGCATTTGTGTACTTCCTTGTTGAGCTATAAATGACTTCTGGGTCCTGAAACACAATATTTTGGTGAACAAAACATTTCATGTACACAATGAAAAATTCCTACATGCAGGAATTTTAAATACAGTACTTTATGTACCCATTATATACCTGGTAGCTTGTGGTAGGTATACAATATACCTTCTTGAACCTGTTATGTAGATGAAGAAGATCTAGCTATTACCACTATTTTATAAAGCTTTAATACTGAGCCTATATAGTTTCATATCCTATTCCCATATAATATGAATGCATATAAATGATATTGAATAATGTACATATTGAGCAAAAAATGAATGTACAGTACATAGTTGTTTCAATTTTCATAAATAACATTCCAATCTTAAGAAAAATTCATTCACTAAAAATTATACATAGAGAGTGTTACTTTATAATTTAAAGTAAACACAATTTCCTTTGCTAAAGACTATAGACCTTTCCCAAAAGTGTTATTATTCCCCTTGATTAGGCAAAATGGTGAATACAAGATGGACTTTCGGGAAGTGTTTTGTTATGATTTGGTGCCATGTGACAATCAGATGACATCTTTTCCATTATGACATCATAATTACATGGCACAAATTAAATTTGTTTCAAAAACACTTCCCAGTGTAGCCATGATATGGCAAACAAGGGAGATAACACTTTTGAGATAGGCCTTAAGAGAGGTTTAATAAGACTATATATAGAGAGAGGTTTAATTTACTAATTAATTCAAGTTAATTTAGTTGGAAAAAAGCAACTTTTTAACTGATGGAATTTGATTAAAAATTTTCACAACACAAATTGAATTTTTTTAATTTATCTAATTTACTTAATTCAAGTTAATTTAGTTGGAAAAAAGCAACTTTTTAACTGATGGAATTTTATTAAAAATTTTCACAACACAATTGTATTTTTTTAATTTATCTAAGAAATTCATTGATATAGAATTTCCAAAAAATCCTCCTTTTAAAGTTTTCACAAAGTCTGTGTGACTGGACACTTATGTGTATGTAGAGCAAACATTGAAGCCAGGAAAAAGTCAACAAACTGCCGATCATTCGATCTGTACACGTCTGCCTTAGTTCATTCAGTAAAGGGACACCTTCACCGACAGCCAGTGTAGGTAAATAGTACAGTAGTAAATCTCAAATGTTCTACGTATACTTGCCTAGTCTAGATATCTATATGCACATATAAATTAATGGAAGAAAAATTGTTCCCCCTTGTAAAATAAAAACCTTTTCAACAGTGATTTTGTTTGCACAGTTTTATAGCCAATATAAGGCTGTTTAATTTCCCCTGGTCATGTGTTATTTCCCAAAAAGGAAGCAAAATTCAAGAATTTTGGAAAGGAAATCAGTGATTCTTTCACTTGATAAAGCAGAAATTTACCTTAGTCAGGAACGGACACCTCCGACCCAGATTATGCTTCAAAATCTATGGTACAGTACATTTCACAGATTTTAATTTCTTTTAACCATTTCAATTTTTAACACATTAACACATGAACATTAACTGATATCAGTATAGTAAAAGAAGTTAATTTAAGTCATACTGTAGCCATCATCAACATACAATCTGTACCCTGCTGTGGGGCAGTGAAATGTGAGATGCAGTGGTAAGTCTGATGTCCAGCTGTTTGTTAATGCAGAAACTCCTTATCTAATGTAAACACAACTCTTAAGATTTGTACAGATTCTCCCATCACTAATGCCAAACAGGTAGTAGACTTTATAATCTCCCTCCCATCAGCCCCCCCCCCCCCCCCCCCCCCCCCCCTCATCCTCCTTCTCCAATCTGGTATATACATATGGTGGACAGAGTACAGGTAGCTAAGATTGCATTCTTTAACCTGATGAGATGAATTTGTCAAAATCAAATTTTAAACATTTTAGAGAATTTGCCACCGTTAACTAGTGTAATGAATGAGTTTTTGGATGATGATGATGATGAAGATGATGATGATGATGAAAGCATGAAGAAAGAAAACAAATTTGTATCTATTTTTACACAATTATTTCTTTTTCTGTATGAAAAATTATAATATACAGATACATTAATGTATAATGGAAAACCAATATTTCATCTTTATTCTTACATGAGAATGAGATGTAATATTAACTAACAATTGGTAAATGAAGAATATTATGTCCATTGTTCATGTATTTCTTCATGATTGTTCAAAGTTTGATCTTGATATTGTAAAACCTTGAAATTATAAGTACTACATATATAAGGTCCATTCAATGTGTACATGCATGTGCGTCATGCACTGAATGAATCTGTCTGATCTCTCTAACATAATATAATTAAAGTACTGTAGTGGTCAAGGCTAAATTGAGTTTTTTTATCTTGCCTATGCATGTTCTGTATATGATCAAGGAAGAGATAGCGTATCTAGATTTGCTACCTAATATGAACCCCTTGTATCTCAGCATTTAAAAGTACAAAGAACTCAAAAGTGGACTCAGGTATATACATGCATATAGTAAAGCAAAAATATAAGCCATGTACAGGAAAAAGTTTCCATGTAAAATAATCTTTCAATTTTTGTGAATATTGGTAAAAAGACCAGACTCAAATATCTTATTGGCAGAGATCAGTGAGCTGAATTGGTAAACAATTTTTATAGTTCTTCACAAATTCTCTTCCAATTATTAGGTTGAATACGGTATATCATGAGAACTCATATATGAAACCAACAGCTATAGTCATCTGACTGGTCCCAATTCAATAGGTGTTTTGTTTTTTAATTATTATAGATAAACTCCAAATGTGCTACGTGAAATAATAGAACTCTAGGAATCAACAATATAAGAAAACAATAAACTTTAATTAATCTTAATTATAGATTTCTATATAATTTGCATTGTAACAATGTCAGTTAGAATAATGAAAACAAACAAGAAATATATGATTTTCTACTTGGAAATTAAAAGTACACGTGTATGCAGAGATTATGACATTAAGTTAAACAAGCAGAAGAAAATTATGATAGTCCTAGCCTATCCTAACACGTATGATCGTGTCATGTCATCTCTCATGCTTGAGTGGTCAATAATAGCGGGGAGAAAATTCTGTCTACACCGCCCGGTTGCTTCACGAAATCGAAATAATTATTTCCAAACTTCTTTCTATCGAAATGGTACTCGAAAATCATACGAGACATGCAGTAAAATGTAGATACTCACGAAATGAACCCACAGCTTCCAGTAAATCTCTCCTGTCAAAGACACCACTGTCACAAACGCAAGTAAATAGAATCTTCCGATGTGGTCGACCCGAGTTAACCCGGAAGTGAATACTTCGAAACCGGAAGCACGTGTTAGGGGGCAGATTTTCTATTTACAATTTTGGGAAAAGTTGCAAATTAACATCCTAGTTACCTAAACACAGAAATGAACGGAACGATTTAGTACACTTTGGGTTTAATTCAATACACGGACAAAACTTAAAATATTTAGAAGTTTTAAACGGTATTAAGTGACACTGATGTAGTGAGCGTCATATATATCCAGAAAAAATGTCGGATCAGCAAGAATCACAGGTTTGTTACTCTGTTGAGGTGTTGCCAACAGTTGGGATCCGTTACTCTGTTACTTACACAGTTACTGGTGACGTATTTGTCCAAAAAATTGTGAATCTACTGTCAAAATATTAAAATATTTTGGTCTCGAAACAACGATTATACCAAACAGTCACTAAAAGATTTCGACAGCTGTTCTGAGGTCGTTAATTATATAACCTGTTAACGTTGAAATGAAATAATCTGAACAAAAATCAGGGTGTATTGACAGACAAATACAAGGCCTGTACATTACGTGTCAAGACTGTTTCCAAATCAATATCCTTTATAACAATTTAAAGAAAAGTTCTGCCTTTCATGAAAACAATGTAGATATTATAACAAGAAAAAAAAAGGCACAACCAGACCAGGGTTCGGACCTGGAACCTCCCAAATTCTAGATAGGACCCTCAACAAATTGATCTGGTAAATGAAAATCAACCTGGTCTAGATCTTCTACAATAAATTTTCCTCTCTCATAAACAAAGTCTTAAATTGATCACAAAGACACACAAAACTTATACCACCTTCCATTGGTATATTTCGTTGGGTGTCAAATGTACCAAAAGATGAAAAATGCACCATGACCAGAGCACTGCGCATGCAGAGACCAATGTTTTGAACCTTGGACCTTCCAATCTCTAGACGGAAGCTCTACCAATCAAACTAAATTATTGCCGAAGAATAACGCAGTTTAGATTCGTTACATAGTTATAATGATTGATTTTCTATTTTCATAGGATCAAATACCAGAGTCATCAGCGGAACCACCAAAGGAATACATCACCCTGAAAGTTGTAGGTCAGGTAAGACAAATCCTATATTTAAAAAAAGACAGCTAACATAATACTGAATTGGGAACCAGCTAGGATCTGTAATTATGTTTGAGAAATCATCAATCATGATAATTCAACACCTAGACAAGGGTAAGGTACAATGTTTTACATGAAAGAGAAGAAATTAAATACACTGTAAGTGAGACGAGCAGGGCATGAACCTGTGACCTCTAGGCTATGGCTCCGCCCCCCCCTCTCATGCTCTCCCCCTGGCGAGCGTCTTTGACGCTCGATCGAAGGCCTCCTATTTTTCCCCACCACAGTAAAAAGGGTATAATTCCCCAAATCCTGCCTTGATCCCTGAGTGTTCTCCTTATCAATAAGCCGATAATTACTTTCATTAAAATGCATTCTGACGGCTTCATTAATTTGGATCCCTCTTTTTAGAATCTAGGGTTCCACTTTAGGGATATTGAGGAAAATGTTAAAACTAATTATCCAACATTTTAAACTTCCAAATATTATTTCTTTTCCGCAACTTTTATTTTTCAATTTTCCTCAGTTTTTACACCACTAGGTATATATCTTATATGTATGTAATAGAGGTCATTATTTTTTCAATGCCTCAGCTAGAAGTCAAACCCAGAATCTCTGGCTTCTAGTCTTACTCTCAACCGATCGAGCTAAAGAAAAGATCTCTTAGCCAAGCGGTATATTGCAGCTAATATTTACCAGGGTTACATACTCCACCTCTGGGAGGTCTTAGGGATTCCTTTTCAAGTATCCCTAGTGTATGTTATACCCGGGTTCCTTACGTGGGCACCAAATGTAACTAGAGGTCATTATTTTTTCAATACCGGTACCTTCGCTAGGAGTCGAACCCGGAACCTCTGGCTACTAGTCTTACGCTCAACCAATTGAGCTAAAGAAAAGATCTCTCTTGCCAATTAATTATGCGGTATATTGCAAGTATGGTAATATTTACCAGGGTTACATGTATCATTATTGTGTTAATGGACATTCAGGACATCATAAACTATCTAAATAAATAAATTATTACAAAATGTAACATGAAATGTGAAATATAATAAAATAACATGATTCTGTTTGATTTGATTTAATAGGACAGTAGTGAGATTCATTTCAAGGTGAAATTGACAACACCAATGGCGAAAGTGAAGAAATCCTACAGTGAAAGACAGGTCTGTTTGTTATACATCTTTAATTACAAGTCATGAATAGGTCTGCAATGTTCAACATTATCAATACCATATTATCATTGTTCAATGTCAGTCCTTACACAATGCTTGTTGCACCATTTCATGAGAAACTCAGTGTTGATCTTTTCCAAGTTTCATATTTTGGTGCCCCTTAGTCTCTAGTTGTGCCCTTTAAATTTTGAAACTAATTTCACAAACTAAATCGCTGACAAGCAATCATCTTTGATTTGACAGATAAAGACTACTTTTAATACTTCTTGGGGGAATTCTCAAATTTCAGATATTAAATGTTAAGAGAAAATAAGAAGAAGAGGAAAGAAGGGAAAATATTCAACTTTTCATTGAAAAATTAATAAAGATCTGTCTGGGATCTCTGGTGTACAACTGTCAGATTTATGAATAGAAGAGAAAAGATCCAACTTTTACAGAACAAATAAAGATCTCGGAGATAAAGATCCGCCTGGGATCTCTTGTCAGAAAATATTGTAATGTTGAAAGAAGGAAAAGATCTAACTTTTACAGAACAAATAAAGATCTCTCTGGGATATCGTGTACAACTGTCAGATTTATAAAAAGAAGAGAAAAGATCTAACTTTTACAGAACAAAATAAAGCTCCGTCTGAGACCTCTTGTGTTCAGCTGTCAGATTAATTATATAATTTACACTTTTGTTTGACAGGGTATATCAGCATCTACCCTGAGATTCTTCTTTGACGGTAAACGGATCAGTGATCATGAAACGGCTAAAGATGTAAGTGATGTTTTTCTTTATGATTGGTCATTTGCATTTCTAAGTGCAAAAAATATAATACAGTGCACTCCTCTTTATATCATGTTGCATTTGTCAGACAAAAATATGATATTAACAGGAATGTGACATTAAGAGAAACATGTTTTTCCACTAAATCTAGTGCATTTCCAATCTCCATAACTTAAAGAAAATTATTCAATGTAAAAATGAAGATGTTTCAATATATAGATTACATTATTTCAATTATAAATCAGTTTTGGGGTTATTTTTTATTTTCTATGCAACATTGTGTTTAAGTTGTATCCGAAATCAATGGAAATGATATCATTTTCTAGATATTTTATGTGATTGGTTAAACCATGATATTTAAAGGAATTCACCTCAAAATACATGATATTAACCAAATGAAATTACATAGATTATACAGAGAGAAAAATGGTGCTTGGGAAAACATGATATAAAGAGGAATGTGATATTAACAGGGGTGATATTAAGTGGAGTCCACTATATATTTTATATGTAATCAGCTGAAACAGATGAAAGTACTATGGATGAGTCGTTCAGGTTTTTATGGCCATCTTGCTTCAATGTTCCATCATCCAGAGCTGGGAATAGGTAGGGGTATTAATGAAAAGGAAGCCCCAAAATAAAAGCATTTTGTTTTTGTTGATTTGTTTATAGATACTAAATGCTATGGCGATTTCAAATTTTCATTCTGGCCCCACACCAGACATCTATCTGTCAAAATGTCCAAGTCTTATGTTGGGCCAGAGGAAGCTAGAGTATGATATATTTGTAAGTTTATGCTTTAAGATCCAAATGTTTTGGAAATTCCAATTTCTCTGTCACCGTATCAGTGCGTGTTGAATAATTATGGTAATGATATGACTACAAACTATGAAACTTTATTTTAAGACAGCTTTTATTATACCCTCACAACATATACAATGCACCGGTAATATATAGGGATACCCTCACTGTTCGTATATATGTATCCCAAACGACAAAAACTAGGTCGCTGTTACTGTAAATAGAAACTAACAGAATCTTAAATGTCATCCACAGGCTGCAATTCTCAACTAGTTGACAATAAACTTTACCCAAGTGTTTATGCTGTTTACAAACATCACCTTTTGCACAAGTTAGCATTTCAATCATCTGCAATCAAAATCTAGGTCACTGTTACTATGAATAGAAATTGACAGAAATTGTACATCATCGCTCTACATGCTGCATTTCTCAACTAATTGACACTTAACTTCACAGAAGTGTTTACAAACATCACCTCTTGTACCGGTGTGGGTTTCAACCTTCTGCGGTCAGAAACTAGGTCACTCTTACTGTAAATAGAAATTAACAGAAATTTGGATGTCACCGCATTTCAGGCTGCAGTCCTCAACGGATTGTCAAAAAACTGCACACAAGTGTTCACATTTCAAATTGTTCTTGGTAAAAAACTAGGTCATTGTTACTATAAATAGAATTTTGGCACCATCATTTAAGTAACATTTATCCTGGACACATACCAGCTCTTATCACTAAACGTTTCCTTTTTCACTTTGTATTTTCAATTTTGAAATGCAAGGGTATTAGTATTATCTGTGATGCATTGTTTGACAAAGTTTTCCTTTTTTCAGCTCGAGCTGGAGAATGATGATGTGATTGATGTGTACCAGGAACAGACAGGGGGAGACAATTCTCGGACCAGTAAATACTAATTACCTCCCTTGTCATAAGATGTCCACTGCCTTTAATCTAGGAAGTCTCTCCGGTATTGAAATATTTCTGCAGTTTTCTTACTCTGCTGTTTCTTTGTGTTTTATTTTACGCCAGGATGCTGTTTCAACATAAAAGATCAGACTTCAATTAATTTCAATGCCTCAAAAATTTAATTATTATATTACCTGTTCGCATGGAGATTCAAAATTGTCTAAAATGTACACGGGAAATACAAATTATGCAGAAATTGAATATCTAGGAATATGGAAATACAGAATAACTCCCAACGTTTTCAATGCATGTAAGTGAAAGGAAGTATAAACTCCAGGTGTTTTAAATCATCAAATATTAGAGTGATTTACAATTACCGGTACATCTGTATATTTTAATTACCTGGTACAGGTTATTCATACAAGGATTTATTTTTTGTTTCACATCTTTTAACAAAAAGATTTATTTCACTTTTATTGCAAGATATCCTAACAATTAGGTCAAGATAAAAGACAAGTGAAAAAAAACTAATATTGGTTATTTTATTAATGCATGTGTGTATCAATATTGTTTTATTTTATCAAATTACAACCTTAATTTGTTTCAATTTTCAAAAAATTCTTAAGATAAATCAGGAATTGCATTTGATCACTACCAGTTTTATTGATATTATAAAGAAAACTTTGAAATTACTCTATAAACAGGATTATAGATACATGTATAATTGTAGGTGAATTAAAATATGTTGGGAATACTTTCTTTTGATGATCGAATATTCCAGAAGTTGTGTGAGTGTTAATTTTCTCGCAACATCTTAAACTTTTGACGTTTGACTGTACATGTATATATTTATTGTTGATTTCATTTATATGTTCAGGGTTAGAAACTAACTTTTCCAATATATCAGTCCTAATGGACTAGTAAAATGTTAAAGGTACTAGTCCTGTGGTATTGTGACTAGTCCTGCTCGAGGGCTTCAGCCTCAGTTGAAACACTAAGAGAGGAATAACAAATTGCGAAACAATGAGCCGGCAGTCTAGTGCAGAAGAGAGGCAGGGGTATGGAGGGGGGGGGGTGATCTCCCACAGAAAACAAATAATATCTGAATTCCCCTGAAATGAGTTTTGGTGTATCCTGAGTGCTAAATTTGTACCATTTCCTCACCTTGAATAAGTTATGGATTATAAAACTAAAACGAAATAGAAAACTCAACTACATATTTAGTCCACAGGACTAATAAACAGAGCATATTTACTAGTCCTTCAGAATTTTTACTAGTCTCGGTCTAACTGAGTAGTGTTAGTGTCGAACCCTGTTAAATGTTTGGAGTATGAGTAACATATTTGACCTGATTAGCGCATTTTATGATTACAAAAACACAAAAGAGGTGCCCTTAACAAAACCATTATTATTTTGTTTGAAGTATTAAAATTAATATGAGTTTTTGTTTCAATGGAACACGGTTTTTGAATATTATATTGGCAGATCAGAGAGGTAAGGAACTTTTTAGCAGGCTTAAATTAGATAAGTGCACCCATCTTGTTTCCTTGAAACAATGTTGGGGTACACTCGGGTGGGCTTAAAAAGTTAAAAAATTGATAATTATTTTACAAAATAAATCTCCTAAAAACTAAGAGAAGGGCATACTTATTGGAAACAAGGTACCTTTATATTCGATGAAAAAAATTAGTGAAACTTTTTTTTCTGCAGGAGAATGTAGACTATATTATCCTACCTGTAGTTTGTTTGTTATTTTCTGAATTTTATGGAAATCTAAAAAATATACAAAACCATTAGGTTTATCTATAATTATTGAAATAAAATAATAAAAAAACAAATGAAAAGGCAAGAGAAGGGGGTATTCTTATAGGAAACAACCTTCATTATTCAATTAAAAAAAAATCTGTGAAAGCCTTTTTACCTCAGGAGAAAATGGGCTCTATTTTTCGAGTCTGTTTGTTACTTTCTACATTTGAAAAATTAGCAACTAACAGTGAATGTTTTTGGAAATTATTTTAGAAAATTAAGGAGCAGATTTGCATCTTGTGCTTATATTATACATGTTTGTATTTCGTATTTAATGTGCTAATAAGTGTCTTGATAAGAAAAATAACAGTTGCATGTTCACCATAAATTATAAAAATGTATATATATGTTTCTAATTTAATAATCAATTTTCCATTGATTGTTCGCAGAATGTGGCTTTCTGATTGGTTGAGATTTTTTATCATACCTCTATGAAAACAAACCCAAAAATGGCGCAAAAATTGTGACGTCAAAATATGCCAATTGACGTCGCGTATTGATTTGAAGAATCTGTTGTTAGATCAGTCAAATTGTACATAAACATGTTTTAAATTTGATTATAAGCATTGATGTCAATTATTTTTTAGTTTCATAGGGTTATGAAAAAAATTTGGTTTGCAAACTGTATGAGTCCGCGAAGCTAAATTTTTAAACAAGCTAAATTTTTAAACAATTGTCATCAATGCTTAAATTTAAATGAAAATGTGTTTTTCCAAAAAAAGATTTGTCTTTGAACTTTGACAGAGTGTCAGATACAAATGTGTGTGAAATTGCTTTTTTGTGTTATAATGGAAGTAAATTAAGTTTGTAACATTGTGCAGATTGATTTGAAAATGTTAAAGTCCAGATTTATGATGTATGATTTCACACCACAAGTCGGATACTGTGTACTTTATTAGTTTGGTTTCATCTAGTATCCGTACAGTCAGATTATGTGAAAAAATATTTTGAATAAGAAATGTTGATATTTGTTCTTAATTCATTTACCCCTGAAAACACATTTGAACTCTTCTAATTCAATGGTTGGAATAGTTCATTACACATCTTTAGGGATGAATGAGTTAAAAGAAAAAAAGTGT
Organism: Mimachlamys varia; assembly: GCA_947623455.1. NCBI lineage: Eukaryota > Metazoa > Mollusca > Bivalvia > Pectinida > Pectinidae > Mimachlamys > Mimachlamys varia. The sequence goes on along the minus strand of OX392538.1, from coordinate 36,534,965 downwards.
ATTTTATGATTATAACAGTGAGTGTATTTAAATGTATTTGTATTTGTTTTTTGTTCCCTTTTATTTATTTTTTCATCTTTCAAGAGAAAAAAACTTGATTCTTCATTTATTGCCAGTCTTTTTTTTGTTTAAAGTTTGCTCAATTTTTTTTATGTACATATGTGATTTTATTAAGTAATTTCATTTTTTTGCCTTTTAATTTTCACAAAAAAAACCCCTGAAATTTCTAAATTATTTAAGTTTTAGTGTCTTTGCTTAAACAAAAAACAAAACAATGAAACAGTTCAGAACTACTCTTTGCATGGTTTTAAAATTAATTCTATTTGTACCAGGTATTTCTGGAGAAGTGTTTTTATGAAAGATGCAATAGGCGCTATAGGTGCCGTAGTTGCCTTGTATGAAATTGTGATAATTGAAATAATTCTTTTTTAATTACAAAGTAGCCCCTGGACATTAGTATTTGGAAGATGCTTTCTGATACTATCAAAAGAAAGTAGGCTGCATTAAATAAAAGCTCCCATACACAAGATTGTCTCCCCTTTCTTCATATTTTGTTTGGGGTGGGGGAGGGGGGGGCAGGTTACATTCTTTTATTAAAGGATTATAGAAGCTATGCTTGTTTTTTGGGGATATTCAAAATGTCACTTTATTATGAAAATTTCAAAATATATAGGAGTACAATATTCTGCCATGGCTTTAGCTATGAGTACACACATTGCTTAGGAGAGTTATCTCCCTTGCCATGTTTGTCTGAGTCTACATGAGTTGTCCCCCTTTACTTTCAAAATGGTAATATTATTTTGTCTGTTTATATAAATTTATTTCATTTAAATTGTATATGTACAATCATCACAACATTACAAACAGAAATTTAAAGGAATAGTATCCGGAAACAAGTTTTAAAAAATCTTATTAGAATCACAGACTTGGATACTTGTAAATTAATATATAATCTTACTCCGGAATATTACTCTTTATCATGGAATTAATACTTTTTTATTTAAAGTTAATATACAGTATAACTGTATTTAGCTTGGTCTTTTAAAATCTTTGATAGCCGTCATTTATTTATATCAATTACGTTTACAAATATATTGCATGTATTACTCTAAACACCCTAGTTTAGGTCCAAAACTAGCTGTCAGGTCCCTTTGGTCTGTACCACCTGCTCTGGAATAATAATAAAAGCACTGACATAGCATTTCATATATATTGTTTCGTCTGTCTGTTGTATAATTGTATAAATATATATGTGGTGCAAGAAATGCATGATAATTAAAACTATGAAGTGAGTGTCAAAACCAGTGTTAAATGTTTTGTACATCTTAATTTTTTGCACCAGGTGGGTATTTTGTGATTACACAGAAACTGAATATTTCCTAGTTATGTTTATCTGGTAAATCATACTGGCTGTGATCATATTAATTTATCGTTGATACACGTATATTGCATAAATTATATATTAACTTGTTTGTAAACGTTTGTCTAATGACATTTGATCAGAATATTATGATTCGAAAAAATAAAAATCGTTTGTTTTGTTTTGCTAGAGTTGTTCCTCTTTGTATTGAACCGTTTTCGTTTAAGCGGGACAACCGGTTTTTTTGCTTTAAATGTAATGTTTTCCAGAAAAATTCAGATATATATGCAAATGCTTATGCATTCCTTGTAAGACATTCTCAAAGCTCGCCAAGAATAAGCATGGTATACCTTATTTAACAAACGAACAACATTGGTCCGACTGGTTCAACCGCTACACAGCTTTCCATCTGAAAAGGCAGTTCTCTGACTGTGCCATTTATCCATTTCTCTTTTGTAAGGAAGGCAATGCAACAGCAGACGTGATTGTATAAAAGAAAAATATGTGTTAAAAGAACTTTAACGTGCAGGCGGTCACCCATCCAACTACTGACCACGCTCATCGTTGCTTAATTAGCGTGAACGGGTTCCAGGGTTATTCTACCACATGACTGAAAAAGCTAGCAGTATTACCCCTCATATGCCTGGCTGGACATTACTCAGAATCCATCAAAGCAAAGCGGGGGTATACGTAAGATAGTTTCATTGAAAACTCCTGCAAGTAGCCAATGCGAATCATGCTCGAAATATTTAGTCTGATGACCCCTTTTATGGTTTTATCAATATAATTGAAGGTAAAAATAAAGGTTTGATGTCTTTAAATGTTTATACCTTTAAAAAATTCATCGCGCCACCAAAGAAATTTGACGAAGGGAGATAATGTTGACATCACAGACGAGATTATTAGTATTTCAATCTCAAGATAAAATGATGGATGGTGTGATAAATGCAATTGAAATTTCAACTTATATTTTGTTTTCAAATCTAGAAAATGTGTACCAATGTAACTTTTTATTAGGAGATAGAATGAATGTAAAATTTGAGGAGTATGGATGGGAGAAGTTGATGATAAATATGGCGTGGAATTTGAAAGATATGGTGAGTGAAATGAGTACGCTATTATAACTTTCCATTCTCTGACCATGAATAATATTTATTATGTAAATTGAATGTTAACACATTATATATGTTGATCTGTTGACTATAACGTCTTGTAAAAAGAGGAAATAAAGAATGTCTGTCTGTCTGTCTGTCTGTCTGTCTGTCTACAGGGGTCACGCCCTACACCAATGAGGTAGGCCTATACGTTTGTCATGGCAAATCTGACAGCATGAAGATATAGCAGTTTGATTGGTGGGAAAACCCTGATCAATCACTTGGCGGATGGATACCTGTCTTTTGAAGATTACAATAAAAGGAGCAACAACCGACTTCGAAGCCTGTCAATTTTTACCGTTACGTGACGGCGAGATTCTTTTGATGTACATCAAAGGTCGAACCAGTTTTCTTGCCTCATCAACAAGGTAACACACACAGAGCCTTCAGTTAATTTTGCTATGACATCACCCAGGGGTGTAGAGAGCGCAGATGATCGTACCCCTGGATATCGAGGATGCGGTAAATACATTTTGGTCATCAAATATTCTTTTATTATAAAGAATGTCTTCTTTTTTTCTGAACAACGGTCAAATGACTTCTACTAAACCATAACAGTCGGAAAATGTACATATTTTTAACCCGTACGACCTTGAAACATCCATCAACTCAAACTCGAAACACCTGGGCACATTACAGCAAGCCGCGAACGACACTTCATGACTGTAGGTGTTGTAGTTTAATCTGTCGCATTGTAGGACATAAATATCCTTCAAAACGTTGATTATAACGTGGTGAGATAAGTCGATTTTTCGTTCACCTATGTCGGCAGGTTTTGGTTTAATAGTGTTTTACGCCCCATTAAAAGTTAATGATCATTTCAGGACGTGAAAACGTTGTTTGTGTTTTACGTCCTGCTAAACCACAGGGACCTGATAATTTGTTACAGCTAGTTTTGGACCTGAACTAAGGAGTTTAAAGTAATTTTACTCTTTTGAGGAGTTTAGATCAATTTTCGCTGAAATTCCCCCTCAATGGCCATTAAGGCAAGCCTTTAGAGTAATTACTTTAAAAACCATAGTTTAGGTCCAAAACTAGCTGTATTAAATTCTCAGTCCCTATGCTTCTAACAGCTATGGTCAAGACGTGCCAGGTTGTTTGAACATTTTTATATATTACGTCCTATAAACAGCCATGGTTATTTAAAGACGTACCAGATATAGGTGCAGGCGGAAAGCCTGATTTGGCAAATGCCCAACGCAGGCCTCGAAACGCGACGCAGAGGTGAAGGGCTTGTGGGAATTATAACCGGAATTATGACACGAAGCAGAACAAAAAAAATCAGAGAATACCGAAGCGTTAACAGAATAATAATCCGAATTTAAAATCGATAAAACTAGGGTCAAAACATGAGCAAAGGAAAGATTTAGAAGAAGACCCTTGTAAAAGTACAAGAGAATAAGACCAGGTATTTCGAAGAGTAAGCGTCTTCTGCTTCATCGACGACACCATCGTCGGAAACCCACGGTACACTTCTCTGACGATGCAAACGCCAGAGAAGTGTACCGTGGGTTTCCGACGATGCGACGACATGTACACCCGCCTTATAGATTCTGGTCACATCAAAGTAAACAGCAATTCCTCAAAATGAAAACCGAGTTAGCATTGTCAATTACAACGAATTAAATCACTAATAAGCATACTCAAAAACATCCATCTTCATATCACTTAAATATACAGAATATTTCTCAATGAGACAAAGATGGCGACCATAAAATTTGCCCATAGTTCTGATAAACCTGTATTTCTCGAATCCTCGTATTATTAGTTTGTTTGTCAGCAGTCGACTGAATCTAGACTTTAACCAAATATCACAAAGAGGTAAATGAAAAGCACGTTGGTTGTTTTACAAGCGAAAAACATTAGAATATCAAAGTATCAGCAAATTAAACCATTTGATTCGAACTCAAAATCGGTATACAAATAGTAAAGAAAAACAAGGAAATTATACAATAAGATAACTGAAAAAGGCTCTAGGAGAGTAAGACAAAGTGTTCCGAATGGGTAAGCGTCTTTAATTTCATCAACAACACTAGCCATATAAATTGAGATCGGATCCAAGTAATTTCGCTGCTCATATCAGAAAGTAAGGTAGTTCAAACAAAACCAAAAGTGACTCTACAGAGCTTAATGATCTGAAGGCTCCGTATGCACCAACTTTGTCGATAAGACAAGAACACTGGTTCGATTCTTTGATGAACATAAAAAAAAAAAAAAAATCGTGTTCACATAACGGTAGACAGGCTCTGAAGTCGGTTGCGGCTACTTTGTAATCTTCAAATGATAGGCATGCAGCGGCTAGCAATTTGTCAGATTATTTTGCCGGAGTGTACCATCAGTTTTGCAAAGACATGTTCTAGGGGCATAGAGAGCGTAGGTGAGCTTAGCCCCTCGATATAAAGGATGAGATGGAAGTGACCATTGTTGAATTAGTGACTTATCTCAAACGTGCGATCAATTATCACAAACACGTATGACACTACATGCTAACAAACACGAGAGGCAAAAGTCATTGGTAATATTTATGACCTCATTTTGAAAAAGATCCGTTTCTTCTGTGATTTGAAAATTTTGTTGTCGCCATCTTGGTCTCCTTGAGAAATAGTCTACATCCTTGTATAATTTAAGATGGTCGTTTTAAATAAGCTCATCAGTATGCTTGCTTGTTATGATTGAGAATTATTCCTCAGTTCTCATTTTGAAGTCATGACATTTACTTGGATCTGACCTAGATATACATGGCGGAAGTCGGCAATGAAGTAGAAGACGCTTACTCTTTCAGGACACCTCGTCTTATTCTCTTGTACTCTCTCAATGTAAATCCTCTGCTCATATTTTGCCCCTTGTTTAATCGATTTTTATCTCGGAATATGGTTTTGTTGACGTTTTGGTATTTTCTCATTTTCTTTTATTTGTGCTTCGTGTCATAATCCCGGTTTTAGCTTTGATGACGTGACCTTCCTGGACTTGACCCATATTTCCATGGTAGTTGTCCTTTGGAGCGAAAAAAGTTCAATTTTGATGAATAAGGTCTTATTTTACTTTTTCAATGAATTCTTCATGAAAAAAAAAATCTTTTTCCTCTTCGTACTTTGTCCAGTGTTTTTCTCAATTTAGCATTCAAATAATGGCTTTGTAGGAATCTCTTGAATAATAAAAAAACAAACCCCTAATTTCCAATGTAATTTTTAATGTTTGATAAAAGCAAATTAACATAACATGTGATTCTAATTGTCAAACTTACAACAATGGTTTATGTACATAGTGTTCAACAACAGGTAGCAAGGACTCTCAAACTATCATATAAATTCTTATCTAAGGTTACGCATTAAAATATATTTATCTGAACGACAAAGTAAAACTGTACGTTTGTTCCCTGTAGTCCTTTCCATTTGTTTGGAGAATACTTCTGAATAAAAGTATCATAAATAATTCAAGTTCATAATTGATGTGAAAAGTAGCTGAGAATAAACTTTCTTAATTTGGCATCCATCCTAAAAGACATTTTCCTTTGGATACCTTTGTAAATCTATGTGGCAATATTTCATAACGCAATACCAATCGTGTTTACGTAATTGAAGTAGGAAATTCACATCAACGTCCGATAAAATCTTTTCATTTGTTCGTTCGATATTTGTGGTATATGGAACATACTGTAAAATTGGAATTGTTCGCGGTGTGGAAATTTCGCTTATTTCGCTTTCATTAAATATCCGCGAATATATCCACACGCGAACATTTTCAACACCACTCAAACTATACAGTGTATACTAGTATTAAATGTACACAGTGCAAAATAGCATAACTGTCAGCGCGAAAATTTCCACACCACCAAGAGTTTAGTGGCTGACTAAGCGAACAATTCCACGCGCGAAAGATGATTTTGTAACTCATTTGCAAGGTCATCATTAGCGTATTTAAATGTTTGGAGAATATAAATGTAATCAGTATTTTTTATCAATATTGATACATGCGATTAAAAAATGGCGAATTCACGTTTTTGCGAATACAACCTTCAGCCACAAGTTCATGCGAAAACATACATTATACAATTATTGCTTTTCGATGAGGTCGATACATGGTTTTATCGACCTGAGAAAAAAATAACGACCGAGTTAGCCTAGTAATCTTAGATAAAATCTATAGATTGAAAATACATGATACGCTATCGATAAACACTGATAATCAACACGAAATAGATTACACAAGTAAACCCATAAGTTAACGTGTTCGTTACCAGGGCAACAAATTGCTTACAAATATGACATTTCGGTTTCCAAGAAAACAATTTGGTTACCAAGGATTCATTTCAGTTACCAAGGAAACATTTGGCTTCCAGCATAAATTTTTGATAACCTGGATGATAACCTTTTAGGTACAAGAACTTAAAACTGTTAAAATGGAAAATTCCACATGATAACATACATTTGATGAAGTATCAAATCTTTCAAATATTTGTATTAACAAGCTGAAATATTTCCATGTACCACTTGCGTATAAGTCATAAAATGAGATATTTGTTCAATAATCGCAATAAAACCTGTCTAATAGGGCATTTTGATTAGCTTTAATCTGGCTTATATTTGCGTTTTTAAAATATCCTTTTGATTTATTTCAATGGATAATTTCGGAATAATTATTTTTACTGGTGTCATCGTCTGAGGTATAGGAGTAAAAAGGATTCATTTTAATATTTAGTATCTTTGTGTAATATGCAGATGGATGTTTTTGAATATACTCGTTAGTGTGTTTACTTGTTGTGATTGGGAATGATGACTCGGTTATGACTTTGAAGACCTGATGCTTACTTGGGTGTGACAAAGATTTACATGGCGTATGCCGTCGATGAAGCAGAAGACGCTTACTCTTCCGGAACGCCTGGTCTTATTCTCTTGTACTTTTACAATGTTCTCCATGTAAATCTTTCCTTTTTCATATTTTGCCCCCAGTTTAATCGATTTTGAGTTCGGGTTATGGTTTTGTTGACGCTTCAGTATTCTGTAATGATTTGTTTTAAAGATATAAGCCAACTTGCTGTATTATCCATTTCCTTTTAATACAATTCCAAACAAAGATCATTGAAAATAATTATAGATTTGTTGTTTAATATAACATGTTTGATTAAATGATATATGATATTTGAAAGATATATACTATTGTTACCATAAATAACGATAAATCTTTAAAAGGGAAATCACATTGTCAAACTGTTGTTATGAATTATAAAGGTAAAGCTTGGATTTTTTTTCGATTTAGGGTATTTAGCCTGTCGTAAACTGCAGGAAGCAATTAGTGGAGTCGAATTGTCATTCATATTTCCCATGAATGCAATCGAAATGCTGTTTTGACATATTTGTTTACATATAAATGATGTAAAATGTATATCGCACCTGACCCTTCTGTTTCTAATTTAGTTTAGAAAATTTCGATTCCCACCTTTTGGCCCCTAGCATCACTGACGAGTCCTAGGAGGACGAAACAGCTGTATGATGCAGTTTAATAAATATTTTCGGCATACCGTATAAAGGTGGAGCATATGTGTATGTCATAAATCAATCATTTGTTCGAATGCTGAGTAAAAACAGATGGCTTTATCTGATGCATTAAAACCACAATATTGAAACTGTGACGTCACTACCACGTGATTATGTTGCAATAAAGCCCACTGGTTTTGCTATTTTCTAGGGACTTTGTTCAATTGTAAAGTAAATGTACTCTCCTCTCTCACTCAATGAACCCTATTAACACAGGTTTTATCTGAACCAAGATGCTGTAACGTTGACCGTTTTCATGGTGTATCAATTTTAGATTAACAGTTATCAACCTGAAAATGAAAACAATATAATAAATTTGATCATTCATATAATGGTCAAAACCATACCCTGTTATGGTGCAATGCGATACCGCATTAAACGCACCATATTGTAATAATCAAAATGCAAAAAATGTTTCCACACAAAACTTATTATTTTAACAGTATAACATAGTTTTTCTTTCTATTGAAACATTATTAGTACACCACCAAAACAACATATAATACACACTATTGGTGTCCATAGCTTTCTAAAGCTACTGACTACAGTTCCCATACCATCTGGGAAAATGTAATATTAAACACTATTTATACATGATAATTAATAGTACTACCGATTCACGGACAACAAGTAGATAAACTATGTATATGATAAACTATCCAACTCAATTCAACATAGAAAATTACAAAATAATTATTTTTTGTGTTTCTTTTGTTTTCAGTCGGATTTCGTTTTGTTTTCTAACACTAGACTCTATAAAACGTAACCAGGATATGATGACTTCTGTAAATCATATTTGTTTCGCGATATATTTATTTTCGCGTAAAATCGACTGTTAGATCTGAATTCATTGTGATCATTTGTATAATTTATTCAGACTCTTTAAAACAAAAATTATACGTATCTTTGTTTTTTTAATGGAAATCCAAATTTCAACGAACCATAAAAGTGAATTCGCTTTACAAAGAAACGCCAAAATAAATATTCGCGAAAATTTAATGATTTACAGAATAAAGACATATTTTCACAATAAAGATATTTGTACAATGTACCTCGAAATAATGTAGACATGGACACAATTAACCAAGTTTATACATGTAGACATAAACATATATCTGGTTACTAGTTTTACATTGAAAAAAGAGTTCATGTATCAATGAAAGAATGCTTGGTGAAAAGCAAGTAACTTCTTAGATAATGTAACATATCTGTAACAACGAGGTTCAAAATTGTCAACATTGATTTTATATCATCGGTGTGCTTTTATCTTAATACAAATATCAATTTTCATCGATGCAGTCGTTTACAATTTGTTGACTTCTGCCGCTATTACAGTTTAAAATAATTCTCCGGGAATTCAAAGAAATAGTTTTTGATGTACATGATTGTACTTTGAAATGCTTTGAATATTTAACCTGTTTTAACGACAGGTTTTAGTTCGGCCATAACGAAGTATTTTTAGATCCAGAGGTATTTGCATCAAACATGAATACCATCCTCCTGATAGCCATACAAAATACAGTGACTAATCAATAACAATGTATTAATAATAAAAGTATGAGTTAATCATAATAACTCCTCATCATAATAATATAAATCATAATCATTATAGTGATAACATCTTATGATGAACATGGCTAGTGTTGTATGAGTGTATAACACTCCAATGCTAGCATATATGTGAAAATAATTGTAATAAAAAACATGTACCAAATATGACTTAATTGAAGTGCGTTATTTGCACGAAAAAAAAATAATCATGATATTCTATAAAGGTAACAAAATATCAAAACAATGAGAATTATCCAGGTACACGAGAAATGGATAGAAACAAACTTACTTTACACACATATATTTATTTTTACAAATTTTTCGTTAAGTTGTAACAAAAATGATAATTATCTTGATAATCATTTCCTGTGGAAACTTTCCAGTCATGCAATTTTCAAATGAATCAATAACTGACACCCACCTTATTCGTTGTACTACAACAAAACAGTGGTCATGCCCTATTGATCTTGACCTTCGGCCATAGTTCCATTGCAGATTTCATTAAATATTTTGCCGAGATATTACCGCAGGGGCAGTCTTCATATTGCCACAGGATATAGGTAATACATTTTTCGGGCCTGAGTTCAAGCATATATGTGTGTCACGTCATCTTTCATGATAGGGGTGGCATACACTGCTGGTGAATGTTTAAGTCCCCGAGGTTTGCTGGAGCCTCCATAGCCACAGTTAATTGAGTAGTGGCACGGTTCATAATATACACATTTTCGTAGTACACGATTTGAAATTATACAGAACTAGTTTCATTTTACTTCTAAATACATAAAATAAAGGGGATTTGCGCATCTGAACCTTCAGCTTCTACATAATTTTAGATATTATTGGTTCCCACCTTTTGGTCCCCTAGAATCACTGAAGAGTCCTAGGAGGACGAAATAGCTATATGATGCAATTTAATTTTTTTTTCGGCATACTGTATCCATTACTAAATTTAGCTGCATATCTGTGTGTTACGTCATATTGTAAACAAATTAAAACAAAAAAACTCTAAAAACTAGAATTGCTATAGTTCTGACTAGGTACCACTTGATATATATTTGAAAATATCGCTACACATAAGAGATATTGCTTCGTGCAGAAACTATTAACTGTGTGAAAAAATATGTTTCTCCTTCTAGTCTAATTGTGAATATAATTAGACCCAATACATTGTATAGAGAGTATTGATCATGTTATGAAACGAAACAATGTCTACAGTTATGGATAACATCATTTGAAATATTGTGAATGGAACAGGTTTACTTATGTTAAGCATGTTTAGGATATATCTAACTTCTACTCTATAACACAGTCATTGACTTATCTAAAATCAATTACATGTTATCGTACAAAATGGTACAAAAAAATCAACTAAATGAATCTATTGATGAAAATATTTATACGTCATTGTGACTGAACACACGTCACAGATACAGGGACAAATATACGTTTTTCTACGGTATGTACAAATGCATGTCGTCAGTGAAATTTCTCAGACATTACAGAAACTGTTTTCTCTCATTTACGTGCGTACATGACAGAACAGTCCGGGGGTAAAATTTCTATACGATTGACCATTCTCTTGAACATACTGATGCCACAACATTACAACGCCATTTTTGTTGCGGTTTCTGAGCTAACACTGGTGAGTGGAATGAGAAACAAACCATTTTCGCTAAGGTGCCGCCGCAAGGTAGAAACGATGAAAGAGGCATTCTGCGGGCTTTACACAGTTTAAAAGAAACCCTCTGCTAGAATGATTCCATCATTCATCCCATGGCAAGGAATACAAATTGTCTTTTAATCTTTGGTAAATGAATGTGGCAAAATAAGGGAATCTATCATACACCTGTTGTGACTCAGCGAGCAAATATTCTCTTCAGCTGGTAGTTATGTGTCAACTTGAGTTGTATCCCTAGCTTCATAATTTCAAAACACAAAACAAAATTTGATTTTTGGATTCAAAATTATCATTCTTAAATAATATTTTTTTAATAAGGCAGATGTTTTTATATTAAAATATTAAAGTTGGACTTACAAGTATATAGACGTTTTTGATTGTGCCCATTAGTGTGCGTTTGAGTTTCGTTGTCATCATCCTATACCCTGTTCAATCATTGAGAAGTTTATTTTACCATTTAAAATTCGATATGTCTTCATTGCTCCTCATCCCTCCATTGCGATGCATTAAGACGGGAAGTTTGATATGATATTTTAACAATATTTGCTATTGGAACGTCATCAGTTGCTATTGTGACATCATCAATCGCGGTTGTCGTCAATTTCATTGTTAATAAGACTTATAGTTACTTGTTCTAATAAAACGTAAATACATCTAACAACACCATATGGCCCTTTAACAGGTATTTCGATAGCTTGCAAACTTACATACAGCCCTTATTTAGTGCTTATTCTTTGCCACCAATAGCAATGTGTGTTATAGGACGATAATAACATTGTTATATTGTGTATTATGTCATATTTTACGTCATCATATGTGTGTGTTAAGTCATCTTTTATATTGTTCATTGCTAAAGCTGAAGACTCTTGTATCTTTACGAAACACATTGTTTTAATCACCTTTAATTTATTCCAAATGTTCTCCTTGAAAACTTTTCGTTTCATTATTTGTTGTCATAGTTTATCGATTTTTGAGTTCCAAATGCGATTTTCTTCACTCTTCGGATATTTTTAGACAATCATCGAACACTTGACGTTTAATATACCCATATCCTATAATATTGATATTTTTTAGTCCAAAAATGTATATATACCCACAAGCAATTAATACATCCAGTAAAAATGCTTTACAAAATCAATAAGGTTACATAAGAACGCATACCAAGTGCATATAGACTATTGTAACAATATAGAGACATAATATGCCACAAATGAATTAGCTGTTTTGGCCTTCGATAAAAATATCCTGAAACTGTCAGAATCGAAAATATCATAGTTGTATAATGTATTATCAGATAAAGAGATATGCATGGTCTTTTTTGAAATAGCATAACAAATTTTAATTGTGGATCAGAGTTTCCTGACAAAATCAACTTAAAGGAAAATGGCTTGTCCAAAATCCGATAAATTTAGAACGTAAAAAGTTTAAATGATATTAGTAATCAATTTTATCAATTAGGTAACGCCAAAAAAAAAGAAGAGATACAAAATGAACAAAATGTTCAGATAGGAAAGAATTACTGTAAGTTGAAATGACAATATTGGAGATGTTATAAAATAAAGAAATGAATATATCCTTAAATCTTAATGAAGTAAAATTCGATAAGGGACTGTTTGTTTGTTTGTTTGTTTACATACATCCTTTAATTGAGATCCATGTATGCTTATGAATTGCATAAAATAACATATGAATTATTATATAAAAGTATATACATACAAATGTACTGGATAAAAAGGAGGACTATTTACGATATATTTGTGAGAAACATACTGATGATTTATACAGTGAAAATGCTATGCTAAAATATAACACTTATGATGAACTTACACTATATATGACGTACTTATTGCCTGTATGTTCCAGTTATAACATTCTATTATTTTTCATAACTTATCATAGACAGACAATATCTCATCAATCTAACAGAAATCTGTTGACAACATTCTATTATCATCTAATATTATTTCATCGCTTTTATACATATTTAAACGGCAGTCTTCATTTTTTTCTGATAATATTCTATTATATATGTATTTGCAAATTTGCATATGTCTACAACTCAACGAATTGGCCGACTTTCTTTTAGCAGAGTAAGATATGCAAATCTGATTGGCCACATAAACAAAATCCTCTTTCAGGTTTAGTAAATTGAAATCTAAATATCATATCTACCAGGTTCTTCAAATTTCGATTACGAATTTGAATGGTTGGTTGGTTAGTCTTTTTAAATTGCTCTTTCAGTATATTCTAGTTGGTAATTCAAGTATTTAAGAATATATAACTAAAAACAAACTATACACAGTACAGTTCTCTACAGTAAATAAAACATGCACAACCTTGGGTGGGGAACGTTATTCCGTTTGTGTAAGTTTGGTATGCTGCCGTTTAGCAAAAAACCTGATATATTTCTCTCAAGTGCGCCTTTTCCGTACATTTCCTTTTTGAACACGCACGATCTCCTCAGAAATCCAGAACTTGCACCAATCGTCTTATAATTGCAAACGACAAGCATCAAATGACGTCATTTTGACGTCATTCGACATCGGCTCGTTGATCATTGGAAAGATATGACGTCATAAACGATGTTTTTTTTTTTTACACAGCCGTCATTGAGTCGGTCCCGTTTGAGACTGCCTTGTTTGTTCCCGGGTTTTCCGTCGTGATTGCTGTAGGTCCTGCTTCCTCTGCCTCCAAGGGAGGTAACTCGTGCTTTGATAACTCGTATACGAGCCCTGCTCCAAGACTGTCGCCTGTCACGTTGGTCATAGTCCGGAAACGGTCGCTGTTAATGAGAAGAATACAGAATAAAATTATCTAAAATGTTTGAAATCTTTAAACATGATAAATTATATGATACATGTTGAATCAAGCAAATTTTTACTAAAATAGCATGTGTCGAAATGATAATTTCATGCATGATAAGCTGAACAACAGTTACCCAAAAATATGTAAATTAATATATTTTTTCATAAAGAATAAGATACGTAAAGCTTATCTAAGATATGCAGTTTTTGTCTCAAACATTACTTCTTTTCGAGACAGTATTCCCAAATAACTACACTTCTGTACTAATTAATAGATTAAAAAAAAATCTTACAGGAACCAATCAACGACGAGAATAAGTGTGATGTCATCGATAGGAAGTCCGACAGCAGCCAAAACGATCACCATGGTTACTAGTCCAGCCTGGGGAACACCTGCGGCCCCAATGGAAGCAGCCGTGGCAGTGATGCTGAATTCAAGAGTATATACATTTAAGGAGCAGCGCTCTTCTTATTTACATTATCTTCTACCAAGATAAATTTAAGTCATGAAAAAAGTATCGTATTGTAAACACAACAGATAATGAACTTTGCTCATAGTTAAGGCAATATCTAGAACGAATGTGAAGAAATTACATATCAAGCTATAATTAAGTGCATTTTATTACGCAATTCGACTGTCTTGTAATAAAGCGCGATTGCCTACCCCATTTATCAGGATATGTATTAATAAATATGTGTTACGATGTAACGAACCAAAAAGTTTAGATTTTATGTGTTCATCACGTAAAAACAGAAAATGTGTGCGGTAGCTGGGGCCTAAATTTAAATGGCTTCTAGAAAATTCATTAATTTGATAGATATCGGGGAAAGATGAAAAAAAAGGTTTCGATGGAAATTTAAAAAATCATTTTGTTCTGCTATGTTTGAATATTTTCAGCAACAAAAATGTTGTTTAAGTAGTTCCTTGTCACCTTCGAGAATCATGCAACCCAGAAGCTTATATTTAATATTTCAAAATGTAGTTACTATAGCTTTAAGGAGATACAGTGCATTTAAGACAATGTTTAAACACCGGTGCGATAAGGTAATACGCTTAACGAGAGCTGAATGAGCGTTATGTATTTTTGGTTTAAAGATTAACATATATTTCATACTACACCTACCTCATGTAATCTTCCTAAAAATCTAGGAGATTGAAATAGGGTGTTGATTGAACAATATGACTGTATTCACTACAGCTATCAAACTGAATATAATTATTGAGCTGTTTAGCGTACGTGTGAATTTATTTTGCAACTATAAATGCACACAATAATTCAGTCAACTGTTATTTAATAACAGAGAAACCAATGACAGTTAAAAACAAAGAGAAATGAGAGAATATAGATGCGAGCCAACGAAGATATAAACCACACGCTTGCAAACTTTCTGGAACATAAATATAATGTTTAAAGGGGTGATAACTCATGAAAAAACAGTAAAATCTTAAATTCATTATTGTTCATACACATCTTAATTTGATGTATTTTCACTCTGTCAAGTTTTTATCTGTAAAATATTCATAGCATACGGAGTAAGGGCAGTTTTGTTTATTTTAACAGGTCAATCAGCCTTATCTTATATTTCACTTACCTGATGGTAACAATTTGACCAAACGACATAGTGGCAGCATCGACTTGCGTAATCAGCCTTATCTTATATTTCACTTACCTGATGGTAACAATTTGACCAAACGACATAGTGGCAGCACTGACTTGTGTAATCAGCCTCACCTTATATCTAACTTACCTGATGGTAACAATTTGACCAAACGACATAGTGGCAGCATTGACTTGCGCAATGAAGAGTGCGGCAACGGCTTCATACAGAGCAGTGCCATCCATATTAATGGTTGCTCCAACGGGGATCACAAATGTGCTCACACGGGGGTCGATGTGGTTATTATGCTCCAAGCAATGGAGAGTGACGGGCATGGTTGCGGAACTGAAAAGGAAATAATTTAGATTTTTTAAAATAATAACAAGATGTCCTAATTAAGGACCTGCATTGCTCACCTGTTATCCATATAAGATTTGTGAACTGTACATAGAGTCAGGATCAAATGTATTTAAAAAGACTAAGTTCCAACACCCTACGCAGACTTGGTCTTTGTTGGAAGATTGTATTACTTTTGACATGATTGATATTAACTGAAATGATTTTATTTTTCATTTTTCGAATGATATGAATTTTACTTTTGGTATGTTGGTATAAGTTATTTTATCTTTCACCACATTTCAGGCCCTTTGATAAGAAGTTTCTTTGATATTCAGATCACAAATAAACATTAACTTTATTTAAACCCTTTTGATCTTGAAAGTGTCTCAAAGTAATTCATTGAAACAAACTTGATTGCAACTTCACTCTAAAACACTGCTCACCAAAAAGCATCAAAATGACCGTTTGGTTATTTAAAAGAAGTTGTTGGGTCTTTTAACACATTTTACATTGACAAAGTAATTAAATAGAACCAAATGGGTTTGACTTCCACGAGAGCTACCAGCGCAATATCATGTCTCTTGGACTTTCGGTATTTCGGAAGATGTCATTCAGATGTTTTGATTTATTTATCGCCAGTGGCCTTGAAAGTAGGGCATGGTATTTTGTTGCACATTTGTCAGGCTCCATCTAAAAAAGCTCCATACCAAATACAATGGCTATACACTTTTTGGTTTTCAGAAAAAGTCGTTTTTAAGGAAAAAGTTGACGCACACAGGTTGGACGACGGACAAACAAACTAATGGATTCTATAAGCTCACCTCACGGTTTGACCAGGTGAACAAAAAGTGGTCATACATAGATCAAATTATTAAATTAAGTTCAACATGTAGCTGTTTGGTCCTTCTAGGACTCGTCAGTGATTCAAAGCAAATGACTAACAAATGAAGCCTAGGAGGCGATTGAAAGAACAAACTGGCCCCAAAAAAATTTCATAATTCAGATAGTGAAATGCACTAGAAATATTCCATTAAAACTAATATTGAATAATTTTTTATAGTTATTAAGTGCATGGTAATACTAAGTATTCTCAATCGTGCCACTGTTCGAATTAATTAAAAAAAACGGCAAGCAGGTAAAATAAAGCTGCTGATTAAGCTGGCGAACCCAAATTAATTCCCTGCGATCATGCTTTCTCCGATTCTGCATTGGTATTAGTGACATATATAATATATATATATTTGAGACTAAAAAGATTCAAAATATTTAATGACAAAAAAAGCGCGAGTGATACCTTCTCTCTGTTGTTCTTTTAAATCAATAATACATCATTATATACAATCTGCTACTCAAATCCAGTAAACCAGCTTATTTATAGCAATGATCTTCACATCCATATATGCCATAGTAATCCCATCAATGGCGGCACGGCGTACGGGCTCATTTCACTTGCACAAGGGAAACCGCCTAAGGTATTTTGTGTTTTAATTAAAAACGAAAAAGGATCAAACAAGCCGATCTAATTTTTGAAAGCGTACTTCGGTTTGATCAATGTTTGCACGGCTGGTCGTGGGGGAATATGGAACAAAGAAAACTTACATAATTATGTATGCGACTTGGCCCCTTAGGGCATACGCTGTAGAGCAGATTTGTATTTTGACGCGGAGTATCTCAGCCTTAACACAAACCCTCGAAAGACCGATACAGAGTTATAGTTTCATCTTCAAACACGAATACTAAAAAATTCGTTTTAATCAAAGCATACGTTTAGAAGTGTTGGTAGCCATGAAGTCTTTAGTGCTATGGAAACAGCACGATAAAATGGTACGGAAAGGCACCGAACCTCTGAAAGTGTACCATGTTGAGCCACAACCAAACGATCAAGCATATGTTTATGTCTGTATCACTGATCAAATGATATGGACACACATTCAAACAAATCATTGCCATTGATATTGATCGGTTGCATGGTCGCGCGGAAAGCCTGTTGAAGCCGACTACATGCTCATATCAGACAACAAATCTGTTAAATCATGGCATTTCTTTCTCATATTTTTTATAATCGGGACTTTCAAATCTTTTAATTGATATGATGCCCCAGATCTTATGATTTGTTAATTGAAGGAAATCGTTAAACAATTCTAATTGATGCTTAGATGTAGAATTTGTATTTTATTTATTGATATATTATTAGACTCGCCCATTCGCACACTAGATAAGATTAAATGAATGCGATGTCTGCAAAAATAAGGCATAATCATGCTCGTATTTAAAGAGACGTTACTGTGAAGTATCTAAACAATGGCAAGAGAGAATGGAATGGTACAAGACACCCTTATATATAATTTGTGCAATTGATTAATTTAGAAATACGTGATCTCAATTTTTGAGATAGGTGTTGGTCTCGTAGATGTCATAAACAAACTTACAGTACAGGGATTCCAGAGATGCAGGTTGTAGACACTATTAAGTTTTATGGTCGCTATCTTGGTCTTCGTGAGAAATATTCCATATCCTTGTTTAATATGAAGGTGGAATATACTGATTAGTATGCCTGCTTGTTGTGATTGAAAATAATGCCCCAGTTCTCACTTTGAGGACGTAACATGTACTTGGAAGTGACCTAGATGTACATGGTGAGTGTCGTCGATGAAGCACTTTTCCGGATAACCTAGTCTTATTCTCTTCACTTTTTCAAGGGTCTCTGTGTAAATCTTCCCTTTGTTCATATTCTGTCTCTAGTTTAATCGATTTTGAGTTCGGATTCAGGCTTTGTTGACGCTTAGGTGTTCTTTGTTTTTGCTTTAAACACAAACATTGTACGTATCGAACGTTCAAGACCGACTTGTCACTTTGCAGAGCTATAACTAAAATTATAATCTAAAATATAACTTTCCTGAATATACCTCAGAAAACGACTTCTTTCACCAGAAATTGGTTATGTCTTACCTGCTCGATGTTCCAAACGCTGTAGCCATGGCTTGGAAAATTCCGCACATAAACTTGTATGGATTCTTCCTGGTGCACAGGAAATAGAGCCCGGGAAGGACAAGGGCGCCATGTAGGAACAGTCCACATAGCACGGTGAGGAAGTAGAGTCCTACCTGGGTCAACAGGACACTGAAATCTTCCATAGCCACTATCTTACCGGCGATCAGAAACATGATCCCTACAGGGGAGTACCTGGAAGGAGAAAGGTGTTTGTTTACAAACCATGCTGACCGTTGCTTCTAAATACAAAAATAAATATAAAAGAAGGAATAATATAAACAAAAAAGAAAAATCAGTAAATCAAATAGATACAACAAAGTAACCAATACACAGCTTTGTCTTTGCAACTTATCTATGAATCAAAAGGATTACGCAATTTTAAAACCTGTGATTTAATCGTTTGAAAATTATTTAAAATCAAGTTAAACAAGTTGACGTCCTGAATTACCTTCAGAACAAAATAAGTAAATAAATCATGAAAAAAATAACCAGATTGTTTCAGAATGTTTAAATGTTCCTAAACATTTTAAAATCTGGATATTCTTGATTTTTTAAGCAATAAAATGAAATATCAAACTATTATTCATTTAATAATTCATATTGTATCATCAGATTATGACATATGTCACTCGAATGTATCGATATATAATTTCTAGAAATAGTGTTAGATATATCTATAACTATTTGTACATCTTAATTGCCCCGATAAATGCGCTTTATTTTACCAGATGAAGACGATGAAGAGGTTCATGGTAGCCTCCACCAAACAATTGCAGAAGTCGACAATGGGCTTCCCCCGAGGGCCCATACGGCCTATGATGACGCCCATACATACGGAGAACACGACAAGTCCCAGGATGTTTACTTGTCCTGTTTCTCCCTTTGTTGGCACCGAGATTACTTCTCGCACAACTATAACAACACAAATGGCAGTAGTTAAAAAACTGAAGAGAACACACGAACTTTTTAATACTTGTTATGTGATACTGAACGTTCACATGCTGAACGCATAGAGTGATGAAGATATAGTTTTGACCGATTTCCATCCATTTGCCCCCTATAGCATCCCTATTGATGACCAAGAGGATGAAACGGCTGTATGAGTATAATGCATTTTTGAAGTATTTAATGCCAAATTTTAAAATCCACACTCACAAGTTTTAGTTTATGTTTTTTTTTAATCAACAAACACATTTTAATACGTGCATCTTGCTTTGATTTTGTTTTCTTTTTCTTTTTGATGTGATCATTAGTACCCCTTGTTATATTCGAAAACGTTAATCTTATTCTCTTTTTTTCTCTTATTTTCAATAGTCTCCGTGCAAATTTGTCTTTTCTTCATATTTTGCCATTCGTTTAATTTATATTTTGAGTTCGGATTATAGTTATTTTCATGTTTCGATGTTTTTTGGATTGTTTAAGTTCGTTTAACTCACTTTTATTAGGCAATACGGGGTAAACTAGCCTCAAATCAGGATGTTTTTGCCTTGTCGAAACAAGAAAAGCCATTATTAATTGTATTTAATCACTTATAAATTTCTATCCGAGAGTCGTCAAGTCTAAATTTAAAAATATGATCGTGATACGCGCCGATTACACCTATCATATTTGATACTATGATGCACCTTTTAGATTTTGTAATAGATACAGTATGCCGAAAAAATTAAGTTAAAACTGCATCATACATCTGTTTCGTGCTCCTCAGACTCTTCAGTGATGCTAGGGGCCAAAAGGTGGGAATCAACATATTCTAAACTACATATGAAACAGCGGTAATTAAAAAAATGAATATATTATACTTTATAAACAGGAAATATAAGATGTGTATACACATTCATGATTTTTGTAGTTGCCATGGAACAACGAATGTAAACACAAATAATTAAATGATAAAACGGGTCTACTGCTTGTTTTTATAGTTGGTACCGCGAGATGGTAAAACATCTACAAAACATTTTGTGTAATACAGTAAATTATAATGTTATATGGTATTCTTTTGCAATTTGACTTGAACTTTCATATAAATGATCTTTTGTCGTAAAACAGACATGTTAGTCGAACGTCTAACCAACTAAACGAAAATTTGGCAGAAGTATGTTTTATTTATTTTAACATATATCCAGACATTACTTGTTGCGATTTCATCAATAGTGTGGTTGGTGCCGTTTGCCACAATGATGCTGTCACTGTAGCCAGTCCCGTTAAACGTGTTATTGAGGATCTTCTTCTCGATAACCTCTTCTTTTAACGCAGTCCTGTACTGTAGACAAATTATATCTGAGATAAAAATATTATGAGGGGAAAATATTTCAAAATTTGTTGATATCAACATTCGACAAAATGCTGTGGCCAATTTCACAGTATTTGATATCTATAAAAGGAATAACTACCTTTTTTTGTATTATCTGGTGTATTACGAAAAAATGTGTGTATTTCTAGAGATAAAGAAGACATTTTTAGCTCATAATTAATACTTTTGTTTTTATTAATGACAAAAATTAAATGGTATTAAAAAAATCAAAATTGGGCCGTAATTTTATCTACAAGTAAATTCAACCAATCAGAAGTTCGAATACAAAAAAACAGCGCGAATCATTTATGTTTATGACGTCATCACTTTTTGCGTTGTCTGATCATTTTTCGATATAATCTGAAAACGTTAAGCATTGGGGGAATAGACAAAACAAGATTATTGATCAAAGTAACGAATACTAGTGTTTAACGTTTAATAACAATGCAAAATTTGAATTTAAAAACGTTGTGATGGAAACATCGGTCTTGACTCTATTGTCATACGTGTAACATCGAGATCTGCATACGCATTTAAACAGTTGCACTCTGTATATATATATAAGTTAATTCGGTGAATTTCCAATAGGAATCTATATAAATAAAAAATATTGTACATAAATATTCAAAATGCAGCTAGTATTCGTAATATTTTGACACATTTTATAGCCTTTCCTTGGTAGAAATATGTAATTTTGAAATTCGTAATTAATCATTCAGCTTCATGAAACAGGGTTTCTTTGTCCATTTCTTTAAACTTTAGCAATAATTATAAGCATAAGCAAACTTAAACACCGACATAGTTATTAATGAGCATATTACAATCATGAGATTCAATAGTGCAATAGATCATACGAAAATACTTACTCCGGTGATGCACGAGACTATGAGGTTTTCTGGAAACAGGTTTCTGGAATTTAAAACAAAAACTTGTTAATAATTACTTATAAAATGTGTATAATAACGAATTGCTGATAATGCTCCGTAGAATCCGGCAATAAACAAGCAAATTTATGTTTGTGGATATACTAGATTGTTAAAGGCCCAATATACGTAACTTCCGTGATTCTGAAAAAAATCTGTAAAAAAATTCAGTTGTTAATCATGCAAAAATAATCCTATAACGAAGTTAACCTGAGCGGTAGCTATCAAGAAACTCTTGACAGAAAAATCCAAAGAATTGAAAATAATTCAGGTGGGGGACCACTTCAACAAAAAAACGAAATTAGAAGACAGTTCAAAATGGACGCGTGTTTACAAATACCAACTTTCAACTGCTGCTGTACCGGTGAACGTGTAAGAATTCATCTAGAATATTGCTGATATCAGTTAATCTTAACTTAATCTATAAACATAAAAAGTTATTAGACTGTGGACGCACCATACTTACAACGAGTTAACATTTAACCGGGTCATATTATAATGACATCTGGCAAATTAAATTTTCCGTCCGTACACCGCATACTGACAACGGACTAACCACTCCAATTAGCCATATGGTTAGCCGAACAACTAAATGCGCTTATATTATACATACAAAGGGTTTGATACTAGACCTTATCACATTAGAATGACACCAGTTTATAAAGTCATACTGTCAGCACGTTAAAATAACCATTCCTTAAATGTACAAATTTAAATCTGAACGTTGAGCAGAGAACAATGACAAACTCATAATTTAGGGCATTATGGAACTTACCAGGGGCAAGAACCTTTAATCTTTCAACGCATAAAATTAGAAGTCTTATAACGGTTATACATCTACAATAGTGGAGTAAAAGAACGGAGTCAAACGCAAGCCGTTATCACTATAACAGTTTAATTGTTTTAACTTCATCCATCCATATTTAAATGTTCCATACGCAATAGACATTGGTAAAATAAGTCGCGGTATGCAATTTTATTTTCGTTTCATACAATGTCTGAAAATGTTATAAATCTTTACGTACGCATTTCATCAGCTTGTAGGTATTAGGGTTAATATCTTAACAGACGATAGCATTGGTATGTTTACTTACTGTTGCAAAGAAAATCGTAAGCATTTCTCGATATTATACACATTACTAAAATATTTGTTTTGGAGTAAGATATTGATATTCACTTTAAACCAGCATGTTTTGGAAGAGGAAATAAGAAAAACTCATTCTCAAATCAATTATATTCCAGTGATACGGGCAGTCGCTGATGTTGAATGTATCAACAAAAATGCTCCCCTTTTACAAGCGATAAAGCATTGTCTTCAAGGAAAAACGGCTGATATAGAGCTTCCAGAAGGCATATACTTCAGCATAGAGAGTGTGAAGCAATAGGAATCAATAAAGGACAAATTACCCGAGGGAATACCAACCTTCAGTTGGTCTCGTCTTCCTGATGCGATAAATGAACCTCCATGACCATTAGTAAGTTTGTGCAACTTTATTATCAAACACTTAAGCAGACGACAGGATATATTTAGACCTGCTGCACGAGTTAGTTGTTTTTAAAGTGAACAGAAGGAAGTGCCCCAGGTGATATAAGCACTAACCGAGATTAATTACCTGTGTAATACTACCATCCAAAGCTTTGTTAAAATGCTGTTTTGTTGTGGTAAAATTCTCAATTGTCTTGAAGGTAATCTATTTAAAATAATGTTATTGTTAAATTGAAGTTGTTTCCGTTAACATATTCTGTTTGTGTAAACTAATCATAGAAAGCTGGTTTTATTAATATTATTTTAGCTGGAAAATTGAAGAAACATCAAAGTTCAGAAAGTAGTCTTCTTGAGTCATCCTCAATGGAATCTTACTGAGCTTGCGAATTTGATATGATGCAGAGAACGTAAACTGTTTTGAGTAAACCTGGATAATTGAGGAGGTCTAAAGTCCAAAAAATATTTAAAACGGAGAAGCAATACAACACATTAACGAATTCAGTGGTTGTTTTTAATTACAGAATACCAAATCGTCAACAAAATCATAATCCGAACTCAAAATTGATTAAACTAGGGGGAAATATGAACAATGGGAGGATTTACATGAATACCCTTGTAAAAGTACAAGAAAATAAGACCAGGTGTTCCGGAAGAGTAAGTGTTTTCTACTTCATCGACGACACCCTCCAACTAGATTTTTATTTCTTACCATATATATTTATAAATAATGCAACTATTTTACACCCAAAATACTGTAATGTTCACTAGCGAAGGTAAGTGTCCTACTAAATTAAATCGTTCAGCATTATTTTCGAGAATTTTACCACATTGTAACTGTCAGTGGGCGTAGAACAATTAAACTTGAATAAGTGTTTTGCGCACTGTAAATCAACTTATTTCCGCGTGCGATTAAGTTCGCGTATTTCGTGGATGATTAACAGTTGCTATGATTAATCGCCGCGAAATAGTTTCAATTAGAGGTATGCCAACTGCAAGAGTACTGTACTTTAGTGTGCGGCGATTTAATTTCGCGATAAATACGGTCATAAGACCGTATTTATCGCGAAATTAAATCGCCGCAAAATAGTCGTTTCATATGAAAACGCGAAATTAAGTCGCCGTGAAAATCAGTTGGTTTACAGTATCTCTGTATCTCTGTTAAAAGGAGAAATGTGTGTGTTCTGTTTATTTGAGAAGAGATTCATATCCTTCTGCGAATATTTTACAAAAAACAAACAAATAAGAAAGCATAATTGTTTTAATTGATTGTATATAATGGAGTATGAATATGGATATGAAATATTTATGTACCTTAATATCTAAAACGTTAGAGATATATCTGTTTGATAAAAGCTTGGTAACTTTTAGACCGAAAAACACTTTTTTTTTTATTTTAGGGATAATCTGATAAAGAAGATTAAAAAAGAATAATGCAAGATTTGTATCTTCTTGATTAATGTTAACTTCAATGCAATTTCGTTTATTACGGTTCTTATAAGGATTGCAGTGTTTTACTTCAGATGATTCCAACTAACTGACTGACATTATTTAACCTGATTTTATTGAATGGCTGAACAACCATTTATCATGTCCAATAGGTGCTTCCGCTTTATCCGACGGATGTGCTCCGATAATTAATTGATACAAGATCCACAGTTCTGCAACGATTGCCCGACTTTCCAATTCGATTGTTCATTTCTCATCGGAACAATTCGTATTAGAAGCACGTTGAGATACAAATATTTAATTTCACTCTCTAACCGGTGGCATGTTCTCGTCTAAGCGTTTGATTTCATTGTCTCTAATCCATGAAAAAATAGCTATGATGGGGTATTTCTTTGGAATCGTGTGAGAAATGCAGATGCAGTTTTCTGTTGTAAAAGAAATATTGAGCGAACAAATTCACTTCATCACAGCTCCATTTCCATATTCGAAGAGCTATATTGCGCATTGATTGCCGACTCTTATGAATTTCATGACGGAACCAACTCAATGAATTTTATGTAAAACGTACTCATTCGAAATAATTGTTGAGGCTGTTCAAAAGGAACTCTTCTATTACCATTGAAACAAATTGTATTCAAATTTTCTTTTTAGCTGCTATCGAAGTTGCATTTGAAAGCAATTTCTCAGCAGTCTTTTTAAGACAAATATTGCATAATGATAAACACTTCAATATGTTTTATTAATGCTTCTGTGTTTCCCTCAATGTTTAGAGTAGTTCCATCCTCTCAAAGATAATATACTTTGAAAATGGTACAGCTGCAATATGCAAGAGGATTGTATTTGAACCACTTAACCAGCAATTTCAAGAGCATGGAGATGAAGTCATGAAGTTATGTTAGCATACAGATAGGTGTATATACATTTTAATGAAGGGTAAAAGGAGCCAAAATCATAGTTACCTAATTCAACATTGTATTTTAGTTTAATTATAACTTCATCCCCAACACAATTATTCAACAATTTGTATTTTGGACTTATCTTTAAAGCCAAAATTATATCATTCCTCTTTAAAGATAAATGTACGCTAAGATACTTATTGATGTTTAAGATATATTATGTTCCTTACGATATATTATGTACGTTAAGAGATAGTATGAACATTAAGATGCTTCTTGGACGAAAAGATACTTTATGGATGTAAAGATACTTATAGATGTAAATATAAATATACGTTAAGATACTTATTGATGTTAAGATATATTATGTTCCTTACGATACATTATGTACGTTAAGATATAGTATGAACATAAAGATGCTTCATGGACGATAAGATACTTTATGGATGTTAAGATACTTACAGACGTCAAGATAAATGTACGTTAAGATACTTTATGGATTTTAAGATACTTATAGATGTAAAGATAAATGTACGTTCAGATAATTATGGATTTTAAGATATGTTATGTACGTAAATATTATGTACGATACATTATGTTCGTTACGATACAGTATGTATGTTAAGATATATAATGCACATTAATATACATTATGTATGTTCAAATGTGTATGGCCGTTAAGATAATTATGTAAGATACTTGATGTACGTTAAGATACATTATGACGTTAAGATACACAATGGAGTTAAGATGGCGCTAAGATACGTGATGGCGTTAAGATACGTGATGGCGTTAAGATACATGATGGCGTTAAGATACATGATGGCGTTAAGATACATGATGGCGTTAAAATACATGATGGCGTTTAGATACATGATGGCGTTAAGATACATGTTGGCGTTAAGATTCATGATGGCGTTAAGTACACAATGGAGTTAAGATACATGATGGTGTTAAGATACATGATGGCGTTAAGATACCCGATGACGTTAAGATACATGATGGTGTTAAGATACATTAAGTACATTAAAATACAATATGGCGTTAAGATAGATTAAGTTCATTAAGATAGATTATGTACTGTACGTTAAAATACGTATGTTCGTTAAGTACATTATTTCCGGTAAAATATAGTATGTACATTAAAATGCTTTTCATGCAGTTTGCTGTCTTGCTGTGATTCATTTTGGGTCGAGAAAATTGCAGTTAATTTCAGGCTGCAATAATACAATATTCATCAGTTAAGTTACATGTAGCCTCTGAAAGGAGTCAATCTTGACGTATATTTGTATTTCAAAAGTTACAAATACACTACTTAAAGAAACAATTTGCATTAAACATTTCCACTGGAAAATGATTACTGAATCATTTTGTTTTCGACAACCGTCGACTCCTGTGTTGGAAACGGAGAAGCCGTCCCAGAGGCAATGTCTGTGATTGCAGTTACCCTCAAACAAACCGGCGGAATGTCAAAGGGAAACGGCTAGTGGCAGCATTAGTCGGTCTACGATTGAGGTATAGTCTCTGGAGGGACATAACTCGCCTGATTGATTATGTCCGAACATCCCTGTGGCGATTATGCCATAGAAAATGAAACAGACCATTTCAAAGAAATAAGGAAAGGCAATAATTCTGCTAGGTGCCAAATGGGGGTCAGAAAGTATCATTAAGCAAGGAGGGTTAAACGTGCATTTCTGTCTAGGCACAATAGTGAAGCCGTTATGTTTGGCGTCAACGCTTAACTTTGTGTTTATTGAACGCCTTTAGCAACACAGTTTCTGTAAGGGGTAAAGCGTGGTTAAGTAGCTAAGGTATAGTTTGGTATTCGTATGTTTGCTTTCCTATAAACAGCTAAGACCAAATATTGACACCCTCTCGGTGTATGCGATGTGAGTGTTCGTGTTGAGTGTGTACGTATTTGAAAGGCTGCTGTATGCTCATACTATAGCTTCCTTGTGAGAGTGCGGAATAGATGCCGAGTTTAAAGTGTTATCACAATGAAATATACCGCCGAGGGCCCAAGCAGAACAACACAACCTAAACAAGGCTGTTCGGGTGTTGCAGTGGATAGCGCACCTGCCTTTCACCAAGGCGACTGGGGTTCGATTCCCCAACCGGACATGAAAAGGTATGGGGTCACCTACCCGACCATGTGGGTTTTCTCCGGGTACTCCGGTTTCCTCCCACAATAAGACCCCTTGCGAGCTAACATCCAGCCAACAAGAGTGATTTATATAATTTGAATAACTTGTTTCAAAATGGTTGTAATATAAATAAAGTTTATATATTTAACCCAACCAGTCAAATTATGGATCGACATCCTCACAATAAAAATAGAATCATTTGAAAACGGTTGTCGGAAATAAAGAGCAGGAAAAGGATTATGGACACTTAAATCCCACGTTTTGGAGTTGGAGCAAAAGACCAATGCTGGTTGTTTAAGTTTTATTCAGGCAGGAGTGATATAAGAATTGTTCTGGCTCTGCAGGCGCCAACACTCGATGCCTCGTGAAACTGAAGCAGACTAGTAACTATATTATTTTATTTTATTTACGTTCCGATTGTATCCTTGTTTTGTTTTGTGGCAATGGTAGTTTTTATGATCAATTCAAGGAATAAACTATTTGTTGAAGTAACACAACCCAAACGAATGCATTGTGGAGGAATTATTTGTGCACTAATTTGGTAAAATGAGACAATCGAACACTACTTTGTATAATGCACTCACGTTTGAAAGAGTTTCAGTATAATTATATTTCCATGAACGTATACAATGACATACAGCATTATCGCATTAAAACGAGATAAAATGTAAATTGTTTACGTCTTTCGACCAAAATGGATTGAATTGAAATACTATCCAAATTAAATTAATGAATTTCCGTTACATAACTTTTACACAAATAACCATCAGCATTATCGTAATTAAATACCGTGTATACGCATCCAACATATAAACTTTTTGACTGCAATGAGAAATTAGATCTATTTCTCATTCGGGGAGGAATAATTCTTACTCCTCGCTTACACTGCAAGCAAAGCTACCTTCACGTGCATGGTGAAGTTGGCCATGCCATCAAGGGGAACCATGAGCAGACGACATGTCGTACTTAATAAAAAAAGAGTAAATACCGCTGGCATTCTAGAGGTATAATGGAGGAGATTGTTTTGAATTGTTGCATGTAAATTCCCCGCGAATAATGAGGGTTCTACAATACGGTTGATTTCCCGGCTCCAAATACTCCAAAACTTGTTGCTCAAAGCATAAACAACTTCAGGACTGTAAAGATAATTCAAAGGCATATGCAATGTGTTTTATATCAATGGAACCATGTTAACGTGGATGAAACATCATAACAAACACTCATTGTGGTGCAGGAATTCTTTAATTGAACATCTGGTTTTCCTCCTTGACAAATTTTGTTTTCAACAAATTGGACCGGATATGATGTCATGCACATACGATTAAAAATGTGTTCGTTGGACTTACTTTAAAATGACATTGAGAGGCGTCTACGTGCATCGTAGTCGCGTGACCTTGATTGTTGGGGAGACAAAAACCCTATCAATAATCACGTCATCCAATGCTGATATGATTTTGATTTAATCCTGGAATGTTGGCATTATTTTATATCCTATCTATTTAAGCATTGGACAACTTTCAGTTGGTATTCATAAGGAGTATGAATGCCAACTGGACAAATGACAAATTTAATATAGCGTGCTAGCACTTCATATTGAGTTTGCCTTTTTCCAGTTGGAGTTCATATTGCCTATTAATGCCAACCAAACCCATTTTTAGAATCTGTTCATCTCATAGAAAAATCATTAACTCATTTTATTTCTCAGCATTTAACTGAAACATGCATCTATCGTGTGTGCTTTTTCATTGAAAAGAACAGCCATCGCTTGGGAATGGTCAATGTTATCCGAAGTAACAGTTATGACGTCATAATAATGATGACGTCGACAATCGGTCAATGGCATTTATGGCCTTATGAATGTCAAATAAATTCGGTAGGTTTATACAGTGGCAATGTCATGTCATGGTACATATAACATAATGAAAATATCTGAGGATAAGAATCATATCACATAGTTTGGACTGGAATGGCATGTAATCACCAACATAACTGTAATTATTCGACTTTTACACGTATCGTCAAAACAATGTCAGGCGTGCTTGTTCCTTAATCAGTCATTTTTTGGTTCAAGTCTACCTAGCTGCACCTTTTAAATAAAGTAATATATACAGCATGCCGAGAAAAATGAATTAAACTGCATCATACAGCTGTTTTTTCCTGCTAGGACTCTTCAATGATATTAGGGGCCAAAAGGTGGGAATCAAAAATGTCTAAACTAATGTAGAAGCAGAAGGGTCAGGTTCGTAAAAACCCCTTTTAAGAAGGATTTACATGGAGATCCTTTCAAAAGTACAAGAGAAAAAAGAGCAGGTGTTCCGGAAGAGTAAGCATCTTCTGAGGCATTTAAATCTAGATCACATCCAAATTAATACCACGTCTTCAAAGGGAAATGAATAACGCATTATCAATGACACTCTGCTGTAGCGGGTCTGTGTTGTGTCCTTAAAGCCTGCCACGCTTTCCAATCACATATCTGACTCTAGCAATACGATGAAAAGGCCGTTATTGGTCCTCGTTTGGGATTACGGGGCCTCTCCATAAATCAATGAATCGCCACCATTGGGTTGTTTACACTGTCCTAATTCAAAGGTCATCTGATAATTGATTGGACGCTACAACAATAACTGTCATGTTGTACGTCACAAGCACCATCTGGAAGTGAAAGGGTTTTCTGATAGAAGAGGCCCGAATGGACGAAATATATTTCTTGGTTTTTTTTTCGGTTTTTAATCCAATACTTATCACTTCCTTCAAAACTGGTGCTACACTCTATTTGAAACCTTCATTTATTGTAAATATTTGAGTAAAGTGACGTTCCCATGTTTCATAAAAAAATAATCATTATCATGTCATGTCTACCGTATTTAGGACAAACAGCAAGATTGCAAAATAAGCAAAAACAAAATTTCCCTGATGACGCATATAGTTTCATATGTTTCAAGTGTTTTATGTGACGTCATTGTTAAAAAATCATGTTATGGACTATCATTGAATAAAGACATCATTTAATGGACTATCATTGATAAAGATATCATGTTATGGACCATCATTTGATAAAGATATCATGTTATGGACCACCATTGATAAAGACATCATGTCATGGACTATCATTGATAAAGATATCATGTTATGGACTATCATTGATAAAGAAATCATGTTATGGACTATCATTGATAAAGAAATCATGTTATGGACTATCATTGGATAAAGACTTAATGTTATGGACTATCAGTGGATAAAGATATCATGTTATGGACCATCATTGGATGAAGACATCATGTTATGGACTATGATTAGATAAAGACATCATGTAATGGACTATCATTGGATAAAGACATCATGTTATGGACCATCATTTGATAAAGATATCACGTTATGGACTATGGGCAAGTTTTATGGTCGCCATCTTGGTCTCAATGAGAAATAGTCTGTATCGTTAAGTGATTTGAAGTTTTTTAGTATGCTCATTAGTGTGTTTACTTGTTGTGATTTACAATAATACTCGGTTTTCATTTTCAGAACTTGATGTTTACTTGGATGTGACGAAGATTTACATGGCGGGTGTCATCCATGAAGCAGAAGACGCTCACCCTTCCGGAACACCTGGTCGTATTCTCTTGTACTTTTACAAAGGTCTCCATGTAAATCTTTCCTTTGTTCATGTTTTGCCCCTGGTTTAATCAATTTTGAGTTCGGATTATGATTTTGGTAACGCTTCGGTATTCTCTTATTTATTATCAAAATGTCCGACACCCTAACCACAAAGCAAATGCATAGAATTAAAGCAAATTGAAAATTCAGAAGATTCAATATGTGAGCAGTTTTTTCTATCACGTGTATTACGTGAAATTGATTCCTTTTGGTGTATTTAGTTCAAATAGTGATCAGATACTCTCCTGATTATTCACCAAGATTTTTTTTAGAAAATTTCGAACATTTTTAACAATAGCGTAGAGTCATGTCATCTTAAACTAGGTTACCCTTCCATTAAAGTTCTTCATTCCTTCAGAAACATTGATTTTTTGGAAACATTCTTCAATTTTTTTTTCAATACAATTTAACTTGAAAGTCGCAAGTGAATGATGTATCGCTTTGTCGTTTCCTTAAGTCTGAATGACATCCGTCTGTTGTAGAAGTTAACAGACTTCCATTTGAATTATCTAGATATGCTGTATTCAATTACTCGTGTGGCGCCATATGCGAACTTGTCAATTTTCACTTCCTGTGAAGGTGATGTAACTTTAAGACGACAATGCAATAGAGAAATTAGCGTCTAAAACATTGATCTTTTGCAGAGAAACATAAAACGAAATATGCTCTGAAATAGAAAATGTCAAATGTGAAAAAAGTCTTACCGAAATGCCTTAACAAATGCTTTATATTATGACTTTTTTGTTGTGGTGATAATTGTGAAAAATCTCACAGGCTATTTCTTCGTTTAATTTTTTTTTATCAAACAAATGTTAAGCATTAAAATTGTACCTTTCTTGATAATAGAGGCTATCGAACATCATACAAATTCCTTTGTCAAGTTTTATATATAAATGATATAGATACACTGGAGAAATTTGGAAAATAAATCTTTGATAACACTGGTTATCGAAGAACTGGATATCTGTAATTTGCATATAAATTGCTGTGAGTGAGTGAGTAAGTTTTCAATAATATTATTTCATCATAGAGATCCAATAATTAAACACAAAAGCACCCGAACATTTGTAATATACATAAAATGTGTGTGTATAAGGTATAATCAAAATCCAAAAACTTTTTTGATGATGAAAAAACAATTTAATTCAATAAATATTTGATACCGTTGAAACTTGAAGCAAAAATCAAGCCTAATAACTTTTTATATTTATAGATTTAGTTGATATTAACTAATATCAGCAATATTTAAGATGAATTCTTACGCGGTTAACAGTACAACAACATTTGAAACTCGGTATTTGTAAACACGCGACCATTTTGAACTGTCTTCTAACTTCGGTTTGTTGTTGAAGTGGGCCCCACCTGAATTATTTTCAATTCTTTGGATTTTTCTGTCAAGAGTTTCTTGTTTGTTACCGCTCCGGTTTACTCCGTTTCAGGCTTATTTTTGCAAAGTTATCAACTGTTTTTTTCAGAATATTTCAGAATCAAGAAAACAATTCCTGAAGTTACATATATTGGGCCCTTAACCTGAACCTTATAAGGTTAGAGATGTATACATGCATTTTTGGTCAAGTTTAAATAAATCTTGTGAAGCTTAAATTTCAAAAATAAACTATGACTTCAAATTGTTTTCTTTTAAACTCATTTTCCGACATATAATAGAGTTTTAACATATATCCTAGTTATATGCATTGATGAAATTTGCACAAGTACATTATATACAACAGAAAACCATAAACAGATACCTCAATCAGCGGAACCATACTTCTCGCTTAGATAGTTAAAACTCAAACAGAGCTAAAATCAGAAAACCTTAAAATATGTATGTTGACAGTAGTTTCATTCTCATGAAAGCTACGTTCTTTCCACCAAATTTGGTCCACATGCTTTCTCTTAAAGCCCTAAAATATGTATGTTGACAGTAGTTTCATTCTCATGAAAGCTACGTTCTTTCCACCTAATTTGGTCCATATGCTTTCTCTTAAAGCCCTAAAATATGTATGTTGACAGTAGTTTCATTCTCATGAAAGCTACGTTCTTTCCACCAAATTTGGTCCACATGCTTTCTCTTAAAGCCCTAAAATATGTATGGGGACAGTAGTTTCATTCTCATGAAAGCTACGTTCTTTCCACCAAATTTGGTCCATATGCTTTCTCTTAAAGACCTAAAATATGTATGTTGACAGTAGTTTCATTCTCATGAAAGCTACGTTCTTTCCACCAAATTTGGTCCACATGCTTTCTCTTAAAGACCTTAAATATGTATGTTGACAGTAGTTTAATTCTCATGAAAGCTACGTTCTTTCCACCAAATTTGGTCCATATGCTTTCTCTTAAAGCCCTAAAATATGTATGTTGACAGTAGTTTAATTCTCATGAAAGCTACGTTCTTTCCACCAAATTTGGTCCACATGCTTTCTCTTAAAGCCCTAAAATATGTATGGGGACAGTAGTTTCATTCTCATGAAAGCTACGTTCTTTCCACCAAATTTGGTCCATATGCTTTCTCTTAAAGTCCTAAAATATGTATGTTGACAGTAGTTTCATTCTCATGAAAGCTACGTTCTTTCCACCAAATTTGGTCCACATGCTTTCTCTTAAAGCCCTAAAATATGTATGGGGACAGTAGTTTCATTCTCATGAAAGCTACGTTCTTTCCACCAAATTTGGTCCACATGCTTTCTCTTAAAACCCTTAAATATATATGGGGACGGGAGTTTCATTCTCATAAAAGCTTCTTTCTTTCCACCCAATACAGTTCACATGTGTTCTCTTTAAACTCTAAAATATGTATGTTGACAGTAGTTTCATTCTCATGAAAGCTTCGTTCTTTCCACCTAATTTGGTCCACATGCTTTCTCTTAAAGACCTAAAATATGTATGGGGACAGTTGTTTCATTCTCATGAAAGCTACGTTCTTTCCACCAAATTTGGTCCACATGCTTTCTCTTAAAACCCTTAAATATATATGGGGACGGGAGTTTCATTCTCATAAAAGCTTCTTTCTTTCCACCCAATACAGTTCACATGTGTTCTCTTTAAAATCTAAAATATGTATGTTGACAGTAGTTTCATTCTCATGAAAGCTTCGTTCTTTCCACCTAATTTGGTCCACATGCTTTCTCTATGCTATCAAACTGCCGTGCACACATTAATCGAACCACTTTATCAATAAACGCACTGGAAAAGCGTGTAATTTAATTTAAACTCTCTCAATGAAACCTGTAATCAATCTTGTTTCGGACAACTCTTTCTAAAGGACAATGTTTATGACGAGGAACACTAAGCCAATACTGGTGCTTGCGATGTAGTTGGAGAGATGGTTTTAGAAACATATTGAAAATTCCTTTTCTATTATGTTTTCAATCAATTAACCGCTACGGTTGAGTGTATCTTGAAGAACAACTCCAAAAGATGCTATCTCGCCTTGTTCAAAAAATTGCAATCGATGTATAAAAGTGTGGATCTTAATAGCTTTGTAGAAAGGGAAATATATAGGGAACTATGGAAGCTGTTCGTTTTTCTCTAGTAGACCGGAAAGTAAGTTTTTTGACCGCGTTTTTTTAACGTGGTCGAGGTATTTTCTCCCACTGAATTGCAAACCTCCCTCTTGTTCATTGTTTGATTTTTTTGTGTGAAATTTAACCGCTTGATATATCAAGCTAAAATTTGGCTATTAATTTTATCATAAATGGTGCAGCATATGTATGTGTTATGTCTTCTGTCACGACAGGGGGTGGTTTACTCTGCTGGTAGATTCTTTAGTCCCCAAGGTTTGCTGGAACTTCCATAGCCACAGTTATCTCATTTGAGTAGTGGCACGGTACATAAAATACACGTTTTAGTGGTGCACGATTTGAAATTATACAGTACTAATTTATCTCTTTTTCTAAATTCTTAAATTAAAGGGGTTTTACGAACTTGACCATTCTGCTTCCACATTAGTTTAGAAGATTTTAATTCCCCCCTTTTGGCCATAGCATCACTGAAGAGTCATAGGAGGACGAAACAGCTATATGATGCGGTTTATTCATAGTTTCGTCATACTGTGTGTGTTATATTATCTTTAGTGTTTAATAAATTAATAACAGGAAAAGAATATTGTTAGAACTTTTTATATTTATTTATTTTAGTTTTTATATATCGTTTTTATATTTTTTACCTATTCATACTTCGCTATGTTATCTATATATATTATATGGTTATTCTCCTAGCCACATGTGCCTGTAGGCGTCATCTAAAACGAGACTCACAAACTTTAGACCGAAGAGACGACAAAAGGAACCGAGGGTTCTATGAATCTCTTCAAAGACAAAGTCTTGATATATTTGCCTCGAGAAAAAATAAGAATTTCGACTTGTCCTAGCAATATACGATGTCAAAAGCATCCCTTTATGTTTTCGTCTACTCTTGAGGAAGTACATTATACAAGCAATCATCATCATCTTAAATAAGTGTCATTTACTCCCCGTTTTCACTTATCGCGAGACTATGGAACTGAACGAGACCTTTCATCGTTCTGTACCGAAAAGCTTTGTTAACTTGAAAGAAGAAATAGAAACCTTTTTAACAGTACATAAAAAGGTGGTAAAGCTAACATGAAGTGTAGAGAGCATGCCGTTATCTTCATACCGAACTTGCTGATTTTATATCGCATCATAGCCATGAGGTTGCTATCAAAGCGCTGTTCGTAACACCCAGACACGATACTCGATTCTCCATAAGCATGTTTCACACATTTGTAGGCTACAATAGGAGGTTAAAATATATTATTACTGTCTCAAACACAAGTTATAACCGTCCCAAAAGTGTTTTGGAGTCCATTAGACTCCAATCTGAGTCTATGGTTATTCCAACTATGTGTAGGAAACAGTATACTGCATTGAAGATGATATCGAATCTAATAGCAACCCTTTCACCTAAGTGTTCTTCTAGATTTCAAAAAAAAAAAAAAATGATATCGAACCTAAGTGTTCTTCTATATTTCAAAATACGGCATTCGATTCCAAAACAACGATATAACAATATGTTTGTAATCAAGTGTCTACCCATTGCCTTTGAATTCTGATGTCATAGATACACAATTATCTTGGATGTCTGACATCAGTTCCTGAAAACCTCGTTTTGCTTCTCTCATCTCGGCTGACCTGTTCTTGCACAAAAGCATACCGATTTGTTGGTATTGGTTTTCAAGCGTTTGTATGTTTTGTCTGTTACGAAATATACATGCTACATGAGTGCACCATACTATCTGCTATTTATGCACACAATAAAATCTAAAGAATATTAACGTATGATTTTTTTTTTTTTTTTTTTTTAATTACAGAGGCAGCGAATATTGTTTTGTTTTAAATACATATGTCAACAAGCTATCTTTGGTGAAATACAAAGGTCACATCCCCAATTTTCTGTTAAATGTGTTAAAGTTTTTTACCCTTTATTTGAATTTCGGTCAAATCTCAAATCTTAAGCCCTCGTATATATCATCCGGTTATTATTTTATTAGTGTATAAGGAATTTAAGAGAGTAAATTTAAAAATCATTATGTATTTGAACTCAACTATGTAATACAATGTATTTGTAAGACAAAAACCTACCTTCTGTGCATTTTGATGTAATTAGTTTAAAAGCTCAACACGCTTGAAAAGATCACATAAAAGTACTTATTTTAGCTGCATCATCGATTTTTGCCTTCCAGTCGGACACTATATATATTTAAACAAATTCAAAATCACATAAAAAAACACGGCAGACAACTCATGCACCTGGCTTCGTGTGTAGAAACTCCTTTCATTATTAAAATGAATCACTGTTTCTTTGTTGGAACTCCTTCTTGTTAATTGTAGAGAGCTTAGACGTTATTCGGGTGCCTGTACATACTATATTATCAATAAATATTTCCCTTTAGTCACAAACCTCTTCGGATTATTGATTTAGCCACCCTTTTTTATTTTTGTCTCTCTTCTGTCTTGAAGAGTGTAAGTAAACATTCTATTTTATTCTATCTGCAGTACATCTTTATTGACTTAATATGAATCAGAGTTCTTGCGTTGAAAGCTTTTGTATATTAGTTTTTCAAGAAAATTGATTCTTACATCGTTTCGATTTGCGCTGTGTGTGCTATTTTACTTGTTTTTGTCGCATGCGTGCTTTTTTAGGAAAAGTGTTATCTATTATAAATGTCGATATAGAAAATAGAAAAAAAAATCCGTCGTGAAAAGCATCGATTTTGTCTGTCAAAGAACGTCAACATGTTATTCAATTTAACAACTCTCTACAAGAGCATTGTAATGAGGTTATTTTTGATTTGTCAGTAAGCGTATGCTTCATAGGTAGCGTCTATTGGATTTCCAGTGTCTGCTACACTCGGGAGGTCAGCTGGAACAACCCTATTACAGCAAGATACTTAACTACGGTCCTCGATAATGGGGCAATGCAATGAACTCTACTCATGTTAATCAATGAAATCCTAGCCAATTATCGTGAATCAAAGGGATTTTCTCTGCTATCATTGTCCATTAATTTCGTCGGGTCATTCGAGTTTATTCATTATTAAAATTTTATCCAGCTTTTTTTCTCCTTTGGGTATTGATGGCAGCAAGCAAATGCGTAATCTGATCAATATGGCTTCGTGGGGTACGCTCCGGGGTAGTCCACTTGGTGTGCTGTTTAAAGTAGAGGACGACTTATTTATATAGTAGAGTTGTTCAATTGCGCAGGATTCATATTTCGTGGATGACCTCTCCCCTCATCAGAACCATCCCCCGAGGATTTTATTTCATGTGGCAGTTTGAAGTAAACATGTCCACGAGCACTAGTTATGCTCAATATAAAGATAGATGTTTAGGGGCATGACCATTTCCCCCAACTGCAATATGTTTGCATTTGAAAAAAAAAATAATAGAGAATACCAAAGCGCCAACAAAACTATAATCCGAACTCGAATTCGATTAAATTAGGTGCGAAATACGAAAAATGAGAGATCTACATGGATACCCCTGTAAAAGTACAAGAGAATAAAAATAAATCCTTACAACATGTAAATCGTTATGTAAATTGTTGTTACTTAATTGTTATAAAACAACTTAATTAGGGAAAGTTTGAAAACAAAATTTGTATCGGCCCTGCCAGCCGATTTTAAAATGTGTCTTCAAGGTTGTTTCTGGGTTGTTTTTTTTCGAATTGTGCTGGAAGTCTCATTTTACGATATGAAGGGGTTGCGATTCAACAACTTAATTATTTTACCGAATATCTATATTGTTGAAATTTGTAAATCATCAACACATGTTGTAGCGGTGTATTTAATTAATAATGAAAACATTTGGTAGTGAGTTATTTTTATAACATTGGTACATTATTGTACTTGCAGCAACACGCAACAGCTAATACAATTTTGCCTGATCAGATTTAAAAAGTGAAGCAGGATCACGGGGTCAGGAGACTTCCTCATGTCATGACATGGAAGAAGAAACTGATGATGCGGGTAATATTGGAAAGCATGTCTTTTTCATTAAACTAGTAAAAGAATAATTGTCCAACGCTGTATCAGCCACGGACAAGTCAAAAGTGTCTCTTCCCCTGAGTGTAGACTAATCTTTGAAGAAAAGATTGAATGATGATTGATAAAACGAAAAAAAAAACCTGCCAAAGTTGTGTATGGACATCTCCAAGGCACCAGAAGTAGCCGTTCTACCCTAAACAACGGGCAATGTCAAAGCTAGAATAATTATTTTGTCTGTTTCATTTTTTATCGTGAAGTTGAAGATTTCTTTGCTGCTGACGCTGTGATATGCAATTCTTCCATATATAAATGTATTGATATGCTCATTATAGGACATGCTAGGTTTTAGTAGTGGAGGAAAGCCGGAGTACCCGAAGAAAAACATTGACCTTAGGCCAGTACATTGTGGCAAATTGCCCAACACAGGACTCTAACTCGCGACCCAGTGGTTGAGGGCTAGTAGTAGCAGAATGTCATACACCTTAACCACTATGCCCATGTGGCCCCCATTATTTATTTAAGAAATATGTGAATGGTTCATATTTCAAATTCCTCCGAAAGATATAGTAGACTTTATTAATTTTGAGGGCTGACGACTCCAAAACGATATTTTTTTACTTAAAATCAATGCTTACATTACAGTGAAAAATATATAACATGATATTGATATTGAAAACATCGGGATGTTACAGGACATCTCACTTCAGAGCAACATGTACTTTTTGTAATTATATCTGTGTTTGTATTTTCTTCAAAATGCTGAATGGAAGATTGCGTGCTGATAATTCAGAATGACAAAGAAAAGAATATCTCAGTGAACAGGCATTTGACTAGGCCAAAGATGAGACTGACTGCCGAACTGCTTAAGCAAGTACGATTATTAATGAGTAGTGTAGTGTCACGCAACCAAAGTCTACTCTTGTGGTGAAGTTCACACGCTGTACCTGACAGTTGATAACTACTTTGAAATGCACTTCTGAAAATGGTCGTGATTTTCCTGTCGCCGGTATCACTCACGAATATGGCAAGCTGTGTAGCAGGAAGTGGAAATTAGGAAAGATGCCATAGAAATGCATCGCAGTTCTTTAGTTTTGACAAAGATGTCACAATTTGAATCAATTATTTTTAAAAAAAAATTATAATTCCCCCGACAGGTTGCAATGTATTTTTTAACCCGTTTTAAACATTTAAATGTAGTCTGTGCGTTTGGGATAATGATCATGTATGTTCTTGTTAGCATTTGCAAAGTCAACTGCAATAGAGAGGAAACTCATTATAGAATGATAGACTATTTCCGTATCACAGTAATTTTATTCGATACAATAATGATAAATACAATGCCCAACACTGTTTCAGTGATTGACAAGAGCACCTACAAGGAATACGTAAACTGCTCAATCTATTGTTTAACTGAAATTGAGCGATGTATTCATTGTTTGTTTAATTGATTCATTCATTGATCCCATTGATTGATTGATTGATTGATTGATTCATTCATTCATTCATTCATG
The DNA here is from genome assembly GCA_947623455.1 of Mimachlamys varia. Classification (NCBI taxonomy): domain Eukaryota; kingdom Metazoa; phylum Mollusca; class Bivalvia; order Pectinida; family Pectinidae; genus Mimachlamys; species Mimachlamys varia. The sequence goes on along the minus strand of OX392538.1, from coordinate 36,494,104 downwards.
ATATCTCATCTTTGCACTAGCAAATGTTTATGCCATGAGGATGTACACTGGTGTTAGAAATTAACGGTTCTAAATTAAAATGTGAATATCAGAATTCGGTACCATGAGGAAACAAGAAGCATAAGTAGGGGAACAATACTTGATTAAAGAAAGTAAAGAAACACTCATGAATATATAACATACCTATCGGTGTTCATACTGCCATGATTACATTAGATGCATGTTTACAATCCAATGGAGCTGATGCTCCACATCTATCACTTTAGTAGTAATGTAATTCATGTGCGTATTTCATAATAACTGATTAAAAAACTTTTGGCAAAAGTAAACGGTTGAGCTGAATATTGAATTCAAGATATAGAAATTAAAGTTGTATTACTTTATTATAAAATAGTTGTTTTAAATACCTTTTGTTTATCTACGAGAAAGATGCTGATAAATTGTTTACGCAATTGCATGTCAAGAATCGTTATAACCTTCATGAGGTCTGGTATATTACTCCCCGATTTTTACAGAACCACACCACCAGTCTTCGGACCAAAAATGGATCGGCGCTTTCAAACGTCAAGGGGATCGGAACATTTTCCAACAGATTAGGTAATATTTGTACAGTTAATAACAAGACATACGACTCAATAAGCGAATTCTAGAAACATGATTTTCCATTTATCATATGTAGTTTTAACGTTTAAGTCGATCTGGCCGCTACTTTTTACAAAGAGAAATGGAATCACAATGTCTATCTCATACGGTAAGCAATGCATAAATAATATTGTTACATTGTATAAGGCGTGTTTTTTTGGCTCAAATTTAAATTTTGTTTTTAATACATATGTCAACAAGCTATCTTTGGTGAAATACAAAGCTCACATCCCCAATTTTCTGTTAAATGGGTTAAAGATTTTTCCCATTTATTTGAATTTCGGTCAAATCTCAAATCTTAAGCCCTCGTATATATCATCCGGTTATTATTTTATAAGTTGATAGGGAACTTAAGAGAATATAAATTTTAAAATCATTATGTACTTCAACTAAACGATATAAAACAATGTACATGTAAGACAAAAACCTTCCCTCTGGGCATTTTAATTATCATGTCGTCATGATATTTTCAAGATAAATTCGAAATATAATGGGGGTCTTTTAACTCTTATTGGGTGAACTGGGCGAAAGGGACGCACACGGTTTATCTGCTGGTAACTTTGCGTAGCTTGCTGCGCTGGCTTATGTTATTGCATTAGATATTCCAATGTTTAACAGTGAATATTTGCCCATTTTGTGATACATACTTAAAGCTCTATCAGCTCAAATGAAAAACAGCCATACCAGGCCACAAAAAAAAAAAAAAAACAATAAACGGAAACAATTTCAAAAGACATACTGGTATAAGTCTCTCTCTTTAATCTTAAATGGCGCTTTATCCAATCTTGCAACGAACTAGCAACAGGAGATATTGCTAAGATTGAAAAAAATATATATAATTAGATTTTTTAAAACATTTAAAATTGAGCATGTATGAGGTTCAAACACTTCGTGTTGACCGTCACAAATTTATTTCAACAAAAACATGTGACGTCACAAGGTTCGATATTGTTTTAAAATATTGTACTTAACACCAGTAAAGTATATGCTATAAAAATTAACTAAAATGTCAGGTTTGCAATTTTTACTGCCCTACATTGCACACGTGTCGGTATTGGATTGATCTATTTTGAAATAAAATTCTTTTATTAACAATAATCCTTGAATATTGGATGTTCACTTAATGGATTAACTTACGACAACAAATAGACCAGCTATATGTGTTTCTCATTAAATTTGTACCAGCAAAGCATTCCGTAGTGGTGATGCTACCAGATTGTCACTGTGGTGTAGCGCCTGGCGGATATCACGGCAAGGGATGAGATTTGCTGCGATACAATTTGAATAGAACCAACCGCGATCATTTACAATCCCTTGATCATAGATCGGTGATAGTAAAACTGCAATATCCGAGGGAAGATAGCATATTTGTTCAGTTTTTAACAATGCACTGAGGTGTTTCCTTGACACAACATACATCAACGTTAAAAAACTTGCTATGACATTGTCAACATCGTACAACGATATCCAATACTGACAAGTAATGTGTATTCTCTCTTAAGTATGACATGTAACGCACACTTTTGACTCAGATAAAATCCCATATTTTTCCAAATCCAATTATATTAGTTTTGGGAATTACATCACTGTTTTGTTCGGTGAGAGTTAATAAAAATATCAATTAACTAAAATCAATATTTTTGTTTGCTATGCAACTGTTTATTAAGTACATCCACCAGGACACAGTTGAGTTTTGAAACTGCTCTTCCCTCTTTAATTCGCCCTCCCTGTAACCGGGAAAGAAACCTGCTGTTTTCCTCTGCATAGATGTAAGAGATGACATATTCGGGACTTGTTTTTGTTTGATGTGGGGTTGATTTTTCCATTAACAAAATCAAATTGATTGACAGTCCCGAAGGCAACTCTCGGTGCTTTTCAAAGTTTTTTTTGTTGTTGTAATCGAAACAGCTGTCACATAACTGTCAATTTCTTCCGACAAATAATTTTATTTCAAGTGTCAAATCCTTCGTGGTTTGGCAAAATTTGAATACGTGCGCGAAAAAGGAAAAGATGCAAGTTAATGACACAATATTAGCTTACACACGTTTAGGCAAAGGTTTGATGAAAGAATAGTTTGTCCCTATTAAGGTTAAAGTTAAATGTATGTGAACAAACAAGTAAGAATATTAAATGAAGAGAAGTTGGAAAGAAATAAACGCAAATTCGCCACAGTCAAATGTTGGTAAGCAACGACAAAAAGCGAAAACATATCCATATGTGCAATTAATCTGAATCTAATCAGAGTAGAATCCCATTTTTTCTGATCACTACCGACCCACACATTTACAACGTCGATGAAAGTGTTGCTTCAATACGTAATTGTTGTCTTAGTATTGCACTCACCCAGCAAAAAATCAATAGAGAAAACTACTGATCATAACCCCAACAACCAATATATATATTTATAACGATATCACCGATATCTTATTCTCGTTATGAGGTGTTTGTAAGAGTGGGACCAATTGGTCGCATCATAAATACATTATCCTCTGCCATTAGCGTCAATATCCGACACACGCCTTTATCGCCTACTAGAAGCGGCGTTAACCAGCTAAACAGATCTAGATGGCTGATGCGGTTTCTCTAATGCTCAAATCAATGCCCTTTTATTCTATTAACGGTCATCTTCAAGCTGGCGATCCATCCGTCCGGATATGAACAGATTTATATCGGAGATCATGCAGCACGACTACAGCAGTACTTTCCCCAAGATGTTGACAGCGTATTTACAGATTACAGTGATGTCACACATATGTGTCAACACGACATCAGTTTTCTTCCCAAGATGTTGACAACGTATTTCACAGATTACAGTGATGTCACACATATGTATCATCACGACATCAGTGCTTTCCCAAAGATGTTGACAACGTGTTTCACAGATAACAGTGATGTCACACATATATGTCACCACGACAACAGTGTTCTTCCCAAGATGTTGACAACGTATTTCACAGGTTGCAGTGATGTCACACATATGATGGCATTTGTGTTTTAAATTTAAAATTATTCAGTAACCCTGTATGAACAATTTGAATCCATGTAACTGTCATATATATACTATGTAAAGTCCTCGATTAAACAATAAGCCTTTTCTTTTATCAGAGGGAAACGGTTGCCAGGTTAATGAGGTATTATGCGAGCTTGAGGCCTACGCTTGCAGACGCCATATACTGACCGTAGGTCAGTGGTTTTCTCTCAGAAAAAAAGGACGTAAAACAAACCAAACCGAACAAAATCTTTCTTTTACATATCAAGTCCAGTACAAGTGTGCTGGATGCGCCCTAAGGCACAGTGTCGATATTTAATCCAATTTAATGAAAGCGCGCCATATTATGAAATTATGTATTGTTTTAATCTTTCTCAGGGCAACATCTTTAGTGCATAGTTAAGTTGTTAGAATGAAAGTGTTTGTGTTTGGGTTAAAAGCCCACGTAGCAACTCATCGTACTTTAAGAAAATATCACCAAAAGGAAAGGGCGTCACAGAACAAAAATTAACAGGAGAGACAAATCCCTAGTATTGCTAATGAATATCAGATACTTTTCGTCATTGAAACATCGAACCATCTCCACATAAAAGTCTGATAATTTGAAATGTCTCTGCAGGTTTTTTTTATCACAACAGTAAAAATATCCTGTTATGAAGATGAAAATTTTAAACAGTGAGTATGTCGAAACTGAAAAATGGTAAATTGATATACTTCATCAAATAATGTTATTCTCTTGAAGGATTATAGAAAAGTTAGTATAAGCAACAGAAAAGGATAAATATTAAGTAGGAAAGAAAATATAAAATTATTATTCGTATGAAAAAAATAATAGTAGGGATACAATGTTAGTTGTTCGAACCTACTTCAGAAACAATAGAAGAACACAAACTTAATCAGAGGATACAAACGCGTCATGCAAGAAAACCATAATCATAACTTAAAATCGATTAAACCAGGGGCAAAATATAAACAAAGGACAGATTGACATTGAGACCCTTGAATAAGTACAATTCCGCAGTGATTCAAAGATATTTATTCCCCCTATAAACATTCAGGTGGATTCATCAGATTAATTGAGAACGAACGCAAAAAAACTATTGTTTTACAGAAAAAAAATACACTGATATCTCCAATGATTTCTAAACGCACACAAAGATCTGCCCTTCTTTGGAGTGTACAATGTATGTTGTATCATGACTCAGACTGCAACCATGAAATGAACTGGGCTTCACCCCTAAGATCTGATCTCATTAAAGGAATATGGCTTAAAATGAAGAATCAAATTAGAAAACAGCATTAAAAAGACCATATCTCAAGATATTGTTCACTTTTGGCTTGACAGAAAATACATGAATTGTAATAAACAATGTATAAGCAATTCTAATATAACGTGCTTTGTAAGCAGACATCTCGGGTGATCGGTTTATTGTACTCGGAATCTATTTTGTATTCGTGCCGGCAGTTAATGTAGCGAGTTTTACAATTTGTCGATGGTACAGCGTTCTGAGTGTTCTATGTCTCTCATTGGAAGCACGGTCGTTACGCAATCGTTACTCGTAATTGCCTTTTGAATTATCATTGTACTTTCTCCTCATTAAGAACATGTGCTCAAAGGATGGTTAGATTAACACAGTGTTCATTCTAGTATGCGTTGTTGGTACAGTAGTCTGACCGAAGGGTTGCGGCCTCGCGTCACGTTATAGTACTGTGTTGTAATGCTTGGCAAAATACGTTATTCTGTTTGTTCTAGTCTGCCCAGCTGTAAATGAGTACGTGGTTGACCAGTGCTAATTATTGTAGAATGCTAGCTGTGGGCGCAGAAATTGCAGTACCTGCTGTTATCTCGAAAGAAAGTTGAGAAAGATATTGTTCAGTTGCTAAGACCCTATAACAGACATAAGTATTTTTTTACACCACCTTCGAACTGTGAATACTATTGAGTTTAAAGTTTTCACTTTAGTTTTGGTTGATTTGTAAGCCTTCAAAACGCTTAATTCATTTAAGGCTCATCCTCGATATCCATGATTTACGCTCACCTACTCTCTCTATACCAATGGGATATGTCATGGTAAAACTGAAGACACACGCAGGTAAACAAGACTGACCAATCGCTAGGCTGATGTCGGTCTTTTGAAGATCAAAAAGGAGGCGCAACTGACTTCAAAGAATGTCAGTTTTTACCGTTATGTGACCACGATTATTTTGATGTACATCAAAGGGTTAAAACCAGTCTTTCTGCCTCTTCAACAAGTTGGCGAACACGGGGCCTTCAGTTGTGCCATGGCATATTTAAGGGGTGTACAGAGCGTAGATGAGTGTAACCCCTGGATATCGAGGTTGTTTAAATATATGCTTCTATGTATGTCATGTATGCGTTAATGCGTAATGTGCATGTGGATCATTGCGACACTGTGGATCAGATGACGTATGTGGTGTGTTATTTCAATGAGACATCAATCATGCCGTTGGTACTCGGCACATCATGACATCTGGACAAATGCTACTGAGAAGGGGCAAACAATTGCAGGATTACAATTTCAACTTTTTAAGGAATATGGTATGTCCCGACTAGGGATCAAAGTCAAATTTTAGACATAAACGTAATTTGAACTTAGTAGGTTATGCCTGTAGTTGCAAATCAGTCCCAATATTTATTGCGTGAAATATATTGGCATTGTAGACGTATCAGAATGATTTAATGCGTCATAATTCAAAAGAAAAATTGTTCACTTCAATGTTGACAAGTGTTGAGAATTTAATTTAGATTCCTTTGGTATTTTCAACCTGATACATTTGAATTTGTACAGTCTACACTGACATTGCCCTGCAAACTAGAGTTGTTTTCCAATAACGATATTTGAGAACGCGCCAAAATTCTATGACGTCGACAATAATACATGTTGGTGGAGCTATGCAAATTATCCAGTTCGAGTCACAATTGTATGACGTCATCAACAATGGACATGGGCGCGGTAACCATGGTTTATGCAAACTTCATGCTGTTACATTTATTGAACCGTTTTCACGTTTGTAAGTTTTGAAATGAAATCTATGCCCACAGATAGGGTTTAAATGAACAGAATAGTTTAAATAGTTAAATACTGTAAATATAAGAACTAACATTTGATTTTGTTTAGTTTTTGAGATCATATATGCAATGGAGCAGTCAGTAAGTTTAACGTAAACGATTCGAGTTTACACAGTTTACCTCGTGCTCCATTGGATTTATGATCTCATAAACTAAACTAAATAAAAGGTTAATCCTTAATTGATATACATGATGGTTTATATATTTATTGTTCCCTTTCCATTTACATTATTATCTAGACATGGATTTTCGTAAGGTGTAAAATCTCAAAAATAAACAAACAAATAAATAAACAATCAATCAAACAAACAAATAATATATATATTTCTATGTCACACATTTTCGTGAGAGTCTGATACGAAAGTCGTATAAGTTATCTGTCTTGTAGTATTTGATAAACACTGGTGTGATACCCGATTATCTGTGAATGAACGATCAACAGATAATAATTAATCACATGTTATCTATCATTTTGGCGGGAGATATCGCGTGTACTGCTACAGAAACGTCCCTCGACTGTCACACAGCAGTAATTGGACACTAAACCTCTAGTCCTCTTTATTGATGGTCGTGCCCTAAACGATCACGCTGATAAACGAGGCAGTCACACCATCTTCATCAGGAAGAAAAGTAAGTGATCTTCAACGCCTGATCTTTACTTAATGTCAAATGTTAGCATCAAAGCGTATGCTCTTTTAGTGATATCATTTGTTAGTTGCATCAAAGTAATAAATATTTATTTCTTTTGTTTGTATTTGTATACGTGGCGCTTCTATTTTCTTCATGAGAAATCATTAATGTTTGTCTTAGGCATTTTCAAGATGAATTTTCAATATTTGTTAATAGGAAATTGAAGCATAGCAATGTGACTTGAGAAATAAGAAACATATAAGAAACTGTTGAAGCGTAAACAAAATTATATCCTAACTTAAAATCAATTAAACCAGTGGCAATTTGTGGAAAAGGAAAGACTAACACGATGACACTTGATGAAATACAACATAATAAGACCAGGTGTTTCGAAAGTGTAAGCGTTCTCTGCTTCATCAGCGACATCAGCTATGCAAATCTAAGTTAGACGTAATGACGAGTTAAGTCAGAAGTGATACCACAGATTTTCAAATCTCACAGTTTGATCCATTGTGTACTACAATCATATTTCATTTTATGGCAACTCAATGATGTCAAACTCAGCATCCTATTTATTATGATATATCATTTTTGTAAAAATAACTACACATAATACCGAAATGATTTTTCCAGAAACTTAAAATGTCCTTGAATGTGATGAAAGCATTTTGACTGACTATCGTTATTTCCATAGAAACTAACGATGCACACAATAGCTAGATTACCATATTACACGGTGATGATGATTGCTGTATTGATATATGCGATGGGGAGGCTTTTTTACTTCCAGAATATCAATTCGCCGTGTTTAAATATTTTGACGTAAGGAGGGAGAGGGACGTGTAGAGTCCGTGCAAAATGAAGACGAGTGCCAAAGATACCGCTGCTGAATGGTTGGGTGGTTGATTGTTTTTACGTCCTATTAACAGCCAGTGTCATTTAAGGACGGCCTACCGGTGTATGCTTAGTGAGTATGGGTGCCTGTGTTGGGTGGTTGATTGTTTTTACGTCCTATTAACAGCCAGTGTCATATAAGGACGGCCTCCCAGTGTATGCGATGTGGGTGCATGTTTTGAGAGCGTGTGTATTTGGGAGACTGCGGTATTTTCGTGTAAGCCTTCTTGCGATAGTCCGGATCTTTTACCGATTTAAAGTGCTACCACACTGAAGTATACTGCCGAAGGCCCCCAGCAGAACATCCCACCCGATCACATTATACTGACAACGGGTGAACAAGTCGTTTCACTCCCATAATACTCAGCGTCAAGCAGGGAGTAGTAACTACCATTGTTAGAGACTCTGGTATGTCTCGGCCTGGGGACAGAACCCATAGCCTTCCCCACAAGATCGAAAGCTCAATGGAAATGGATAGATGGAGATATAAATTAGTTTTAAAAGTCCCGAATTTTCAATTGGATACAGCATGACTCCCTGAGCAGACGACAGAGAATATTCCAGTCTCATAATTACACATCATGTAGTGGAATACAACAGGTCAGTATGTTTGTAGTTTTTCTCAAGCTTGCAGACGGAACAGGACATGGCAAAGAATCTGCCATTTAACTATGCCCCGCCGATGTATCACTCTGACAAAGAGCGGACAGGTCTTGAGCGGGATGATATTGAACATCAACATTAACGGTAAGCAACATTTCACGCAATACCTACATGATTATTGATATATGGATCTCGTAGACAATGTTTGATGTGTTGGTGTATATATAGCGTGTACATGCCGCCTCCATAGTATATGTAAATGAGTTCGCAAACGAAACGTCATACCATTGTATTGTCGGCTCCGGAAGTGGGCAACCAGAACCGCGACGTACATTAGTTATATATTGACCTATTACAATGGCGATGTGGTAAGTAATGATATGCCTTACACAGATATACATTTGATAAATACTGGATGTCTGACGTCCATAAAGACCAAACTCTGTACATTCGGAGCACCGTGTAAACGAACGTACGTGAAAGTGTGTGCAAACAATGGAATAGCCGTGTTGTGGAGTTAATGGAATTGCTCAAGCAGTTTGTCAGACGAACAGTTTAAATGGAAGTTGCGTGTTTCCTATGTATGCTATATATGGAAAGTTTATAAATAGAAGATATATACAAGGCAATGGACCAACACAAAGCAAATTATGTTAATGTTCATTTATACAAAAACACATGGCGCGTTGAGCTTAGAAGTTGGCGGATCGGAAATATTTTAAAGGGCGTCTTTATTTACAGAACGCGGTACTCTGTCCTTATTATTCATCCAAAAGGTTATTGCTTGTGCTTTTAATGAAAAATGTTCCGTATTTCCGTATTTAGCCCACGGGTCTGTTCACCTTGAATCGATAACGGGAAATGACAGCCGCATATGTATATTGAAACACAGATGTTCGATCACAAAAACTCTCTACTACAATAACCGTCAGAAATACCGGATGCTGCGCTCCATCGCAAAATGTATCATTGTCTGGAAAATAGAAACCAGTATCCATTATGAATGACGAGTCCGGCTTTGTCATAAAGCTTATCCTCATGAACACATACTATGCTCAAGAAACTTGCACACATATACTTAGCATTGAAGTGTCCTTATATGGTCTTTATAGTCGATATAAATGACAGACCTTAGCAGGCAAACATCATATTACGCGCTATTCAATGCTTATATTTACATTTCCTAACCATGTTGCTGACTTGTACTGATTTTGATTTGATTTAAACTAAATATCGAATCATTGCCGTTTCTATGCCCGGCGTCAGATATAAGAAACAATTATAATAATCAGAATTTAAAAACTCAAGAGAGACAGAAGGGTGGGGTTGGAATCCTGTAGATTGAAGAAAATCAGAAAAATCAAAAGCATCAACAAAACCATGATCCGAACTCAAGATCCATTAAACTAGGGACAAAATAAACAAAATGACAAGCAAGGGAAAGATATACATGGAGTGTTTTGAAAAAGTGTAAGAGAATAAGACCAGGTGTTTCGGATAGATATGCGTCTTCCGCTTCATTGTCGATATTCGTCACGTCAATACCCAGGGGTTAAGCTCACCTACGCTCTCTACACCCATGGGACATATCACACCAAAACTGGTGGCTCTTTGTGCGCCACATTGTTCATGAGGTAATACTTCTAGTTTAGAAAATTTAGAGCCAACCTTTTGGCCCCTAGCATCACCGACAGCTGTATGATGCAGTTTAATTAATTTTTTCGACATACCGCATCTATTACAATTCCGGCACATGATCGTGCGCACCTAAGGATTAAATTGCCGATAGCAAATAAAAATGACATATACATGTATATGAAAGAGTGATATTGTAATAGCAAAGAAAAACATTATCTTTTCATTAAATTCAACATTACATTGGTTTTGTTCCAACCGGGTGTAAACATGGCACAATATATATAGTCATCCAAAGGTGGTTCATAAGTGCAAAATAATAAAAAAAAATATCAGGAACATGATCGGAACACATGTAAAAGTTTACAATTATCACAGTCAATGGCAATTAGTTTTTTTTTTAGCTTTGAATGATAAAAGTAAACAAATTAACAAGTGTAAAAGGGTGTGGTATTTATCTTTCTTTGGTGCACATAGGACAAAGAAAGTCGTAATTTTCCAACAAATTTTCAATTGCTGTGCAACATTTCAAATGCACCCACATAGGTCATTCGTGTTAGACAATATTTTGACAAATGATCAGATATAACCAATGCGCAAGATCATGTTCCTAGGAGCAGCAAACGTGTGTGTTACGTCATCTTTCGATCCTTTGATGAACATCAAAAGAATCACGCGGTTGTGCAGAGCGTAGGTGAGCGTAACCCGTGGATATCGAATCTAGGTCACGTGATACAACACACAAAGTAATCAACTCCCGTGCAAAGAATCAGTCAGGCTATGAGCTCTACCAATCAATACACAACAGTACACCTACATTTGTTTGGGAGGGTTCAGAATCCGTTTATTGCTGTTTTTGGAAGTATTTTCTTTACTCTCCCTCAGCATTTTAAAAGTCACAACCAAATAATAGTTTAATAAGAATGGGCGTTGCGTTTCAGATGAAGAGCAGTTTTTCTCCTTTTCCATTTCAGGTGCAGTTTGCTTTATTCCCGCCCAGAAAATTACTGTGCATGTAGCCGTAAACGATTATGTTAATGTTCGAGTTTTTTGCATCAACGCAAAAATAACAAAATTTATAAATGAATATTATATATAAATTTCAATACTATTGGCCACACGAAAATGTTCATAGTGCAAAAAGTTTAAAGGGTCACGCTACCAACATTCCTGCCGGCAAAACAATAATTTTATTATTTAATTCGGGGTATTACACTTTAATGCTAAGGTCATTTCGCCGAAACATGTCTGTAAGTAGAATATGCATAAAGAATAATTTGAGACGAGAATTATATTTCACAGAAAAAAACACTTTCAGAAGGTATCGCTGTTTTTGACGCCATCATAGAAACGAAGGTCGTCTGCTGATAAATGAAATTGCAATTCCCTGCTCAGAGCGAGGCTGCGTAGGATTGTCGATGTCATGGCGGATGATTTCATATGGGCCTCCATTACAAATGCTTTATTACCAATGCCAAAATTTAGCAATTCAACAAAAATAGCATTAGTCGAGGTACAGTCTCAATAATTCAAAAGCACTTGGGAACGAGTTGAGTTGCCTGCATATAATAAAACTGATTAAATATCGAAGTAAAATTGCAAATGATGACGTCATTAGACAACGACTAAGGAAATGGCGTCGGTTGCTGGAAAAGACAATTCCATTCTATAAAGAATAGAATACGAGCCAAGTACATTCTTAGCATTACAAGCTGCTTGTTAAGAAATATAAATTAACTGTACGGAAATAAATAAAGTATGCACAAATTTAGCTATGAATTCATTTGGCATTTTATATTTAATTATCTGTTCGTGGGTTAGATTAATCAATATCAGTACCTTGTCTGTAACATTGGGGAAATACATAAGGCTTACTACATCATATTGCATATTCTAACAATGTATTCATATATTGAGGAATGCTCCGATTTTAAACAAGTTCGTGATATACACTTTCATTTCCCTGACAGAGTAGACGTTCTACAGAAATACTGTAAAACGGGAAATTTTCGTCGTGTCTGTTATTTCGACCTCTCATGAAAAAAAACTCGATTTCGCTCGGTCTTGAATTGAAATTCAAATTGAATTTGAAGTCCTCAAAGTGTGAACCAACTCATTCTCAATCACAACAAGTAAGCGCACTAATGAGCATAATTAAATATCATATCTATACATCATCTTCATATCATGCAAGGATACAAGATATTTGTCAGTGAGACAAGATGGCGACCATAAAATTTGTTCATAGTCCTCGACAAAGCTAGGGGCATTATTGTCATAAATAGGCCTCATAGTGAGCAAAGTTTAATCCATATTTGGATGTATATACTCACCTCGATACAGTTAGCTGACCGATCAATTCTCTCTTGTTCAGAGAGCCGTCTTAGTCTTATAGATCTTTTTTTATCTCCCCACTCTGACACAAAAACAATGATAATATGATAGATTTTCTAGATCAAATGAAAATTTCAAAAGAAGCAATCGCATTCGTTTCTTTCAAGTTAATGACAAACATCTATTCTTATCTCAGATCAATTTGTGTTTCCTGAATCTTCATCTTTCAGGGGCCCAAACGGGGTTCTTTTTAAGCAATCAATTATTACAATCAATAAGATGTTGCGTTTTTGCATTTCTGATTTTGAGGTTAAGTTTATATGCTAACTAGTGCTATGCAGTCATGTTAAAGCAGGAAGATACCAAAATAAATAAATAAATGAATAATAATAATAATCCCCCTTTTGTGTTCCCCTATACCCAGATGTACCTTATGATAACCGCCACGGAGTAACGTTTATCAATTAAGCATACAATTCCTGTGTTATACCAACATAGTGCCGCTCAGATCTGAGGCATACGTAGCATCAACGCATACCTTTAATAAATAATGGATGTCGATAGTCCCCCCGCACGAGATTCACACACAGTTACGGGCAAATCTCGTGATGTCACGAGATCTTGAATAGGTTAATTCCCGGTTGACCTGTACTTACGTTGGCATTCATAAAGCAAGCCAGATTGACTTACAAGTTTACCAGATTTTCCTATTATAGACAGGTATGTGGCTTTACTCAAAAGGCTCATTCTTTCGATTTTTTGCTGTCATAGAAACAATGCCAGATGTTGGTTTTGTATTTCGTAGACAGTATGGAAGCTTGGCGCCATATTTGGAAAGTAATGCCTTTTGTGTCGCAAGCTAAACATAGTGTAGCATATGTGCTTATACAAGAAGAAAACATGTTCTTTTATGTAACTGCCTTACAATTTTGTTCCGAGGAATCCAATATGTTTAATATCACGATATTGTTAGAATACTATCTGTTCGTATATGAGTTTGAAGCATCGTCTCTTCTCTTAATCTCTAGTTCAATTATAAGGGTCTCCATATAAAGCTTTCCTTCGTTCATTTTATTCCTTTGTTCATTTTTACCTCTTGTTTAATAGATTTTCAGTTCAGATTTAAGTTTTGTTTTTCCTTCGTTTATTTTTGCCTCTTGGTTAATTGATTTTGAGTTCAGATTTTTGTTTTGTTGACAGTTCGGTATTCTGTTTTCCAAAACTTCTTCTTCGAAATCGATATAGATATTCATTTTTTACATTTAAATTATTTGTAGAGGTAGAGAAATCTACATATTATAACAGGAAATAAAAAAGAAGATCAAATTCAATTTTAAAATTTGTCATTTTTTGTATGTATATAACTATATCTGAACACATCACCTTATTTATAAATATAAAAAGCCGTTTGCATCCGGGCAATCGCCTCAGGTGAAGGTCGATTCATATATGGCGGGCGATGCAAGCAGGCGTCGCGTTGGTCTTACAATTAGGCCAAAGGTTATTTTAATGGACGCTTTACGTAGGTGTATGCGCTCAATCTAAGCGGATTCCTGTCGACAATTTATCATGCTTTGGTAAAACCTGACGGATTGCTCAGCCTCAGTGTAAACCATAGAAAATAATTACTTTTTCCTGATAGCTCACACTCAAGTTCATAACAATATCACATATACAGAAACAACAGAGGTTTAATAAAAGCAAGAAATATTTATCTTAAATCACATTAGAAGTTCAAGCTTTAATTACAATATCTGTAAAAGCACCTGATTGTGTTAGGAAACGTATAAGGACCTTTTGTAAGGATCTTTCAGTGTGTAACTGTGCACGTGAACAATTTTGCGGAATGTTAATGTTCGTTTTTTACGCACGGAGTAAGTCGACGCGAAAATAATGTAATTCATATATGCATATATTATATTAATTTCAATGCTATTGTTCACGCGAAAAATTTCCACGGCGCAATAAGTTTAAAGGGTCACGCTGCAAACAGTTCTGCCGACAAAAAAATAAAAACATTTTATTATTTCATAAGGGGTATTACACTTTAATGCTTCGGTCATGTCAATAAGGTCATTATGGGTTATTTTTAATTTATTTTTAATAGTGAATTGTCAAGCTATGGATCAATGTGAAAAAAAAATACAAAAAGCTATTATCATATTTCCTGGCGTAATTGATAAGTTGAAAGAAGGATTGGTTGTCATATTTTTGACATTCATCAGTGTGTACCATACATTGGCGAACAAACATATTCAATGGTGCGCGCTAGCTAGCAGTTGAAATGTAAATTTGACAATTCAAATAAAACGAAAATCAGTGCTTGCTTTAAACATTTGTTTCTTTTTTGTAAAGCATTCTTAAGACCGCCAAATTCACATGAAGACAGAAGGACAAAAGGGATGCACAAAACAAAACTCATCTGAAGATCTCAGAAGGGTATTGGGACTTCATTGTTTCTCTAGCTGAAGTTATAATAATTCCCCTTCCCCGACTTCAACTAAAGTGTCCTCTCACAAAAATATGCTGCTAGTTTATAAATCCCCCAAAACCTGTATGTGCTGCAATTGTTCGAAGCACTTAAGAATGTCGATCAGGCAGGTGCAACGGGTTTGTGTTACAAACTACTGCCAAATTGTCTATGCAGTTATACACATTTGTAACACCTGGCCCCGGATTCATCAACGTTCTTAACTTAAAACTCTCCACAGGAAAATATTACAGAAGTTAAGGAAAAAAGCTCTGAAGTAAAGTAATTTTCTTTAAATGTTGTAATTCTTTTACACGGACATTAGTTTAGTTAAGCGCTTTCAAATGGAGATTTGTTTTTCAAGTTCAAGAAATGCCTAAACCGGAACATCTCCATAGGAAAAGATTACAAAAATTAAGGAAAATTCTCTAACTTAAGAGTTTCATCTTTACATTTTTAATGCATTCCTAAGGGAATTCTCTAATTTAAGGAACGTTGATGAAACCGGGTACTGCTTACTCAGTCCTTATCATTTGAATTTGAAAGAGTCCATCTATGAACATGCCTTGTAGTGATGAAAACAACAACACATGTTTACATGCTCTATTCAATGGCGTTGTGATCATCATCATCATCATCATCATCGTCGTCGTCATCATCATCGTTATCGTTATAATAATTAAAAATTGCACTAATCATTAGTTATGCTAATAATCTTTCGAACAACACGGCCCTGGTGATTATTTTTTTTCTATAATATGGTCTTATTATATCTATAGGAATCAACATTTAGTGTTCGAAAAAAGAAAATACCCATTCTGTCCCACTGCCGATACTCGTAAAAAGGCGATTGATGCCAGGAGGCATTCATTGTTTCGAAGAAGAGATTTTACAAAATAAAAATTGGTTTCTCCGAATTCCATATGCGCACTACTTCTTACAAACCCCAGACTAGTAATTCTTGAGCATTTCCTGTTTTGTAAGGGTATAAGGATAAGTGGATTCAGAAAACGTTCAAAACAAATCCCCCGTGAAGGGCCCCGGAATAACGCTGTCATCCGCGCGTGCTGCTGTTCGACTGACTGGTATTGTATTGGCGGGATTGGGGTCAGACGCTGACGTCACGAATCCTATTCAATCAAATATCATCGATGTATTATACTCCATATCGAAGCTGATGAATTGTAAACCAGACGAAAACAGATAAAGGCGGGAAATAATCTTCCCTTCTGCCTCAGTCAACACTACAGGGAAAAAACAATTAAACAAAAGTCTTAAGATACGATATCCGCTTGGCCATATGTCACAAATGAAAATATTGGCCCGACAGTGCGAAAGTTCATTACGAAGAGACCGTCTTCGGCGTGGAGATGTCATAAGCCTTAAGATAAGGTGGAACGCAGACTGGCACATTGGGACATTATATTCATATACTTAATAAGAAAGTCATACTACAGAGTACATGGCGCTTCTTCAAACTTTGCTGTGTACGACAGCTTCCAATAACGAAACCTGCTGTGAGTTTAATACATACCCTTCAGATATGATGAGAGCAGGCGTGAAATAAAATCAATGTCAAAATCTGTCAAGATATCGTGACCCAGTGAGTTGCATCCTCTTTCTCCGAGAGTTTCAATCATCTATTCGCTCACTGAAATAATTTCGTAGCAACATTGAAGGCTCGAAAAGAGGAGTTTGATTATTCTCAGGTAAAATAAAAACAAATCTGACCAATCGCTCGGCTGATACCTGGCCTGTTAAATTCCACCATTATGTGAACACGAGTTTCTTTTGTTGTACATTTAAGGGCGGAGCTAGACATCTTGTCTCATCAGCAAGATGACGCACACAGAAACTTCAGTTTTGTGAGGTGAAGTAACAGATGTTTTCGCATACGAAATATAACTCTAAAATCAACATATTCCATCTCCCCCGAAATATGTACATTGTCCGATCGATCGATGAAATGATAAGTATTTTCAGCATAGGACGTAAGACTCTACAATTGGTATCAGATCCGATCCATTGCAGGGTGGGAAATCACATTCCACCTCCAGAACTCGCGAATTGATGACACATGTAGCAACACGCCATGCCCATTATTGCCATAGCAACTATGATCATCCTAAACAAACAAACAAAATATGACGTCATAGATTTAGCCATGTTTCACGCTCCCACTTTATGATCACAGGAGGCGACCAATGCGAAGTCTTTGTGTTTGATGATAACTCTTATGAAAAAACTGTAATCTGATTGGTCGAGACATTTTTGTTTCATTTCATATTGTCTCTTTTGCTTAAACATTGAGTCATAGAAGAGAAAACAGTGACTGTGCCAATAACCTGCGTGTACATATCGTTGAAGCCGCCATCTTTTTTTTCGTTTACTTTCAAAAGATAATAACAGTCCCTCGTCGTAGTGATAAGACCGACAAACAGGTGCACAGAGAATAGAGGGGGTCGTTATGTAATATTTTCATTCTTTTACAAAAAAAAAAATAGAGAATACCGAAACGTTACCAAAACTATAATCCGAACTCAAAATCGAATATATAAGGGACAAAATATGAACAAAGGAAAGATATACATGGAGAAAATAAAAAGAGAATACCGAAGCGTTACCAGAACTATAATCCGAACTCAAAACCGATTAAACTAGGGGCAAAATATGAACAAAGGAAAGATTTACATGGAGACCCTTGTACAAGAGAATAAGACCAGGTGTTCCAGAAGAGTAAGCGTCCTCTGCTTCATTGACGACATTCGCTGTGTAAATCTTGATCACATCCAAGTAAACATCAAGTCCTCGAAATGAGAACCGAGTCATTGTCCATCACAACAAGTCAGCATACTAATAAGTATACCCAAAAATACTTCTGATGCATCAATATGTCTTAGTGTATCAAGTGCTCAACTTCCCTACAGGCAAATTAAAATGTTTTCACAGGACTAAGACAAGGCCCTCCAGTGCCAGTCACACCATTTTAATTTAAGATGGCTAATAAGTGAACCTTCACCATATCATAACTTGACTTGCATCTAAATAATTTCACCGTCTTCCTCTTCAAAACAAAATTATGGTTCGAGAACGTTCTAGTATACCGTTATTGTAGTATTTACTGCTTACACTGGCTGCATTTAGCATAGCCTTAATCTTTCTTATTAAGGATTAACTTTTTTTTATTTTATTGAGCCATAACACAAAAAATTGTGTACTCTTAATAAACTACTGATTGGAGTACACTCCAAATTTCATCCATATCATTAAATCTGCTCTACATAATCCCTGTGAAAATAAACTTTTCTTCTCAGAAACCATTGCGCTGTTGTATCAGCAAATCAAAAGCTACTTTACAAATGGTGACGCCATTTTTACGTTATGAGGTAAAAGCACAAATGTTTAAGCCAATCCAAAAGCCTCTTACAAGTAAGATTAAAATGTATACATATAACTCAAATATGAATTTCGAAACAGTGCGGGGTCGGGGTGGGGTAGTCCTATTGTATGCTACTGCGTAGTCACAAGAAGGGACTAATACGAGGAAATAGGCCGGTTTCTTCCTTTTACAAATAATAAGCCTGCTTTATTCCACAATGTTGGGGTGCCTAACACACCTCTATTAAGCCCCGTTATCAGAATAATGTGATTTACAAGATAAAACGATACCAAATAGAGATCAATTGGACTGATTATATGTTAATCATGGTTATCAAAAGACTAAAAAATAAAGTTCTTAATGAAAAAGATATTCCCATTAGTAAAGTTCATGCAAAAGATAGCATTAAGATGTCATTTAGAAAATATAAATCATCTTTAAATACCAATTAGAATATCGAACATGATTGGGTTTGGTCGTCCCTTAGCAGGGGCAACTTGTAGAAATATTTATATGGTACTTTTTGCTGCAAAGAAAGTAACATGTAGCGTGTTCGTTACATAATTCATACGCCTCGTCTTTGGCGCACCACGCGGCGTTTTGTAATGAGTTTACGCATTTCTCTTGAACTCAATTATAGTTTAAACTCCCTGTATCACAAACTGGAAGATAGCTAATATGATTTCAAGGAATTCTAACGCTATACTTCAAAAGCTGCCATTTAAATAAATTCTCTGTGACATTTTTATTATGAATATCCTCAAGCGTACCTAGATCTGCAAAGAATTGTGCAGTTTTGTTTTTCTCTGCTTTATCATTTGTAGGTCGCAGTTGGAACTAAGTAATTAATATTACGCGGATTTTCATTGTATATTTTATTGTTTTGATGTTATGATGTACAGAAATTAGCCAAAATGCTTGGTGAAAGATGACAGTTTATGGCAACCTTCTAGAAGTAGAACTTGCTACATTATTTTGTGTTATTTGTCTCAACAAAATGATATACATTTTGTTTCTTTTTACACTACCGTATTTTACCTAATACACTCGCGTGCCCAAAAACGCGTTCTCCAATTTAACATGGAAAGAGATTGGCGGGTTTTTTAAAACACTAACATTTTCTTATGTTACTGATCTGTAATCAATCTTCAGTTTTTAACCAAAGACTTTGTTCCAGAGAATAAAGAAAAAAAGCAAAATAAATAGCAAAAAAACCAAAAAAAACCCCATAAAAACATAAAAACAAAAACAAACAAAAATGCCCCATATTTTCCATTCAGATTTCACATGGAAACGTGCCCCTGTACAAAATGTTTATTAAGACCACCTTTTGTTGGGTTTATGTTGAAGAGCGCTTATTAGATAACTCTTTTTGGTAGTGTCAACATGTTGACAATACAGAAATAATGTAACGATTCTTGGGTCACTGTCGAAAACTACATGTTTATTTGCGCAGCCGATATATTTCTTAATTCAGGATGATTACAGATTTTATGAAAAGAAAACTTTGTGGAAATTTAACAAAAAAAAGGATGAGCTCAGCATATATAAAATGTCGGTATACTATCTGCTGTGAGACAACAAAGAGAGTTTTAAACTTTGTTTGAGTTATATTTTGTTAGCGGAAGAACATTTATTAATGTCCTTGAAATACACACATGCAATGATATACAATTTCCTACCGAAACTAAATTATCGTTCTCCGTTATTTTGCCCTGCAAGGTCGGCGTTAACGGTAGCGCAATATCCGGTACAGTATTGGCATTTGAACACTATTTCTTTTTTTTGAATGCTCAATCGTCATTGGGTTCGAAATAGTTTTGTGTTTTGTCGGGCGGATTTACTAGTAAGTAAAATCTTCAGGCGACCTTTTACCGAAATGTTCCTTTAGCATGTCGAACTAGAGACAGAATATGCTGATTCAGCTAGGTTTTATTTATTGTTCACCGATAATTCTACTAAATTTAAACTATTCCTATCAAAGGTATACCAGTTTATGCAAAATATCAGTTTTTAACAAAATAGGAGATTTTACAAAAACAGAGAAAAACAGAGCCAGCTTCTGCATTTACATAATTGACGCGACAAGCCTGACTCTATGCCATAACATTCTCACTTTGAAGTTCATTTGCGATATATGACATCCGTAATGGCGACAAGTGACGGAAGCCAGGACGGTATAATTTAATTTGAGATGGTTAACCTGGCTTCATCCTTATAGAGCCCGGATGTAAATCTAATATTAGTTTCTCAAGCTTTCTAAAGAAGCGAGCGGAGTTTTGTTGCTACTCAAATAAACGTGCATTACCGCCACGCGGAGATATGAACCATTCCAACTAATCGCGGAGTTCTGTCGAGGTACAGACGATGAATGTCTATGGCGATGTAACCATGGGGCCATGGCTCCATTAAAGTACGCCACACCTGACAAGCGTTCTATTACACAAGATTTGCGCGTTTCTTTGTTGTCAATCCAAAAACAATTGTTGTAAAATGGCCAGTTGCAATTGGGATTTAAAAAAAACAACAACAGTATTTTATGCTCTTTGCTCTCTTTAACAAACAAAAGCATTATTTTCATCTTCCAACAATGGTGTGTTATATTATTAAAGCATTAAATACCGGAAGTACAGTATTCGCATGTCTATCTGATTTTTTGTACTTAATAATATTCAGTCAGATTCACTAATCCAGATAACTATTGCACAAGATTTGCGCGCTATATTGTAGTCAATCCTAACACGACTGTGAAATATTTCGGTAGTGTTACCCTTGCCAAACATCTAGCCTTAGCCTTAGCAACGCATTGAAAAATCCAGTTTCCCATTGCACGTTTTACTGTGATTAACATACTAAAGTTTTGCTTTCAGAATAAAAAGCGTAAAAATAGCAAAAAATATAAATATTTTATTGGTATCATGAAACGTAAGGAGGACTGTAGACTGTGACAAATTCGCCGCTATGAGAAATGCTCTTTCAGTCTAAGTATAAAGATCCACATATTCGAAGATAGATCTTGTCCATACAAAGGTTAGTGGATAGCCCAAGTGCTAAAAGGATAGCAAGTTCGTGTAAAAGTTAGATAAAATTTCTCACATGCTGATAGTCAGGAGGCCCAAGTGGGACATTACATGTTCGTTAACTTCTAGGTGAAAATACTGCTCGCGGCCATGCTACCTACACTTAATTACCTTATTGGTTATATATATATATATACAGTATTGGAAAAATGAGAATGCAATGCGAGAACGAACAACTGATGTAGGTTTTAATGCATACAACGTCTTGCCGAACTGTTGACATGTATTTCAACAGTTCGGCATATATATTTATATATTTTATCGTAACTTTGATCTTTGTCCTTTGCATATTTCATTTGGTTTTCTTTTGTTTAACGTCCTTCTAACATCTAAGGTCAATTTAGGATTGCATCACAGTGTATGTGATGTTAGTACACTGTATGTGATGTTAGTACACTGTATGTGATGTTAGTACACTGTATGTGATGTTAGTACACTGTATGTGATGTTAGTACACTGTATGTGATATTAGTACACTGTATGTGATATTAGTACACTGTATGTGATGTTAGTACACTGTATGTGATGTTGGTACACTGTATGTGATGTTAGTACACTGTATGTGATGTTAGTACACTGTATGTGATGTTAGTACACTGTATGTGATGTTAGTACACTGTATGTGATGTTAGTACACTGTATGTGATATTAGTACACTGTATGTGATGTTAGTACACTGTATGTGATGTTAGTACAGTGTATGTGATGTTAGTACACTGTATGTGATTTTAGTACACTGTATGTGATGTTAGTACACTGTATGTGATGTTAGTACAGTGTATGTGATGTTAGTACACTATATGTGATGTTAGTTCACTGTATGTGATGTTAGTACACTGTATGTGATGTTAGTACACTGTATGTGATATTAGTACACTGTATGTGATGTTAGTACACTGTATGTGATGTTAGTACACTGTATGTGATTTTAGTACACTGTATGTGATGTTAGTACACTGTATGTGATGTTAGTACACTGTATGTGATGTTAGTACACTGTATGTGATGTTAGTACACTGTATGTGATGTTTGTACACTGTATGTGATGTTTGTAAACGTGTTTAGTATGAGGGTATTAAGACGACTGCGATAATTCCGTAAAAGCCTCCTTGCGATAGCGTGGAACTGATGCATACTGTGTAGTGCTACTACCACACCGAAGTATACTGGCGAAGGCCCCCTGCAGAACACCCAACCCGATCGCATTATACTGACAATGGTAACCAGATGGTCCACTACCATAACTTCGAAGCTAAAACAGGGAGTAATTACTACCATTTCCATAAAAGTTAAAATGGTCAAATCTGGAGGGGAAAAAAACCGCCAAGGCAGGTACATATCGGAACTGGGCCGATCACAGGAAAATTCGGCACCTGTATATTGAGAGAGAAAGACGCATTTGACCTAAAATTGCTGACTATTGCAAGTTTTTTTTACCCCTTTCTGAAATAAGGTCAATTCTATATTTTAAGATTTTAAAATAAAGATTTTTCTGTCAAGAGTTTCTTGCTTGTTACTGCTTAGGTTTACTTCGTTTTAGGCTTATTTTTGCATGGTTATCAACTGGATTTTTGTTTTCTGAATTTTTCAGAATCACGAAAAAAATTCCTGAAGTTACGTATATTGGGCCTTTAATTAACTGTTTATAGGTCTCCACAAAACAAATTGTAGAACTACCTATGTATTGTATGATCTTATCTACATGTCAGTTAGGTTATAAAAATCGGTGATATACAACTTGACCGACATACGTTATATAAATATTTCTAAAACATCGCTATATGGATTTGATGGTATATTGCGAAGTGTTATCACCACACTGTTACACGGTCACCATATTACTCCGAATGTAATGTGGCCGCCATTCTGACCAGCGGAGGAGTATCGAGGGTCCCTTGGGAGTCGTATGGCTGGAGATAAGACCAGACGGGCGCTTCAGCGACCTCAGACACTGGTATTATCTCACGTGTCCGCTAGGGGGCGCCAGGACGATTACATAACGGATATGCGGAGGGATATCCACGTAACATTATTTTTTTTTACCGCTCAAAAGTGTGAAAAGGTTTTATATTAATTGGGTTTGCCTGCAATTGCTTCAATTTGCCGAACCACGTATTGCTCCATCAATTGGTCTAGGATTCGGATTTTGAAAACTCTTCATGGTACATACATGTAATCCTTGGGTTTTTGTTTTTTTTATCTTTGCAATATAATTACTCTAGGACGCATTACGAAAGCCCCTGTTCCAGAATCATCGTGTGTGTTTTGTCCATGTTCCAATTAAAACCACTGGGTTTTTTTTATATATCAGTTGTACGTGTTTCAATGGGAGTCGTATGATATACATATCGATTTTGTAATCTACCACAGAAATTGCTTGTAAGAACAAAGAAATCTTGAGAACAGTTTTAGCATAAAGTGGAATTATTTTAATGAGGTATATCTTTATGTATGGTTTTTGATACGTCATGTCTAGGTTGAGTGTGGGTTCGTCTGGGTGTTCTACAAAGGTTACACGGAAGAGACTTTTGTTTTGTTTTTTGTTTTATTTTCAATCTCAATTGTTTAATCACTTGACTTCATTGTCTTCTTTTAATATACACTATATTAGTGTATATTATGTCAAATTTTATTCCTTTGCTATATTAGCATTTATGTATATTTGACTTATAAGTGCTTTAATCATCTTAATAGCAGCACCTGTGTGATATGCAGGTGTTCAATATTAATAAATAGTATGATTTTATTATTCTGGTAAATGTGATATATGGCACTATGTGCTGCTGTGTTATACATGTATAACCCAAATATTTTACTTACATTGATGTAATTTCATACTAGCTTGTCTGTGATAGTGTACAGCTTTGCATGTTTCTATGTATTTTAGTTAATTACCTTGTTTTATGTTTGCCTTTTACTATGTTTATCGCAGAAATAGCGTTACAGCGCTAATGTTGCTTGTTTTATATATATGCGACTTTAAATAATGCTTCTTGTATCTTGTATCTTGTTTATTCCTTTTCATTTTCTGTACTCTACATGTTCTTTCTGCATTCTGTATTCGCTTGTGTCCCAAATAACCCGTCCCTATAAGACCCTTGCTTTTGCGATGACGTCCAAAGCCTTACAAACAAATAAACAAACAAATAAACAAACAAACAAATCCGTTGTACAAAAAGCTGTAGTGGTGACCATCTATGTAAACAATTTGAACTTGTTTTCACCTCGGTCAAGATCTACATCAGCCCAATGTAAACAAGAAATAGCAAACCCAGTAATCGCAATTACAACCAGTAATCGGTTTATTGCGGACTGACTGCTCTGATGACTGCCATTAGCACGCGCTGATCAGTGTCCGCTTGACGCTTGTATTGAATACGTGATGCAGAATGGCCAGGACCGTTTTTCCATTCATGAGGAACAACCGGTTTTCGTTTTTAAATGTAACGTTTTCCGGGTAAAAATCTTTACGGACCTGGAAAAGCTTATCCTTGCAAGGCTTTCTCAAGGGTCGCCTAAAAGCAGCATCAGATTACCAGGTCCAACCTTATTTAATAAACGAACAATTTTGTTCAACCGTTTGAATGAAAACGTCCCAGGGAGCATTTATTTTGGAAAACATCCTGTCTCTGAGGTCAACATACGTCAGAGGTTGATGAAATTATTAGAATTTTCATAATAAAACTGGTCCCCGTTTCAGGAATGTTCCTTAACTTTAAGAAATTCCTTGACCTGAATGTAAAGGAGGAAATCTTAAGTCAAAGAACTTTCCTTAGCTACTGAAAAGCTTTCATAACGAAATTTTCAAGCTAAGGATGTAAGGATGCGTTCATGAAACTGTGGCCTGGTTTTATTTCTTCTGAAGTTTTGAAACCTCGTTAAAGTTTGGTCTCTATCACCCATGGGAATCATTGTGTTCAATGTTTGAATCTTCAGGTTTAATTTTGAAGGAGGATTTAACTTACTAAGGGATTTTATCGGTATCTCCATGTTCAATGGTTATTTTAAAATTTAAACATTGGAATACGAAACATCAAAGATTGAATGTTTTCATAACATGTCTTTAAAGAGGCATCACGGTAAAACTATATTTTTTTATGCTTATTTAGAATTATTGTATATATGAATCAAACGTATAATCTTTTGGAAAATTCATGGGCGATTTACGCTGAAATATGTTCCCAAAAACTTTAATTAATAATTAAAAAAGGGGAATCACTATTCGTTGATCAACGATTTGGACATGTAAATTTTTTTTCGTCACATATGATAACGCATGCGCATAACAAGCTACATCGGTAAACAAGAAATGGCGATCCGCGTGACCTACATGTAACTACCAAGCGAAAAGTGCCCGTATGGTCAAACTTCAGCGTAAAGATTATATTACGGAAGCATAATGAGGGATGGGAAGTATTCAAGGGAGAAACTAACAGCCAAATTGTTTGCATGTTACAGTTTTCTTCTGGATAGTCGGTGACACAGTTTTGTTTTGGTTTTGGGGCCTCCCAAGGGATAACTCTTTCATTCCTCTGTTACATGAAATGCGTGTGTAAAACTTGAAAGCGTGTTTTGCAATATCCCCTTTATAATATTTCAGTAAAACGGCATAATTGAATTATATTGCTGAAGAGAAAGACCTTTTCACATACAAGAAAACCCATATGGGGGGGGGGGGGGGGGGTTGGAGGGGGTTACGTTGTAAAACGCCGGTATAGGTGCGATTGAGTTTAATGTATAATTACATACAGATTCAATTTGGACAAAATGAATAAATTTATGTCATCCTGTGCGGATAAAAAATGCTTGTCAGACCTAATCTATAAAATACGGATTGTACAAATAGTATCGGGTTTGGACCCCGGTATTGATTTTGATATGAATCAAAATATATGCAATATATAAGTGAAGTCATTAATTTATAAAAAAAAAATCATATACATGTATGTCCCATGTTTGCATTTGTGTTGAAAATGTTAACGAACCTTTAAATTTACATAAAAAAAAAGTAAAATGAAAACGGAGCTATCATAACATATACAAATGGATTAAGTATTGGACAATAATCTTCTCGACAATTTCCAAATTTGATATATTATACATGTGTTCTACATGTTTAGTGCGTGGTGCGTCATATGAGTGCACGGACTTCCCTGATACATAATTGTAAGTGTTAAAGTATGTTGACGCTGAAAGTTGGATAGATTTTAGATGAATATATAGATAGTCTGGAAAAAAAATCTTCAAGACATCGAGTTGTATAAAAAAAATCGGAATCATTTCATTTTATTTTTGTACTTTAAAATGCATGCACACCTTTTGTGAAATGGTTCTAAATGAGGATTCGTGAAGATAACTTTTTACAGAAATTAAGGTTTGCCCTATGGTTATCATCGTCGGAAACCAACATGACACTGTTAACGTACAATGTAAGAGTGCAGTCTGGCGATGCATGGTTGTATCCTGTACCGTCATTTGCATCGGTTTCAGTCAGGTACTGATGTCGATAAATGATGCATAGATGTCGACATAAATTTCTTCATATGAATATCGTGTGTAATTAACGTCTGATTATTAATGTGAATATGATTCAAAAAATGTATACACGGATTTTGTGTCTGGTTCATCATCGGACCTATACATTACGCGTCCCCTCCCTTTGGGCCCCTCGTCGACTTGCAACAAAATAGTCACCTGACTGACGCGTGATCAGCGCTATTTTTATCGGGCTTTCCCGAGGAATGCAATTTTTCAAGCGGCTAATAAACACATTTTGAGTGGACTTTGAATATTGAAATAACAGGAAAATATATCTGGTAGTGCAGACAGCATGTACATTCAAGAACTTCATTGTAGACTTCCCCGGGATGCCCCTTTAATTTTGTTCCCGTAAGTATTTAGGAAGATGACCACACACATTGAGCTTGACCAGTAAAGCAATGGTAACATTAGTAACGCGGTGGATTCAGTTTCTCCACCAAATGATTTCTACTAAATTGAATAAATAAATAAATAAATAAATAAAATGAATATTCTAACAGTACGATTCAATAAGGTTAGATTAGAATGATTTAAAAAGATAGTAAGCAATGCTTTGTATAATATTAAAGATTAGCAGTCATTACTATATATAGTTTGTCTTTGATAAAAAACGAATAAATATTGTTACATAATCCACCTAAATCACGTGTTCAATACTTTTCATTTTACTCGAAACTAGAAACATAGGCATAAACAGAAATGCTTAATTAAGTAACACTTATATATAATTACATGCTTCTAATATTTAAATATTTTCAAAAAGAAAATAAGATGGATTTTTTTATGCCAACATTAAAACGCCACGAAATAGCTGAAGGGGTTATAGGTCAAATGACTCCATAAAAGTATTTTAACAAGATGTATTTATATCTTAACAAGGTGATACTGTATAGACTCTTTCCATTAGTTCTGACACCGTCCGCCAGGGCCGCGCTCTATGCAATAGACATTTACAGTAAGGGTTTCTAGTCTATATCTGTTCGCTTCCGTTTTGCACATTATTATCACAAATTTCTACATTTAGAAAAAAACTAAAGATATACCAACATTTATATGTCACAAAACAGATAAAGTGGTATTTAAACCTGAACCGGTCACACTCGACTCGGTTTGGGGATAATATATGAACTCTCCCTATTACGAAAAAATATTCTTAATATATAATTTAATTTATCACAATGAAGACAACTTCCTATCTATTCATTGCGAATAATTCTCGATAGATATCAACAGATTGTGATTTAGGAGTTCTCCAATCATTTAACTAATCATGTATGATCGTTTGTTGGTTTCATGTCTTACGCAGCTACATGTACCTACAACGACTGACGTGTAGTGAGTTACCTCCCTTTATAGACCGCAACTTTTATAAGTTTGAAGATAGAGTTGTCATCCTTTATGATTTCACTTTAGGTGTGCACCATGGATTCTTGCAGAATGTTGTAGAAAGTACATTTGTTGTAAGTTATTATTTTTGAGTTGTCTTCTATTTGATACATATAGTTCCGTCAATACCCGCCAGGGCCGCGCTCCACACACATATACATCGTAGTGTACACACTTTTCGGTTAGGTTATCTTCTCTAGCTGCGCGTATCTATCGGGCATACGAAGTCAGTGTAATTACTATAAACAAGCTGAAATGAAATGAAATAGCATGCCGAACGCCTATAAAGCAAGGCAATACAGTTAATGTATATTTGATATGTGCGAATTGACTTAAAAGGGTTAAGGCGTAGTGGGTCAATGGGCATGCGCAGATAGGGTAGAACATTCTACTACAGATGTTTATTCGAAAAACAACTTCGTGTTGAGGACAGTAAACTCCAGGTCAAGGTTAGTGAGGAAAAACACTAGATCTTTATTTTTTTTTTTGTAATTTGGACGGAAAATAAATTTGGAGGTGTTCACAATCTGATTAAAATCATATCTTGATCTCCGCGCGTTCCGTAAACTTCTCTCTGCTGCGTTAAGATCTGAGATAATCCAATAGAGGGTCATGTCCCGATGACCTTTCGCATTAGCCAATCAAATTACTACTGGCAGAATCTTGACAGTGAAATTTTGAGGCGACAAAGCTTGCATAAACACATTTTTTCGTTTAGTCATTTCGTCACCAAAAAGTTCGTGCGGAATAATGTGACGAAATGGCTTGCTGCAAGATGACAGGTCGTTGGAAAATTATTTTAGTGTCAAGTAATTAAAGAGGCGACAAAGGTCATCTGGACGTGACCTCTTATGGGATGTTGTCAGATCCTTGTAAAACAGAGTAAGAACAAGGATCTGTATTTTAATCAGATTGGAGGTGTTCAGTAAGGTTTGCTTTGAATGTGTTCATTTAAAGAAACGACATATTTAAGTGGCGGAGGGTTTAGATTTATTTTGTTTTGCGTCGTATAAACAGCAAGGGTAATTCAAACTCGCAGCCAAGATGTAGAGGGCTAGTGGCTGAATGTCGAGACACATTTACCACTCGGCCACGGCGGTCCCAGTGGTGGAGGAAAGCCGGAGATCCTGGAGAAAACCCCGACCAGTTCTTCACTTTTCGAGATTAAAGCTACATTTGTAGGACCACTGGAGTTGAACACTATCACAATATCTGTATCTGACTCGCATTTATTGTTCTATTCCATCCTGTAAAATGCCAAAATTTTCGCGCGTCGACGCTTAGTCAGCCTCCATAATGTTTGCGGTGTGGAAATGTTCGCACTGTCAGTATAATACTCAGTATACTGTAGAGTTTGAGCGGTGTTTAATATGTTCGCGAGTGGATATATTAGTAGATATTTAAAGCCAGCAAAATAAGCGATGATTTCCACACCGCGAACAATTCCAATTTTACAATAATTTTTTTTTTAAAAATGCAGGCCATTTTTACGCAAGAAATATCCTAGCCCTCTCTTAAAACATATCTATATTAAACTTCGGAATGTATTTTTTTCTATATGTTAAACCATATTTGACGTCCATTGATTCAAAGCGTCTTTGTGTAAAAGCAAGATTATATACGACTTTGTAAATAAACGAAAGTGTGTTCACAGAAATGTTTCACGATCAATCTTCATTTTGTCTGTCAAACATGTTCAATGTCAAGCGTAGCACGAGGTAAACCTTTCATCTTCACAATGATTTTAATTGTTCTTTTCCAACAATAGTGTTGCCGGGGTTTATTGATTGTAGCGGAAATGTGGCAATCAATATATACTAATGCATCTTCAAAAATAGAAACAACCTGTTTGGAAATATTCACAGCACAGTATACGTGTAGCAAACATTACTGTATACCACACAAACGAATTACACGCACCTAAGCATTGTACATTTTCTTGGAAGCTCTATGTGTCAAAATTATGTGAAGTGTTATGGCCACATTTCCACTTTGAATTATCTATATATTATGACGTTCAAAAAATGCCAGTATCCCTCAAATGGCCCCCCACATCTATAAACTCTTTTGGTATATGCCCCTAACCGTCGAAAATAAAAAAAAAACACAAAAAAACACAATTGAAATGAGAAATCTAAACAATTATTTTATTTATGGCGAATCGATACAAGGGAAAATGATTTCCAACATCTATTAACCTTTTGTCATTAAGGATGCTACAAAACATTTGTTTGTTTAAAAAAACATTTGTTAGAGATCCAAAATTATAATAAAAAAGTTACTCTGCGTATTTAAGAAGAGTTTGAATAAGAGGTTTGAACTGGTCCAATCGTCATGGGTCCTTATGTAAGCACTGGTAAATATGTTTTAATTTATATGTTAGTTCACGGATTTTGTAAACAACTTGAGGACGGATACAGGTTTACATATTTTTTTTATATTTCTTCTCCCAAAATTCCATTGAAGAAATCTAAGTTTATTTGTAGTTCCTAAACATTGGGTTTTTGCTAATGCTTTGTTAATTTCCTGCAACATTGACACAGCAGGCTGAACCGTTGTTAGCACAATATCACCGGGCGCAATGCTGTGCTGTGTGTCTTCGGCATAGTATTTCAGTGAGGTACCACTATTTAGTCGGCATTTGCCCCGTTCTAAATCACACATACATAACCTTAGTCTTTATCAAGCCTTACGCCAAGGACAACTAACAAACTTTTCATTTCCCTTAATTGTATTTTTGTTGACGGTCTCCCCGTTAACTCATTCACCCCTGAAACACAATTGAACTCTTCCAATACAAAGGCTGGGATAGTTCATTATGACATTTTAGGGGTGAATGAGTAAGGCAATCATCTTTATCTGACCTAAGAATTACCAAAATTTCTGAATATGCTATCTGTAAATTATGCACGAGCCTGTTCGAAAGGTTATTGAAGGTTGGCTGTGTATTTACCCTCCACCAACCAAAAAAAACTAACAACAACCAAAATAAATGAATCCCCCCCCCCCACTCCCCCACCACCAAAAAAATGATAGCGTAAATTATACTGTACTAAATGCAGATAATATGTTTCAGATATTGTGGTTTCGTATTTTCGAGCTCGCAGCCGAAAAAAATGTATCAAATGCAGATATTGACCAATTTCATAGAACTTTAAATCTTTGACAGGCCATCAATTTCAAAATATTTATTGTTAAACGGTTTGACTTCCCACATTGCATGGGCATTAGGGACATGAACTTCAATCACGTCTCAAATATTTGGCATCGGAGTACTTTAAGTGTAACGCGGGAACGTTTACACAGAAATGCATTTATCATGATGTCGAGAAAAGTAATGATTATTTTCTAAAGTATCCAACAGAGCAAGAAAAAAATGGCGCAGAGGATGAAAATGTCCGCATGACAAAGGAGAATATCGATTTCTAAATTGAACCATATGAGAACCACTTTCAACCAATCGGTTTTTAAGTTCTCATATGAATCGTTTTACTACGAGTATTAGAAACAGCAATGACATTTTTTTCTGTATATCTTTTTACATAAGGTTATATACAAATGCTATTGTTTGGATGTTTGTGTCTCGTTGATCGATTCTCTACTCAGCAAGGATTTTCGACACTCGACATGACTTCATTAAACGTGACAAATATCGGCAAACTTGTAGAATCGGGTGTTTATCTCTCAGTTTTGGTAAGAGGAATTTGAGGAAACGATGCCATAAAGAGAAAACATTTGATAATCGTCTGTTCCCGTGGCGTAGATTCGGAAAATTATCGTCCTACTTTATCCCATTTTATGTTTCCAAGGCTACAAAGATGCCTTATGTCCCAGCAAAGCCTTGCAATCTCCTCGGACGAAATGTACCTTTCTTACACCCCTGTGCATGAAAGAGTTTTAAAATCTTCTGCTCCCGTGGCGCAGATTTGGAAAATGTCGCTCAATGATCCGGTTGCTTACAGTACGTGGCTACGACGATGTCTTTTGTACCATCCAATCCCACCCCACCTCTGCACCTCCATAACTTTCTTGTGGAATGCTGACATTTCATCA
This sequence comes from Mimachlamys varia, assembly GCA_947623455.1. NCBI lineage: Eukaryota > Metazoa > Mollusca > Bivalvia > Pectinida > Pectinidae > Mimachlamys > Mimachlamys varia. The sequence goes on along the minus strand of OX392538.1, from coordinate 36,461,377 downwards.
TTACAATAAGTCTCGCAGTAGTTGTCATGAATAGCAACTATTGTCAGTGAAAGATGAATTCTTACGCGGTTACCGGTACAGCAGCAGTTGAAACTCGGTAATTGTAAACACCGGTCCGTTTTGAACTGCATGTCTTCTAACTTTGGCTTGTTGTTTAAGTTGGCCCCACCTGAATTATTTTCAATTCTTTGGATTTTTCTGTCAAGCGTATTAGATACCGCTCAAGTTTACTTCGTTTTAGGCTTATTTTGCATGGTTATCAACCGGATTTTTTCAGAATTTTTCAGAATTACGAAAATTTCCTGAAGTTACGTGTATTGGGCCTTTAATGTCTACTATAGGATATGCTATCTAAAACACTGACTATCAATAACTATTAATACCGCTGTCTCTTCATATCTAAATCAGTTACTGACTGCTCCCTTCCATGACCGTTCCGTTATCTACAATGTAATTCTGGTCTGATGTTTTTCTCAATGTGGCCATATCGATGTTTCATTTTATTCTCTATGCTTTCTAGTTGTATATAATGAAGATGACGTAACATATCCATGCTGCACCTCTTAAATTCAGTTATAGATACAGTTTGCCGAAAAAATTAATTGAACTGCATCATACAGCAGTTTCGTCCTCCTAGGACTCTTCAGTGATGCTTGGGGCCAAAAGGTAGAGTTCCAAAATTTCTAAACTAATGTAGAAGCAGAAGGGTCAGGTGCGTAAAACCCCTTTAATTTATGAATTTAGAAGTAAAATTAAACTAATTCTGTATAATTTCAAATCGTGTACGACGAAAATGTGTATATGATACCACTGTTTGCTTAAGCATCATCCATTTTTATCGTTACACGAATGTTTCGCTACGTCTTATATCTTTTCTATAAATAACTTAAGTATTTCCTGGTGTGCCATTGAAATATGTAATATTTGCCCTGCATCGTATACATGATATACATCAATTAAACATGGGGCAAAATATAAACAAAATTAAGATTAACATGGATAGCCTTGTAATAATAAAAAAAAAGTTAAGACCAGGTGTTCCGGAATAGTAACTATTTTTGCCTGTCCTTCATGTACCTGTTTTAATATTATAGTTATTTGTCCTACATATACACAAGTATGTCTGCAAAATTTTGTACTTACAAAAACAGCGTAATATTATAATTAGTCGACAAATTGCCCCGCAACTCTATAACAAGTGTGCACTTTCCATAACAATATCAATTTCTTGAATTTTCCCCTATGTAGTATATTTAATGATATTTAATGATAAATTTCTTGTACAGTTTATTTGTTTAAAGTTAAAAAGCTATTTTATTCTCACATGTCTTATTCTGTTTTAAAATGGGTTCCGTATTAATTTTACATAGTTCCTCTGCCACGAGTACATTTTTCTTGGTGATTACGGCTTGAGTTGACCAGTGGTCAGCGTTTGGACAGACACATTAACCACAGCAATCGATAACGATATCACCGTTATATTCCCTTCAATGACTTTTTCATTAATATCTATCCTATTTCCTAGGGACAATACAATCAGTGCGAGAATCCGTGACAGAGATCCGGATATATGGACCCGTCTCCGCTCCGGCGTAATCAATGTTATACACTTCCTTGCTCTACACCAATCTCCACGTGGAGATGGGTTATGACTTTGTATTCTGTGCCGTTCTAAATCGTGTCATCCAAGCTGAGACAGTGTCGACGCTACACGAGTTTTTGTGAATTCTCGCCCTGAAGCGAGATCTAGATTTGTTTCTAGATGCCGAACTACGTCATATGGGTTTGACTTGATGAAAAACCAGACACGACTTAATTGCACTTCAACAACATTGTACGTCAATGGCGAAGGCCATGGACGCGGGCCCGTTTTTTTTTACATAAAGAAACGTCGGATTTCGCGAGCATGGCCATTGTGATTTAGACTACCGTACAAAATACGTCCTCTGGTTAAATGTCAAACGTTTTTGGTAATTCAACCTGATGCAGAGCAACCTTCTCACGCATTAGATCAACCATTTGCAGTCACACAGTTAATGATGGAATGCGCTGATCTTATTCAAATGTACAACATATTCTACAATACCATGAATGAATTAACTATTTGATACCTTGTGATGAATACATAATGATTATATAGTTTTCTTGTTCGGAAAGAGAGTGTGTTAAAATGCCAAAGACTCAAGAAAATCACAGGTTAAAAAATGAACAACGAACAGAGAAAAGAAAAGCAGGAAAGTGATTTTTTAACCAAGCGGCGGCAAGAACTTTGTGTTTCCTGTGATTCGTAAGGAACCGGGCAAAAAGTGTCGTCTGCCAATTTCAGGAAACTACACTTCCAATAGTTATAGCAAATGTCGTGATTGAAGAATGATTATAAGTTGTGATATAAATAAAATCTTCAAAATTCCCAAACAGGAAAGAATCACCCCCTCCCAAAGCCGTTTTTGAATATAAAAACGATATCAGATCGCCCCGTAACCATGCCAGTATACAATGGACCTACTGTAAAATAATCTTAGTAGCACCAGTAGATATTTCACACTTGTCTGCTATTAGGGAAATAATGACTCTTTTGTATACCATAACATGTTCTCTTGTAATGAAAAGACATAGCCTCAAGTGTTTTATTGGGGATGCAGATTGATTTAGCTTCCCTTTTCCTTTTTCCTGTTGGTTCAGGAAACTCGTCATCTACAGTATGCCCGATATACATAAAGAACGAGATGTTTGTGACTCCCACAACAGTTATAGGTTTCATAACTCTCGAAAACTTGATGAATCTCCATGGAGATTGTAAACATTTCAGCTACTTATTGGAGGGTATCAATCTGGACTGTTAACCTTATGTGATTATAAAACACACACAAAAAAATCAGGCAATACTTAAGCGTCAACAAAACCATAGTCCGAACTCACAATAGATTGAAATAGGGACAAAATATGATCAAAGAGAAGCTCCACATGGAGACACTTGTAAAAGTTCAAGAATATAAATAAGATCAAGTGTTCTGGAAGAGTAAACGTCTTCTGCTTAATCGATGACGCTTGCCATGCAAATCCAAGTCAAATACAAGCAAATGTCATGGCCTCAAAGTGAAAAATGAGGCATAATTCTCAATCACAACACGCAGGCACATGAGTTAGTTATCTCCATATCATACAAAGGATGTAGACTGTTTCTCAACGAGACCAAGATGTCGACCATAATCTAAGAAAAAATCAGAGAATACCAAAGCGTCAACAAAACCATAATCCGAATTCAAAAACGATTAAACTAGGGGCAAAATAGGAACAACGTAAAGATTTACATGGAGACACTCGTAAAAGCACAAGAGAATAAGACCAGGTGTTCGTGAAGAGTAAGCGTCTTCTGCTTCATCGACGACACCCGCTGAGTTCAGTTTCTCGTGTTAGTCAAACAGGTTATCTAACCATTGGTCGTTAGGGGATGCTCTATTATATATAGCACGTGTCAGGTACATTTACACTGTTAATAGATATTTGAATTTGAAACGTTTTTAATGACATTTAATTGATTTCGATAATAATGGTGCTATTGTTCATTGTGTGGGAAATAGTTCTTCCTATACATCGTTATATATATGAACTTCCTCTGAACCGATGTGTTACTTAGTCCTGTTTGACTTTCATTTTGCTGGTAAACACAATAATGCATCATGAAATAGACGCCGATGCGCAATTGTGTACTCACTTGTATGACGTCACATTATTATATATTTACATTAGCCTTAAATATATACACATTGAATTGAAAGGAATATCAAAATTGCTTGGCAGATACATAGAAAAAATCGAATCGAGTATCTCTGTTAATCATTTTGAATCCATATTAATAAATTTATTGTATGTTGCATCTAAGGAACACAAATAAGTGAAAACAGAAGCGTCAACAAAAACCATAATCAGAACCGAACATCGAATAACTAGGGGCAAATATGAACAAACATTACAAGGAAGTACGACCAAGTGTTCCGAAATGTAAGGCAAACGAACAAAATATATGTGTCAGGTGTCCTGACAAACACTAGATTTTACTGCCGACACTAGTTTTTTTATCACCTTTTATCTGAGATTAAATGAGCCTTACAAAGTCCAAAGCACAAAAAGGGAAAAATAAAGGCTACAGACCTACCCTATTTTTTCAGGCCTGCTATCGACGACAATATAAATATATCACGTATGCTATAGTAGACACCTCAGGACATTTTCACTCTTTGCTTAACAAAATAAACAAATACTTTCAACAGGTCGCTAAATCACTCTTCAATTATTGTTTGTGTTCAGAACAAACTAATTATAAGTCTTTATTATGCATAAAATTCTAAAAGCTCTATTTCTAACATGAAGTACTCTTGATATCGCTATTTTGTATATTACACAAAGAATACTTGTAATTATGACGATACACGTATTACGCACGTGCCGTCAGGTCAATGGCTCTCTTCGCCTGTGATGACGTTTCAAAGCCCATCAGATGATGCGGATGGCATGCCGCTCTCCTATTGAGAGAGATTTGACGAACTTAATCAGATTTTGTCGGTAATGAGAGTCAGGTACTCGTATTGATCGATGTTATATATATCAATATTCTTCCGGGGCAGTGCTTATATGTGCCCATCTTCTGCGTATAGTTTCATAAATGTAACAATGTATAACCGTATACTGTGTCATCTCCCTACTAAGTCTATTGTCGATACCTCTTACAGTGAAGAAGCAAATGACTGGCCTGGATACGAACCAAACACTGGTTCAGCGCTCTGTCTGGTATAACACAGACATCTGCAGCGGTATGTTGTCCATTTCTATAATAATGTTATTAAATATTTTACGGAGGTAAGAAGAACTATCTAATGTTAGAATTGGACGGTTTTTACGGAGTAGAACAATTTCTGCAAATACAATCTAGATGGATGTTTGTTGTCTAACACGGTGAACGTTTGCCCCTGGGAGGAAAGCTATCGGTTCACCTCCCCAGGCCGAGACATACCAGAGTCTCTAACAATGGTAGTTACTACTCCCTGCTTGACGCTCAGCGTTATGGGAGTGGAACAACTGGTTCACCCGTTGTCGGTATAATATGACCGGATGTGGTGTTTTTCTTCAGCAGTATACTTCTAATCGGCAAAATATCCGGATTATCGCAAGTGGGCTAGTACGAGCATACCACAGCCTTCCAAATACATGGGCACTTAACACACGCATCCACATCGCATACACCGGGAGGTCGTCTTTAAATGACCCTGGCTGTTTATAGGACCTAAAACCAATAAAACCAAACCAAACCTCAATGTTGGTTAACAACTATCATATACCGTATATCAGCTTTTTAGCGTATGCTAAATTTCGTGATTTCTGTACAAAATCGCTAGTTTTATAATTAGCGTATTCTATTTTTAGCGGTGATCAAGCAGCAATTATATATCTTAGCGTATTTATCATATATTTATTGAAAAACTTCCGGTTTTGCATTAAATGTTATTGCGAAGGATACAGTAGCACGACAATATGTCTTTGTGGCATATGTTATGTTTCATTAAACAATTACCATAAAGGCATGCAAGGTTTTTTTTATGGGCGACGTTAATGCTGGGTTACAACTTTCATTCATTTTACATATTACTAACCATTACCACAAAGACATGTATGTTGTTTATGGAGCTACCTATGTGAAGGAAAACAACTATCATATATAAATATATTACGAACAATGTATGCTATTTATATTTACACCTCTCCCATCTTCAGCTTAGTAAACTTTGACTGCGAATAAATTAGCGTATACGCAATGAAAAAAGGCTCCGCGGATTGATATTTGTTCAAATATGGCGTCGTTCCCGCTTCAGAACAATAACTATTCGCTGACTTTCATTGTTTGGTTCCTTCAAGATTTTGAAACATGGAACATATATGGAATCCATTCCATCTGATGATACAATAAACTGTTTCAGGCAAATTCTTTGACGGTTACGCTAACATGTAGGCGCCCTGCAGTTGTGACGTCCGACGTCGGACCGCGTCACACCTAGACCACTGTGTAAATGCGTATACATGACGAATAGTGCTAACGCGCACCATAGAATATGTTCACTGGCAACTGCGGGTATACTACCGTATACGCAGTCAAAATGAGGTACAATCCTTATATGAAGCGACATAAGTGTTCGTCAACACCTACTCTAGACGTAGCAATACATGAACCGTTTACTCTACTTGGTATACAACAGTCAAACATATAGGTCTGTTGTTTATGGCGCATAAGCAGTATATGCCACTGACGGCTTTCTGTTGTTTATGATGCTGGGATCAGTACAAGATGGCTTTGGCAGTAGATCAACATTTCATGTCATGTCAAAGTCAAATATAGCCATGTCGGGACTATATCTTAATGTTTACACAAATACAACACGAATAAACACTGCTCCAGTCATCCATATGAAACATATGAAAACGTTTGACAGAAGTTTACATTAAAATATTTCTCATTATTGCCTTTTATGAAAGTGACGAGTTTGTGGTATTCTCTTTTGCCTCAGGCTATCATTCTACCAGACAATTGTGAAGTACAATATATCAGCAAAATACTTTAAAAGAATTTAAACAGTTTTGACTACAATTGCTTAAACATAGAAGTATTTTCTATCGCTATGCTAAAATATCATTCTGTCTAAATGTGTAATGTTAGTAATATAACAGTATATGCTGCCCCTACGTATGATCGCGAGAGGCGACTAAATTTGAGATATTCTTTCTAATTGCTTCATTTGTCCTAATGTCTTGACTCCACCTCACTTTTGGTTTTTAGTTAAAAAACCGTTAGTCCATGTGATGAAGGCTGTGGGTCTTGTCTCTTATGGGATTCGTTGGTTCGTTCGTTGGCAGTGTAATGTGACCAGGTTGGGTGTACAACTGGGGACCTTTGGCAGTATACTTCAGTGCGGTAGCACTATAAAGTCGGAATAAGTTCCTCACTATCACAAGAAGACTTACTTGGCCACATATCAATATTCCACAATACGGACGCACTCAACACATACACTCATATATTATACACTGGGAGTCTTTAAATTACCCCTTAGCTGTTGCTTATACGTAAAATGTTATAAAAACCAAACAAAAACCAAACCATATCGTTCGTACAAACGTAATGCGATCATAAACATTTAACAATATTCTATTTCCATTTATGCAAATAAAGAAGCATTGGGAGAAAAACAAGGAAATTTAGTACTAAATAATTACAAATCTGAAGAAATATATTATAACGGTTTGCCCATTTTATACCAATAGAATCATATTTGAACAAAAATCATACATGTACCATTAACTACAGCAAAGTTAGTCAAATATTCCCAAAATAGTTAACAAATTCTTGAAAATACCGATGCATCAAAAAAACACATTAAAAATATCAAAATCGATTATTTTAAGGGCAAATAGGAACAAATGAAAGATTAAAACTGAAATAATTGAAATAGTGCAAGAGAATGAGTTTGGTGTTTCGGAAAGATAACCGTATTCTGCTTCTTCGACAACTCCCGCCATTCAAATCTCGGTCAAATGCAGATAAATGTAACGGTCTCAACGTGAGAAACGTGGCATCGTCCTCAATCAAAACAAGCAGGGATACTAATGAGCATATTAAAAAACGTCCACCGTCGTATCGTGCAAGAATACAGAATATTTGTCAATAAAACCAAGATAACGACTATAAAAGTTGCTCAATTTCTTCATCAACCTGTATCTCTCGGAGCCTTGTGTTGAACTTTTGTTCGTAAGCAGCTACCATCTATCACGAAAACCTCGATATTCAGATATGAATTTAACCAACCTGTTTTATGAATTTTCGCAATGAAATCGGAAATATAATCTCCTCGTTAAGTATGGCATGTTTGTTCGCCGTGGGCGATGGATAAATACATGCAGACATTGCAGTGTCAGAATTATTGCAGACTACATTCAAAATATTGTAAAATAATGCGACATTGATATAAACGAAGAGCTCATATTTCTGCTTCACTGCAGTTTGCTAGATAGAAGGTTTACGTTTCGATGAAGCAATTTTTGTTATCTTGAGGAATTTGAAGTAAACCAAAACAGCTGTAAGTATACAAACTTAGTGTATCTATGTCGAAATGATTAGACATGTTCCCATGTGTGTGATATCAATTACTAACTAAGGTTGTGTATCTTTTTATGATATTTCATAAAATAACATTTCTTTATTGCTTGACATATCTGCTGACTTAACGCAAATGTGATCAAATGAGTATCATTGAAAGATATTAAATAATTGAAGTATACATCAGACTGTTTAGTATTATATTGTAGATAAGTAAAACCACAATTAATGAACTATGTTTCAAACACATAGAAATATTAAATGTTCACATCAATTACATGTTTATATTACCATTTCATGCATTGTCTTACAGATAAGTATTCGTAAATGTTACCGTAACAACAACCTTGAGAAGGTCTTTAAATGCCACAGTAGGCAGGATAATTGCACAACACTTAAAAGATCATTTAAATGATAAACCTGTAAAGGTTTGCACGAGGCGGAAGCACGCTTAATGTTTTGGCACGTACTTTAGAGCTTTCCCAGTTCAGACATACTTAATTGATATTGAAATCATGGCTTACAAAGGAAGGACATGCGGTGCCACGAAAAATCGTCATCTCAAATTGGTCTGGGCAAACTCTTAAGGGCGGAAATATCTTGTGGCGGAGTCATCTTTTCTTACAAGATACGCATATATTGCTTTTATTAAACTCCGATTTATCAGTCTGAAGAATTTAAGCCCATGTGATACCGTCTACATAGATCAACCAATGATGTTTAAAGTATAGATTGTTTGAAAATTTCAAGCTTTAGTGGGGTATCAAAGTATAGAGATTCTTATGGAAACTACATACGTCTTATCTGCCATGATTCTGTATCGCTTAACATTCTCAGTGCTCCATTTAACATGGTTTACAGAATATATGGTCAAGGCTACCGTTTAAATATTTCAATCCGCCAACCACAAAACTGCATTGTTTGCTTATAAGTGTGATAGTAATAATTATACTATTATGTAATATAGGCATAGCCTGTTGTTCAATACTTCTTCATATGAAATATACTTTGATCAAATTGAAATATTTCTCCGATAGTAATGGGTATGAAACATACTTTGTTATCCTTTAGAACTCATATACTTAAATTACACTTTGATTAGCCATTAATTTTTCAAAAACACTTTGTTTTCATTGTGAAGTCATTGTATGTAAACTAATACATAGTCATCTATAATAACGTCATATATTAATTTCTCATATCTTTCACAGGATCAATTCCATATAACAATAGCCAAGATCAAACATACTGCTAATACTAAAATGGAAATTCTTTAAAGCGGCTTGCGCCATGTTTTTAAGCGTCCGCATAAACTTCATTTGTAGTACTGATAAACGTACATATTTTAGCAGTAATCTTATTGTACCGATTTTTTAAGATGAAAGCATTTTGCTGAAGTATGATTGCGCTTATTACAGCTTCTATAAATAGCTTTATCTCGCATGTGTTGCGAGTATGCAAATTTGTCATTGCTAATATCTGCTATAATTCGGTTAAAATGCGCTAGAATTTGAGTGCACCAAACTAAGTACGAATGCAGTAATTCTTATCAAGTCATGCTGATTTCTTTAAAATTGAAACAGCATAACCAATATAATAATATTACTTGGATGTGACGAAGATTTAAATGGCGTGTGTCGTCGATGAAGCAGAAGACGCTTACTCTTCCGGAACACCTGGTCTTATGCTCTTTGGCTTTTACGAGAGTCTCCATGTAGGTCTTTCCTTTGTTCAAATTTTGCCCCTAGTTTAATCTATTTTGAGTTTGGATTATGATTTTGTTAACGCTTCGGTATTCTCTAACTTATTATCAAGATAATCTTCACCCCAAAGCTAAGGTATTTTCTTTCTAAACAGAGATACGTTCATACCATGCGAAGTGTGTCTTGATAATATTCAGTGCACGGAAGAGAAATTATCAATTTTAATAAATTAAATTATTTATTATTTATTATTATTATTATAAATTATTTATTATTTAATTAAATTATTAAATTAATTATCATGCTGATATCTTTTTACTGAGGGAGGTATGATAAATATCTTCCTCTCCCACAGTTGCACAAAAAGTAGCATATGACATAGAACGAACATTTTCACTTGCCCTCTTAAGCTCTGCAAATTACCCTGTGTCTAATTGGAGTACGTGCCAAAACTCACGCACTGCACATGCAATGCAAGGTTATACATGTCCTCATATCGATATAAAACATCTGACAGCGTATAAACAACGGTTTCGCTTACTGAACTTTCGCTTCAAATGTCGAGACTTTTTAAATATTTTTTTCTTTAAGTAAGCACATTTTTCTTGGTTTTCTAGAACTGAATTTGGTTTCAGTGAGACAGCATCATAATGTCAGCATCAGATATTCGCTATCATTAGGAAGCAAGAACACCAACATACCCTGTCTTCAGCACACATACACCATCATACACAAACGTAACGTATGGAAATACGTCCTTGAATGACCTTTGTTTTTGATAAAATGTTAAATATGATAAAAGTAAACAAATAAACCTGTAATATAGACAAAGAATAGCACATTATTCGAAATTATTATATTTATTTTCAACTTTGATCCCCGTTAGATGGTTTTACTTCTTACGCAATATTGACCTGTATTATATAGATTCTTTAGACTTAAGATTTCTTAGTTGAACTCCGACCTATATAATACTATATAATGGTTTTTGTAACCTTGACCCGCAGTGTGACGTCATATTACTATCATTACTTTTAACAACAGTGTTTGCTGTCATTAAGGAACACTAGAAACACTAGAAATTGTTGTTAACAATATCATCTATTGAACGTTATTTCCGAACGATCGACCTAAAAAACTGATATCCCCATGATTTGTTTCCCTTACCGTTAACTGGACTCTCATAGTCACAACCATTCATGGTTCCCTTTGACACACGAATGATATTGTCATATAAGAGTACTCCATACAACATAAATAAACAATAAAAGCCAAGGTCATCCGAACCCACAATGCTGTAGAATCACCATGACACTCGAATGTAGCGAGCTTCCGATTATTTTTCTTTTTATTTTGTTTATTTTGGTTTTAATGGTTACATCAATATGTCATCCTGTGATACATTAACTTCCTGATTACTCAAAATTCTATGTTAAAACACTACTGTACCTATTGGTCCCTGAATGAAAAAGCTTTCCTTTTGTTATGCATGGTTAAGCTATGTATTATTGATATGTAGAAGCTTCTCTGTCTGATGTCCCTACTGTGCGATTGTCCCTGTGGACCAACACATATATAGCTGTAGTGAAAACAGACGCTATCCCAGCCTATATAAATGACTCACATAGCTATCGGAACACTCGGGCTTTAGAATATTTTATCAGAATACCCTAGATAACCAGTTTGTTTATGTTTCCTCGCTAATTATGCAATTTCTAAACACTCTAAATTAGATTGCAGTTTGTGTAAACTTGTTGAACCAAACATCTGTCTAGTTTTTTGGGGTTTTTTTTTGCCAGGATAGATAGATTGACATGTTAATTGTAGAAATAACTTCATCAATTTTACCTCTGTGGGATATTAATGACAGTGTACACTATATTATAATGTTATTTCATTAGAAATAGAATGTTCCAAACACACGAAGTGTTTATACATGTTATACTCTATCCACTTAAAGGCCCAATATACGTAACTTCAGGATTTTTTGGGGGGTTTCTGAAAAATTATGAAAAAAAAATCCAGTTGATAACCATGCAAAAATGAGTCTGAAACGAAGTAAACCTGAGCGGTAACTAACAAGAAACTCTTAACAGAAAAATCCAAAGAATTGAAAAAAAATTCAGGTGGGGCCCAATTCAACAACAAGCCGAAGTTAGAAGACAGTTCAAAATGGACGCATGTTTACAAATACCGAGTTTCAACTGCTGCTGTACCGGTAACCACGTAAAAACTCATCTTGAATATAGCTGATATCAGTTATTCTTAACTAAATCTATAAATATATTAAGTTATTAGGCTTCAACTTTTGCCGAGAGTTGTTCGCTTCAAGTTTTGCCGAAAGTTACGTATATTGAGCCCTTAAGTAATATAGCTATGCTATGTCTTCTCTCCTTATAGAACCTCATGAAAACATTGATGCTATTTTTGACTTTCTTCATTATCTGACAAGAAACCTAAGTACGTTGTAAACACATTATATCTATATGAGGAACTTTTATGTTGGTTTCAGTCTCGTGTTAAGTCACAAACATTATGTCTAAACTACGCGTGTCTAAAATAGAAGTTATGTCTCGGATTGTCTCGTACCAAAATAAGCTGGTGTCAGTGCTTGTTTTTTTATGTCTTTTCATTCTAGGCAACCTTTACATATTTTTGGCCTAAAATCCCTTTTAAACGAATAGTGTACTATTTCTTGTAGGCTTTTATTCGTCTGGGATTTAATTGGCCGTTCAGCTGCGTAAGACGAACAACATGACTTTTTAGGAAAGCTTTTTTATGTCTCATCCTGGTTGATTTAGTTTAGTTTGGTTTCTTTTTTGTGTCCTATGGCCATTTAAGGACGTGTCAGGATTCAGTGGTTGATGAAAACCGGAGAAAAATCAACCGATCTACGGTCAGAACCTAGCAACCGCCCATTGTAGGTCTCGAACCTGTGATTCCAAGGTAGAGAGCTAGTGGCAGCAGGAAGTCAGACACATTATTGACTATGACACCTTGCCCATCCACCTCAATCATCACCCCCTGCATCCTTGTTGAAATTCATTTACATGTATACATATTTATACGATCACCTCATCTTTGGACATTTCATTGTTATTTCAATTTGAAAAATAAAATAAAATAAATAAACCATTAATATAAGGCTTAAATCATACATTATTTGATCTCCACATGTAGAATATATTTAATATTCGGTAATAAAAAACGAAATCCCACATCACAAGGTTAGTAAAATTGTTGTTATATTTCATACATTGTATTATCATATTATTTTTTTTGTCTATGAAAAGCTGAAAATGGTTCTTAGAACTAATTTGTGGTGTTATATGTAGCTTCGCACATTCGGCTCCAACATTTTTCGAAATCACTGATTTTAAGTTCACTCTACAGAGTTTTCAAAAAGATCGGAAATTTCCTTGAAACACATTAAAGAAAAGATCCAAGAACTTGCCTTGGTTTTCCTGTTTTTAATTTGAATATTATTTCTTTAAAGCACAGTGCCAACCTTGGTTTTAACGTTACCTCAGTTGGCATTATTACGCTTTCTGGTGCTTTCATGATAATTACAATTTTATGTATGCGTTATGTTTCCTTTGTCTCTAACAAGATGATATTTCTCTTCAGTTTTCCCTTTATCAACCTTATCTTTTCGAAAAAGACGATCATATTCAAATACTACAGTAGAATTATTTCAATCAAAATGAATTTCTTAATATCCATTCCTAGACTTATTTATCATAGAAAGGCTGCGTAAAAGAATGCATATTTCTATGTTCGCATTTAAAAAAGCTGACATAGATGTTGCAAATCAATTTTTCAAAACAGTTTTACTTGATAACTTCACCTAACTAATTTTATCCACGCGATGTTTATTTTCTTAGTTCAATATAAGCAATCCTTCTCTCTCAAGATCCAATTTAAATTTTAGGTATCCCATTTCCTCGTGATAATAAGCCGTTTTAACTTATTCATATTGTATTGAAAGGCTCATAATTAAAGCATTTATTACACAATCCAAACCTCCACCAAGGTTTAAAATGAAGATGTTAACCATTATTTCTTTCAAAAAAATCGCTGCCATGTTGGTTTTCGCGGTGCTTCTTTTCTCGAAATTCTAAAAATAGCGCTATCGTGTTTATACATTATTCGATACCTTAAGTAAAAACTATTGTAAATAAGCTTGCTGTATCATGCTGACGTCACACAAGGGAACAAAGATCAACTAGCGCACTAATTGCAACACTCAAAGGCATGTTCGTCAATTTCAAACTTATTTACGACCTACTTTTGAATAATTCATCTTAATTATCACCTAACTGCTATAATCTTTACCAGCCGTCAGGTACGGTGAATGCTATCAATAATTACATGGTATATTGTACATGAAAGCACCCGTCAAGGATAGTGTACTTTCAACAAAAAATAATTTTAAAAAAAATGTGAAGGTTCTTTACAAATCTGTGTCAACAGAAAAAAAGCATTCACTTTGCACAACTAGCGAAATGGTCATAACAATAATAAGTATCATTTAAACAACGATAGAAGATATTAACTATCTCCTTCAATGTACCTGAAAATCTTAAGTCAATTCAAGGAACAAATACATGTACAACACAGATGGTATAAAATATCCAAAATATACTTCTGGTCTTTTATACGAGAGATAAAAATAGAACTGTAACGCAATCATATTCTAATAAGAGGACTATAAAATAATGATAGCATGGATATTTATATAATCTTGAATTTGTGTTGATTCACAACAATATCCTGTTACAAATTGTAGTTGCATTATTTTAACCAGTGGCATTTCAGCTTCATGGCAATTCATATTTTCTCTAATTTAACAGTTTGGTCGACAATTCATAGATCATATTACAATACATTTATTGTTTGTGTGAGAATTAATGAAAAAGTGAAATGTATAAATAATTTGCATTACATGACATAAATAGTATTTTGCGAAATCACAAACTATGTTACTCAACATAAGATATTTTCAATATTACTTCCCTTCAACTTTTCAATGTGTCAGAAGTTATTTTTCGTTACCTTCATAAGTAAATATAAAATAGCAGTCACGTGGTTTTCTATTTACATCACGTGACAGATATAAACGCAGCCGATTCCAATACAAGTGGTAATAACGCTTTAGAATTTTGTGTTGATAATTTCGTGGAATATGGTACTACTACGCTATTTATTAAATACAAAATGTACTTTATAAGCATAAAATAAAAATTGTCAAGTTTTTTTTTTCATTGAGAATGCAAACATGATTAGTCTGGTCAAATCTTACATATTATGCTTTGCTTGTGAAAAAGTTTATGATACAGCACAGGCAGCAGATACACTGTAATCAAATTATATTATTTTTTTTATCTTTTATTTTCTTTCTGTTTTCCAATAAAACCACGAGAAATGAGTTCCATGATTATCTGATTCAATTATGACAAAGATTTAAAGAGACGAGCCTAGGGTGATGAGTATAGAGCTTCAGTCCAACGTGTACTTAACACGCAAACTACCCATACATCTTAATCAAATGTACAACATGAAAAACAGTATTTTTTCTATGTCGTAACAAGATGTGATTTTCTATCTGACGACAGCTGAAATGGTACATGTTTTGTCCAACTTAATCATAATTTTAAAATCAAGTTTTTCTCTGCATACCCGAAAAAGTTTTCATTTTATAAAATAGTCAAATAATTAAAAACTCAAAGTAAATGTAAAAATTACTTTAATTTAATTAATTTTTTTTAGTAGAAATATTTTCCTTTTTTTTGTCAAAATAATAGTTTCGGTAAGCCCCAAATATCATTTTTCGATGGCACAATTTAAAACATAAAACATAACACAAAGATTATTTGGATTATAGTCATGATATTACAC
Organism: Mimachlamys varia; assembly: GCA_947623455.1. Classification (NCBI taxonomy): domain Eukaryota; kingdom Metazoa; phylum Mollusca; class Bivalvia; order Pectinida; family Pectinidae; genus Mimachlamys; species Mimachlamys varia. The sequence goes on along the minus strand of OX392538.1, from coordinate 36,445,633 downwards.
AGTGGACAGAATTGAAGGTTAGGGCGCTGCCTGGAGGCAGTGCACAACATACTATATCCAACAGAGCTCGCCGCGATTGCTCTTAGATACATATCGTTAAAATAACAATATGTAATATTTAATTATTCATGGAAATACAAGAACACTAGAAAGATTATCCACACATCAGCAATTAATACTTTATGAGTTTCAAAATATGTCCCAAGGAGCATTACCAATCGTGCTTTATGGAAAAAATATTCGTTGATGTTAATTGCGGAGGTGTCAGTAATTTTTCTGGCATTTTTTCAAAACCATCCAATAGTTCGTTGGAGTCAAAGTTTCGGGACACTTATAAAGTTTCACTTGAAATCTGAAATTATTTGCTTGTACTACAGGCATGTGTTCATGAAGATAAATGAAATTTGCTTTATGCTGCTGTAAGCGACCTTAATCTTTATGGATCCATTTGAAGAAAGCAATGATAATTAAATTTTAAAACCTACCTGATGAGGTCCAGGAAAGTGTCGGCAGTGTTCAGTTTTTCGGTTTTTCCGTATCTCTGAATTTTTGACCGGTCGGCATTACGCCCAGGTTGAATGATGACGGCCATAGTTATTCCCAAGATGACCGCCAAAAGCGTGGTTGTTGCGAAGTACGCCATTGTTCTCAAACCCATCTTGCCGCAAGTTTTGGCGTCCAGACCGGCTATTCCTGCTATCAAGCTGGACACAATCAGTGGTAAAATCAACATTTTCAACATCCTCATCAGCATTTCTCCCGGAAAAGACAGGTACATAATTTGTCTTTTTGTCATGGCCGTTCCTGAACGCACAGCAAACCCTATAGCGACCCCTAATACCACAGATCCCAACAAAAGGATCAGAATAAGGTTTTCTTTCACGTTTTGGCCACATGTTTGTTTAAATCTTTGTAACTTGCTCCGATAGGGTCCCGTTCCTTCCTCTGGAACAGACATGACAATGTGTGTGTTTACTTTTTGCTGATCCTGATTTGGTTCCATCATGGTTGCGGCAAAGTTTGTTTAAAATCACGTATTTCCAGCGTAAATATAAATCTGATTATCCTTACACCAATCCAATCTGCATTCCAGAACTAAAGCGAACACACAAAAAAGTATTCCAAAAAAATCACAAATCACTGTATATTTTCATCTAAAAATACCCAAAACAAAAACTTATGCACAATTTTTCATTGATCATGAACTAAGAAGCCACATTCCAGCTGAACAGTCGGTTCGGACGTGTTTCAGCACAACTCCAGGTTAATTCCGTTTGGAATCTGGAACAGTTGGAAAATAGCAAGCAATATGTATGTGATCACGTGATGTTGTAACATCAATAAAAGAAACGGATGGCGGAAACAGAGCTCCGGCGACAATATACATAAAATTTCCACCTGTGGAAGCCGTCCCGTTCTCCCGATGTCAATCCGTTCTTTACTATTACACAAATTTCATAACAACTCAATCACCATACAGGAATCTCACATTCCACTAATTATAAGCGGATGTTTAATATCCCATGGATGTGACAACACTTTATGAGTAAGGATTTCAAAACAATAACGGAGTGATCACTTTAAACGTGTTAATGAAAGACGACCTATGGTTTTCAGGTAAGATTGCTGTATGGTAAAGTTAACGCTGATATAGAGCCTGGAAGCCAGTGCTGCTATGGACTGATTCTAAATACACTCAACACAGAGCGGGAAGGATTGTAGCGTAGTGCGCGCTCCGTATACCACTGCAGCCGCTCATACCAGAGAGATACCCGCCACTCACATCACACACTACTCAACGACCGGAGTCGGAAAAGGCGAAATATACACAATACTACACGACTGCTCCGATGATTGACGATTTCAACCGAGTCCATTGGGACCTCCAGGGTCACCGTGTAACTCGATTTTATTGTTTTAAATTTGTCAACAATATTTGAAGCGGTATGGTTCAGGACTATGACATTTAAGTTGAACAACTAATTGACTTACAAGGGAATCGTTTGTTATTTTGTAACACAATTGACGGAGTGACGGATTGAATTACATGGAAAACAGTAGATCTTATTTTGTGGTAACTTGATTTACAAGGTTTTAAAAAAGCTACAAAGTAAATAAAGAGAAAACTATATATATCGTGACATTTTGTTTCGTTGTAACACAAGTGACGAAACATAAAAATGCACAGATCGCGAAAAAATGACACTTTTGTATTTTGTAATACCATGATTGAGTGACTGATTGAAATACACTGGAAACAGTATATCTTATTTCGTGGTAATTATAATCTAACCTCGTTATCTCGAAGGGACCAATGGGTTACGTATATGTCGACTTCATCGAGTTTTCGACTTAATAGAGTTACAATGTTTGGTACATGTAAGAGGCATGGCTGGAACCTACGAAAAACTCAAATCAAATTAAACGAGATCTTCGAGATAAATGACTTCGAGATAACGAAATTTGAATTTCTTTAGATTGAAAAAATTACGGAAGCATTTGTAACATTTAAACTATGTAAACTAACTTATTATTGAATAGATAAAATTTGTTTGTATCAAACGTAGTTTAAGATTTCTGTATTAGCTTAATCATTTAAACCAAACAAACTGAAACCAAGTGAAGCTGAACTTTGACCTTCAAGTAAGAGGTTTGCTTTCCTCCTCACTGTGAACATTAGCGCCGTTAATTACATCGTGACTCATGCAATATAAGCTGTAAACTAATGAACTTCCTTATATAAGAAGGAGATCAGAAATCGAGATAGGCCTCACTTCATCTTAAGCCGAGGTGAGTTGTGATTATTTTCTTGTTTTGTTGAAGATTGTTATTCTCTGATATTTTCTTTTGCGATCCAACAAAATGAACGACCTGAACTGTCAAGCAAAATAAAACCCTGCCAAACCGAATCAAGTTAAGAGTTAATATTAATAGCATTGTATATCAATGGCAGGGGCCGCGGTGGCAGAGTGGTTAAAGTGTTCCGACATTCTATTACTTACCCTCCACCTCTTGGTTGCGAGTTCGAATCCCACGGGGGCAGTTGCCAGGTAGTGACCGTAGGTCGATGGTTATTATCGGGTATTCCGGCTTTCCTCCACCTTCAAAACCTGGCACGTCCTTAAATAACCCTGGCTGTTAATAGGGCGTAAAACTAAATAAACAAAACCAAAATTGTATCTCAATTAAGACAGGTACAAGCTCTTTAGATAAACAGGAGAAGTTGATACAGAACTAACGAGAATTACGAGAAAGGAGTCACAAATTCGTTTGAGACGTCAAGCTACACGACTTTATATTAATAAGGATTGTTCAAATCACACACGAAAATACCGCCTTTATAATTTTGAATAAGATAGGTGGAGCCAAATAATGAACTTAACTGCATCATACAGCACTTTCGTCCTTCTTGGACTCGTCAGTGATACTAGGGGCCAAAAGGTGAGAATCCAAAATTTCTAAACTAATATAGAAGCAGAAGGGCGAGATGCGTAAAACCCCTTTAATTATGAATTTAGAAGAATAAATCAAAAAGTTATGTACAATTTCAAATCGTGTACTACGACAATGTGTATATCATGTACCGTGCCTCTACTCAAGGAGGCTACGGAGGCTCCAGCAAACCTCGGGGACTAAACAATCCACCGGCAGAGTCTGCCACCCCCTATCATTAAAGATGACGTAACAAACACATATGTTGCACCTTTTGAATTAGTGATGCTAAGCAAGGGCCTAAAACGTTAAGTCTAGGAAGCAACTGAGGAAACAAAACTGGCCGAAAGAAGTATCCGAATCTAAATACGGAGATGCCCTATGATTCATGTTTTTAATGTTCAAATGTTAAGTAATTTCAAAGAACATAAAGTACATGTGTATATATTCTTAACAGTGCCACTATTCAATTGAACTAAAACTTAGCATGCTGGTTATGGTAAACCACGGAGACTTAAAGTCCATCAGCAGTGTCTTCCACCTACTATCATTAAGGACTGTACACAAGACACACACACACGAGAATAGCACCTTTATGGAGTTAAATACACAACAAAATACATGCGCCAATATCTGTGGACGTCATCTGAGCTATTGTAATTACGTAACCCTACACATACATGATGAACCTAAAAATCAATAATATTTATTAAGACAAAGCAGCTAACTTTCACAGACAACAATGTAAACAATCGTATGGTTATGAAGTTGATAAAAAAAATCAGAGAAAATCGAAACGTAAACAAATCCATCATCCGAACTCAAAATCGATTAAACTAGGGGCAAAATATAAACAACGGAAAATTGTAAACACAGAGACTCTTGAAAAAGCACAAGAAAATAACACCAGCTATTACGGAAGAGTAAACTGAACCTAATAACAGTTTGCTATAAAGTAAGTAAAATTCTGATAAATATAGAAAATCTTGTAGTAAGTAAACATTGTCAATACAGTAAGCTAAAACAATAAAATTATAATCATCAATACATTGAGTTATTATAGTTACTAAAAAATGAACAGATTCCGCTTCTTAATAGTTACTAAAAATTTAACTCATTTAGCTTTTTAATGGTACCTAAAAATTGTCAACACATTTAGCTATAATATAAGCAAGAATTATTTTGGTCCATTTAGATTTATGTTAAGGAAAATGATATATTGACCGCATTAAGTTAGATTTTCTTACATGTTGGGACCATATTTAGCTTTACATCAAATTAAGTACAACTCTTTATAATTTTGCTGCTTCAGCTGATTTCTAAATAATATTTCAGTATTCACATTGCGTCGAATATCAAAAATATTAGGTTTTCTGTGAAAGAAATATCTGCAAGAGGTACTTGTATCTAATATATAATACTGCTGTAAAATTCAGAGAGTACCAATGGAGACCCTTTTAAAAATACAAAAATAAGACCATGTGTTCCGGAAGAGTAATCATCTTCTGTTTCAACGACGACACCCGCCATGTAAATCTTTGTTACATCCAAGTAAACATCAAGTTCTCAAAATGAGAACCGAGTCATCATTGTCAATCAGAACAGGTAAACACACTAATGAGCATACTGAAAAACACAAGAGAATAAGACCAGGTGTTTGGTCTCATCGACGACACCCGACATGTAAATCTTAGTCACATCCATGTAAGCTTCCTCAAAGTGAGAACCGAGTCATCATTCTCAGTCACAACAAGTAAACACACTAATGAGCATACTCAAAAAAGTCATCTTCATATCACACAAAGATAGAAAATGATCTGTAAAAATGCGTCAAAGTTACAATATGAGTAACTTAGTGCTCTAATATTGTAAGAAATTCTTCTTTGAAACGATCGCTTTCCCAACAATATCGTAGCTATATATATATAGTTAGTTCATCTGATGAACTCTATCATAAAGAAAAATAGTTGTAATTATATACCGATTTTTAAATTTTAGTGCATACCTGAATTCAAACAGATAAACGTAATAATGAAAATGAACGCTCACAATAATTGCTGTAAACACAATATACAGGGACTGTAATATCTCAGCGGTGTACTTTCAGCGCGAAAATCGCTAAGAGAAGTGCACAGCTAAAATATGTGTGTTTACAGAATGCCCATCTTTTTATGTAGAGACGTATTTTACTTGCCAAATCTAAAAAAAAAAGGAAAAACAATCCACGTCTATTTAACAAAGGTTTCATGCATATCAATCAGGCCTAACCTTATCCCTTGGACCACTACATAGAGTCGATATATATGTATTGCGGATCACACTTTAATGCTGCCTATACGGAACGCATGGTAATCACATTGTGACTGTTGTGGTTTACATATGTCGATCGTATATACCAAACATGTGTAACAGTATCTTTTTAATGGCAGAGTTTCCGTTTTCTATTGATATAATCAAAGCGCTTGTTCACGCGTGTTGAACTCTTTTATTCACACTGATTAAGTTTGGCTGTTGCGTTCCGCTAGTTTTTGATTTATTTCGTATGTTTTAATGTAAAAGTTTCCCGTTTCGTTCCGCATATATTGTCAATTAACGGGAAATGTCGCGTTACTTGTAAAGAGTCTACGGACTATAACATTTCTCATTGTTTTTGATGTATCTGTAACAAAAGATTTTCAATTGAATAGACGAGTTTGTCATGTTTCATTAGCGTTGCCTTATCAATTAATATGATTGGTAGTTATGTTACCATGCTACATCAAAGGTCACAGACGGTCAAAATATGCAATCAGAAACGAATGGAGATAAATTCGTCTGAAAGTTCAGGAAAATAATAGGCTTGATGTAGCCCACAGTAGGTGGTAAATAAGATCTAAGTGGGGCCGCCCATCACAAGTATACATAGAGTGAACTGCATCACGGATAGCGCACTTGCTTTTCACCAAGGCGGCCGGGGTTCGATTCCCCAAACGGACGTGAAAAGATATGGGGGTCAACTGCGTGACCATGTGGATTTTCTCCGAGTACTTAGGCTTCCTCCCACAATAAGACCCCTCACGCGCATTCGAGCCAACAAAAGTGATTTATATAAGTTGGAAAAGTTGTTTCATTATTGTTGTAATGTGGATGAAGTTTATAGTTATAATGCTACATTACTTATTGATCTATAACAATCCTTTACAAACTTACTTTCTGTCACTTCTTTCCAATTGCACCGTCCCATATGACAATATTCAGAAGGACGATGAATAATGATAATGAAAGTGACCCAGCTGTGGTTCGAACCCGCGACCCTTGGCTCTGCAGTCCGATGCTTTACCACTGAGCTAAAGATAATTCCATGCAGCTGACTCTAATTAGGTTACCTAATCTATGCACTTCTTATAAACAACAAACGTCCCTCCCTCACTTTCCATGTGTTACCCATGTCCGTCCCGTCGCGGGTGTTTCGTCGCGTCGCGTCCTGTCCCGTCCCATGGTAATGTAACCAGCTTATTTAAATAACTACTGATCTGATTGTCATCAAACTTCGCATACGTACTAAGCATTAAGAACTTATTTCATATGGGGGCGGGGGCATTTATGTCTCACAGACGTTTCTAGTTTTTTTTTTATCAAACACACCTTAACCGGGGAGAGTCAACCATATCACTTTGTGATAGGAATAGTGATAAAAAAAAGTAGTGACGTGTCGCTAGGGTGCGAAACCACGACTCTTGTATATCCAGCGCGATGCTTTACCGCTGTGATAATGGGGAAATACATAAAGCTGACGCTGGTAAGGCAATCCAATCGATGCACATCTTAAATTCTTAAATATATGAGGGCTTTTAACCAAAACAAACAAACAAGATAAATAAAGAGATCACAACACTTCTAAATAAATACTATAACACACACTTGCTCAATAACAAAAGAAAACAACAGACACAAATCATAGAAAACAGGCATTGATGACATATCTTAACAGCGTCGATGGTCCGAACAAATGTCTAAATGTGAAACTAAGCATTTTGAAACGGTAAGTGGTGACTAATTCAGATTGCAGTTGGAATCTATTCACACATGAGTGAAATGTGCATCATAATTGTCTCTAAAAAAAAAAGGAAAAAAAAAAGAAGAGAAAATCTGGGGTTAGTTTGAGAACAAATTCTTGAAAATTCTAGTAAAAGAAAGAAACTTTTCAGACTTGGTTTTGAACATATTGAGAAAACCTGATGTTGGTTTGAGTACAAATTCTTGAAAATTCTTGTAACAGAGAGAAACTGGTACGGCTTGTGTTTAAACAGATTTGCCCCTGTTTCTTTTAACATGAGAAAACGTCTTAAATTAAAATTACCTTTCTAATACAAATCCATGTAAAGTTAGTTTATTTCGAAATGAATGAATCCATCTTTGCAGTGTGTTATTGCTGAAACAATGCTGATGATTTCGACATTATAGGTCAGCCACCAGTCGCATGTTTAATAGTGGCGCCTTGATGGTGTCCAAACTTTTGATAGCACATTTCAGAATAAACAAGTGTATATATACAATTTCTGAAACTGTTTAGGAAACAAGTGTGTTTGCTCATATAAAACCTTACAACAAGCAGCGACATAAACGTAAACATGACACCAACAAACAAAATCAAATCAACAAGTAAACAATGCAATAAGGTGTAGGCCTACCGGAATTCGACCTTTGGGTCTTTACCCTCAGTTCGGCCGCTCTGAATTTCTGCCTTTGGTTCCAATCCAATGATTTTTGTGTACGGAAATTAAGGGATGTGAGGATTATTTGCGTACAAAAACAAATTAAAGTTGAACTCTGTAATGTTTTGCCTGCAGTAGGTCAGAAATGGTTGAAAATAAACCGACTTTTCACTTCAGGAAGCATCTTCGACAAAACAGATTGAAAAAAAAATGATAAAATATTAACTTTTTTATTTACATCTTTCTTACAGTAATAACCATTTTGTTCTAATATCATGATGAAAATACTTTTGCCTTCAACTTAAGTTGCAATAGAGCATGTAAAACAAAGACGACCGCTAGAGAAAAAGAAACAAATCGATTTTCGTGGACTCTTGTATTTCATAGGCTATCACCAAAAGTTGTGAAATTCTATTCGAGTGTTCGCGTGATAATAGGGTGTCATGTTTCATTTAAAACGACATATTTCATTGGCTAAGACATAAAAAGCGCGTGCAGACATTCTTTTTGATGAGAGCCTGTTCCAGTTTCCGAAATATCAGGGTTTTGGCCTAGTATACACTCAGTGTTAATTTCAAAGATGCGTTTTCCATTATTTAGCGTTTTAATCGACTATTATAAATATGGAATCAAATACACCAGTGGGAAGCAAACAAATATATAAATATATGATATGTAACAGTGTCTTCAGTAATACGAAATTTATTTCATGAGTGTGGCTAATATTTTGATATTTTTCACGAGTAAGCAGCACGAGTGAAAAAAAAATATATCAAGATATTAACCACACGAAGGAAATATATTTCGTATTACCGAAGATACTGTAAGATATTCTGTTAATTACATTTTTGCTGCAAGTATACACCCCAGAACGCAAAACAACACATCAAGTTGACAATACTTGGTGTAGATAGTTTTGACACTAGCCACTTTGATGGGACAAACTAGCCCTGTTATTTTTATAAATTTTAAAAACTCGTCACCAACTCCTTTTGATGATTGATTTTAATGAAGAATGTATGTGTCTTCATATTTTAAATTAAATTTAAAAATTGTCATATTACTGTATAAATGTAAAATATCTTGAAAAAGTCCCATCATAACTTCGGATCATTACGCGTAGTTTATAACCGCCGAATCTACAATATGCTACGGACCATAAGGTGGGAAATCCAAAATGTCTAAAACATTCAACAGCAGAGTCTGCCACCCCTATCATTAAAGTTGACGTAACACGCACATATGCTGCACCTTTTAAAAAATGATTTAAACTGCATCATACAGCTGTTTCTTCCTCCTAGGATTCTTCAGTGATGCCAGGGGCCAAAAGGTGGGAAATCCAAAATGTCTAAACTAATGTAGAAGCAGATAGGTCAGGTGCGTAAAACCCCTTTAATTATGAATTTAGAAGTAAAATTAACCTAGTTCTGTATAATTTTAAATCGTGTACTACGAAAATGTGTATATTATGTACCGTGCCACTACTCAAATGAGATTAACTGCGGCTATGGAGGCCCTATCAAACATCGGGGACTAAAAAATACACCAGCAGAATCTGCCGCCCCGTATCATTAAAGAAGACGTAACACACACATATGTTATATGACCCTATAAGTTAAGCAGCTAAGAGATGTACCATTTGACCATGACATTTGGTCTGATGACCTTGAGATAAGTCGTTTGAAATGAGCTTGACCTTTAATGTGATGACCTTGAGGCATGTATGTAATTAGACACAGTGAGGGACCTTGGTATCATGTAATATTAGTTAAGGACAGATAACCGGCTATTTCTTTATGTGGTATGAAGTTTTATATTTTTTCTTGGTAGGCTTGATCAGCATTGCTTCATTAGTTAATGACAACTTGGCTTTCTATAGCCTGTTGATATGTACATAAGGTATCAGGTCGTATTTTTTTCGAAATTCCAAAAAGCCTTATTTCATTTTTAAAATTTGCGATTACAACTGATCGGGACGGAGTGCCTAATGCTTAGAGAATATTAATACACCACAGGATGAAGTTCTTGTTTTGTTCAAAATACAGTAAAAATATAAAACATTTATTAATAAAATCCATATGTATTAACTACCAAAATACTATAAAGTTTTTTTATTTCCTTACTTTATATGATTTGATTCTAGAATAACGAAAAAATAGTACACAAATAGTGCGCAATGATATCGGACCGAAACTTATATCATCACTAGTGATGGTATAAGCAGTGATGATATAAGTTTGATCAAGATGATTTTTTTCTGATATTTCACTGGTAAAAATGTAATAATTAATTATAAGAGATTCTACCGCTGGCTTCACAAACGAGGAACAATTTTCTCTCATATCTCGCCATGTTGGATAGAGTTGGCCCATGTAAGAAATATATGTAAGAATGTAAGACTATTCCATGATCAGATGTGTACAAATTTAAGATATGGAAGATCCACCCGAGGGTTTTTCAAATATGGTAAAACCCGAGGATTTGCCGAGGGTTGAAGTTCCCTATCTTTCATACCTAGTTATGGAAATTTCAGGAATTCAGGAAATAAGTAAAAAATAAATCAAAATTTTTCATTTTGTAGAATTATAAAAACGATTTGCACGAAAATGATTAACAAAACATTTAATTACTCATAAATACAAAAATACCAGAACACGATCTACCTATGTTCAATATAGGGATTAAGAATTCAACAAATGCACATCAGATCGAGGATGAGATCTTCATATGTGCCATTTCTCACAAAACCGATGACGTCAATTCAGCCACTTCCATTCTTTAATCGACTTTCATCTGCATTCTTCTTGCCTGTTGGCGCAATCAACCTACAAGAAGAGAATATAAATACATACTATAGAAAAGTTCAATAAGCACGTTCTCCAATACGAATTTTAGCTAACCCACCACTACATACCTAAACTGGGTTTTTCAGTCTTCGATATGATTAAATTCATATGTTACTTAAAGGCCCAATATACGTAACTTCAGGAAAATATTCGTTAATCTGAAAAATTCTGAAAAAAAAATCCAGTTGATAACCATGCAAAAATAAGCCTAAAACGAAGTAAACCTGAGCGGTAACTAGCGAGAAACTCCTGATAGAAAAATCCAAAGAATTGAAAATCATTCAGGTGGGGCCCACTTCAATAACAAACCGCAGGTAGAAGACAGTCAAAATGGTCGCGTGTTTACAAATACCGAGTTTCAACTGCTGCCGTACCGATAACTGCGTAAGAAGTCATCTTGAATATTGCTGAAATCAGTTAATCTTAACTAAATCTATAAAAATAATAAATCATTAGGCTTGATTTTCGCATCTAGTTTTGCCGAAAGTTACGTATATTGGGCCTTTAAGGGTAGAATGGAATAAATGACATTTTCTTATAATATCGTTGATTGTTAATTTATTAAGCAACTACCTACCTGGGGATGCGAGGCACGGGGTACCAGTAGTTGATCTGACGCTGGACACATGATGGGAACAGCACCATGTGTTGCTCCTTGAAAGACTGGCATGATTTCCTCTCCCAGTACAGTTCGTCCTGTGGCAGCTCTTTGGTCAGTTCCACGGACAAGGCTAGTGCGCAACTGAACAGCATCATGGCGTTTGACCGTTTGGCGAAGTTGGCTTTGTCCCTCTTTTGGCATTCTGCAGAAGTCCACAGCGTACTTCTTTTAACTTGACAGGGAGCAGTACCGCAGTGACGGCAGAGAGAAGGACCTGTATGTGAATTATAATATATGAAGAACTATTTTAAGCATTCGTGTTCGTTTCAGTTCATAAGGGCTATATAACTTAATATTAATTCTAGATCTCGGATATTCGATGTATGTTTTGGACTGATAGATTGTTTTGAGTTTTAAGCAAATACTGCAACACCAGAGAATATTGTTAACAGCAATGTTACTTACGAGTCCTCCTTTCACGGTCGAGCGTAACCATGGTTGACCGACTGTCTTTGGCGCTCTTTGCAATCGACGGCACATAGCCCAGCATCAGGGTTAGCAGCACACAGAAAAGGGTGCAAAATACCTTATTTCCAATTCGCTAAAACAAATGAAATATTATTTTTCCCTGGCATTTTGCTTTAGTAAAAACGTTTACAGATTTACGGCGCACCAATTCACTAAAGTAAATTTGTCGGATTAAAATAGTACATTGACGCAATTAAAAATGGAATCATTAAGGATCATGTTCATTCAAATACATCGGTTGTAAAATATGAAAAATATCATCTGTAAAATGTATAGACTAGCCATTAAATCTAAAATGTGAATCCTTACCCATGCCAGATCGGCAGATGTTGGACATTCTTTCTCCATATCCAATGCGGTAAAATACTGGAAATGATGGAAAATCATTTTGGTATATCCAGGCTCCGGCTCCATGCTAAAACGAGAGAAATTATTAACTTTTTGATATTTGTAAACTGTGTTAGGTGTCATTCTCTTCAACTTAAGCGTTGTAATTCACTTGTAAAGTCAAAAAGTCAAGATTCCACGAAAAAAGGCAAACTTACCACATAAGGTCCCGATATGCAGCAGGACCTTTGTGCATTGCGCTAAACATTACCACATATATCAAGAATAACCTGATATCCATTGTGGTAATCAAAAATTTAACATAAACTATCAAAATTAGGGGAGAGACTGATCATCTCCGCCTTTGCCGGTCGCTGGGTAGCTCAGCAACAAGTATGTGACGTCATAGGTAAATCATTAGTTATTTACCCATAGTGACGTCATTTTTTCTGTCCATCTGCCTTAGAATATTTTTCCCCTCTACGCTTTGATATTTATAATATATTTTCAAAAGGAACCATGGATTTGTTTTGGTTTGGTTTATTTTGTTTTACGTCCTATTAAAGCCGGAGTAAAAAACACCAACATACGGTCAGTACCTGGCAATTGACCCACCTAGGATTCAACTCGCAACCCAGAGATGGAGGACCAGCGGTAGAATGTCGGGACACCTTGGACCAGAAAAGTTAATAAAAACTACCGTTTCCAGATAAATGATTGATTTGGTTCGTTTGTACCTTACGTCCTAATAAACGTCTCCTATTTTGCCTGACACGGAACACTAACACACAATCGGAAACCGTCGGCATTTTCCGTAAACGAGGAAATATTCTCATTTACGGAAAGTGCCGACAGTTCCCGATTGCACTTGCACAAATACCAAAACCGACACCGACACCGCCGGACTTCGAAATGAAGGGGTGGTCTCCAAACACATCATGAATATGAAATGGCTAAAACAAAACTACAAACATCTTTCTAATGTCTCATTTGCAATGTGATATCACCTGTCCCCTTTCCTCTATCCTGTACCTTAAATATTGTATTCTGTAACATACATCCGTACCATGCCCCCAGTGCGAGGAGCACACGGTACGGGAAACAACATACACGGAACGTGACTCTAGAAACACGATACTGTACATGGTACGGGATACACAATATATGGTACGGGAAACAACATACACGGTACGGGATACACAATATACGGTACGGGAAACAACATACACGGTACGGGAAACAACGTACACGGTACGGGAAACACCAAACACGGTACGGGAAACACAATACACGGTACGGGAAACAACTTACACGGTACGGGAAACAACATGCACGGTACGGGAAACAACATACACGGTACGGGAAACAACGTACACGGTACGGGAAACACCATACACGGTACGGGATACACAATAAACGGTACGGGAAACACAATAAACGGTACGGGAAACAACATACACGGTACGGGAAACACAATAAACGGTACGGGAAACAACTTACACGGTACGGGAAACAACTTACACGGTACGGGAAACAGCTAACACGGTACGGGAAACACGATAAACGGTACGGGAAACAACTTACACGGTACGGGAAACACAATAAACGGTACGGGAAACAACATACACGGTACGGGAAACAACTTACACGGTACGGGAAACACAATAAACGGTACGGGAAACAACATACACGGTACGAGATACACAATATACGGTACGGGAAACAACATACACGGTACGGGAAACACAATTAACGGTACGGGAAACAACATACACGGTACAGGACACATCAAAACGATACACAAATATGTGTGTGTTTTTATAATTATTTTTATTCAGGTTTTTTTCACAGAAGGAAATGACATTCAACGCCACGTAACAAACAATTCCAAATGACTAAAAATGTGTGTTGTTGGGTTTTTTGTTCAGCTATACGCCATAAGTATCCCAAGTGTTGTATCCATACCAAGTTATTGGAGAGCGTCATCTTCTTCAGTACAGATACCTCTCTGTCTCATACACAGGGACTTGTAAAATATCCGTTATATATGTCTCACACACGCGCGAAAACACGCGAGATCACCCAATAATGTTTGCATATCCATGTCGGTCTGGAAAAGACACCCAAGGGACAGCGCAAAAGTGTCCTTTCTATACAGATTTCCTATTTTGCCCCTAGTTTAATCGACTTTGAGTTCAAGTTATGGTTTCGATGACGTTTCAGTATTCTCTAAATCTTTTTAACGCTCATAATGGCGCGGTTGAAGTCATTAAGGCTGCGTTTATCCAAAGGTATGCCAAAGGAGGCAATATCTTTAGCCACAGAAGCTGGAAACAAAATATTAAATGCAGTTTACATCAGCTCCGTAACATCCAAAACGACATATACAAACATCATAAAACGGATAAAACAGAAAACTTTTTTTATACATGCATTCCAGAGAGTAGATGTTCGAAGATGACTAGAAATTTCCTTGAGGTGTTGCTATTGTTAAACCTATTGTAAGGGGAGGCAACCGGTATTTGCTACCAATTGAGGTACCCGTTGTTCTTCCCAATCGACCTATGCTTTATGCCCAATATACGTAACTTTTTTTTCTGAATTTTTCGGGATTCTGGAAAATTAAAAAAAAAAAATCCAGCTGATAACAATGCAAAAATAAGCCTAAAACGATGTAAACCTGAGCAGTAACTAACAAGAAACTCTTGACACAAAAATCCAAAGAATGGAAAATAATTCAGGTGAGCCCGCATAACAATAAGCCGAAGTTAGAAGACAGTTCAAAGCAGATGGGTGTTTACAAATACCGAGTTTCAACTGCTGCTGTACCAGTAACCGCGTAAGAATTCTTCTTGAATATCACTGATATCAGTTAATCTTAACTAAATCTATAAATATAAAAAGTTATTAGGCTTGATTTTCGCTTCAAGTTTTGCCGAAAGTTACCTTTATTGGGCCTATAAACATTTGTATCAAAAGAGTAGAGAAAGGGAGAAGCGGTGGGCTTTTGTAGTAGTGTCCATTAAACAAGCAATGTCATTTTGAAAGGCCAATTTTATTATTACACGCGTACTATAGCGGGAGGTTATCATGCAATGCCCATTAAATTAACATTGTCATTAGATATATTATGTATTATTATAATAATTTTAACATGGTTATGATTCATAATTGTCCAAATAAAACAACAGAAATGAATAGGCTTCCATCCAAAGATAAGACATTTTAAAACGTACTTTCTGCTTGTGTTCCATTAAAATGAAAATTAGATTGTATTTAAAGAAATTACTTCGAAATCACCCTTTTAAACAGGGATATTACTAGTAACAGTTTTTACTCCATTAATCAACATACAAAAGAACGATAATAGGCTCCAACGAAATAGCAGCAAGCATGAATAGTATGAATAGTAGGCTAACTCATTTAAATACGAATAAGATATTTAAACCAGCTCGTTCCTGTTGAATTTAGCTGAAATTGTCCGTCTGCAGGCCCACAGCTTGTACCAAATAGCCACACCGTGTGTGTACTGTTACTGCTGACTAGATAATTCAATTTGGTTGAAATATGTCCAGAGTTGTTTCCCCTCTCAAAATCAATTTATTTGACGAGATTATGTACCGCTTTGAGCCTCGTAAAAGGTGTCAAATATTCAACTATAATGAGGGTACGAAAAAACGGCATGCTCAGACAGACAATGATCTGTGAAGGCACAATTATTGACTATAGGAATTGAAAACGGAATTGAGATTTTTTTCAATCGCGAACATGTCACGAGCAATCACGAGAGACTGCAGCGAAACCGGGGCTAATACATCGCAGGACGCCAGTCCGGAACATTATCGGCGCGTTCGAATCAGTCGACAGCAATTTAACAATCGGTGCGCTCGAAACGGTCATCAGCACTGAAACTGTACCGTATAGACCTTTAATCAATAGGGGTATTTGTTTGATTGTATCAATTTAATAGCTTTATAGCCAATAGTAGATATCTACAATAGAGATTGATTGAAGCGTGTATGATGGTAGGAGATAGACAAAACATATCTACTTATATCTTTATTACAATCTACATAGAATGACTCGGACGTTAAGCCCGGTACAGTAACCTACTTCTGTATATACACGATGTCCTAAATTGTTACTAGGCTGTGGGAAGATGCTGATCAACAAACAGTATGTGATTATGCTCGATGATTTTTACGGAGGCCACAAATGGTACAGCAGACGCTACAATTCCGGAACAATTGGCTCCGTGTTCTTTTTTTATAATTTATTGTTGCGATCAATCAGTTTTTTTATACAAATATTTACATCTTGATTCCCCCTCCCCCCCCCTTTTTTTTTCGTCAGCCTCTTTCCAAAAATAGATACTTCCTGTTTGGGATGTAAAGAGACTCCAATTTAATCTCATATAATACCCTAGCTATTTATGGTTGGTTTGATTTGTGCAACATTGCAGAAAATATATCTCCAAACCGGAAGACAATATATGGTCGGGTATTACGTTATCAACGACTCGGAGTTCCCAACGCCTTTGCCATCTTGTAAATATCTCGTAAACTTTCGCTCGATTTCTTACCAGGTGTCGTCTGCCTTACGCCTGTTAGATATCTCGGGACATGACACACATTGAACAAACGCAGAAGATGGCGGTCTCAACATGTGCTTTTATTACCCATCATGCAATTGTATCTTACATCCGTCATACTAATAACCGACTCAGTGATGGACATTATAGGAACGTCAAATAGCGACAAGATCTACATTAACTGATCTTAACCAATACATATGCCAATACATTACATCCCTCCACCTTTAGTAAAGACTTTAAACAGTTCGTAATGTTTCCCAAAAAACAAATCATTATTACATTTTCCAAACTGTATTACTGGAATCATCACAACATCAAGTTATTGTCAAAGTCAATGTCTTTCTCTGATATCGCCGCTTGATCATTGCTTAAATGAAAATGACTATTACTTATAGTTACTGACTAGAACTTAAAACACTTTAAAATGTACAACGGGTACATTTGATAACTGTGAACAATATAACAAATGAAGTTCTTCAAAACAACAATTTAACACAGTCTCTGGAGGCTTCATTTAGGAGTCACATAGTCTCTCAAGTAGGCTGGTGCTACTTTCACACGCTGTGGTCTCAGCACTGGATCAACAGATGGTTTCGGTGGACTGATGATGGTCTTCCCTTCCCCCACAGGTAGTGGAGCTTCCTTCCTGGTCGCTACGACTGCTGTAACTGGGATAGGAGTAGGAATGTCCAAATGTTCCTGACTCAAGTCTGGTTCGAATTCATTGACTGCCAAACCATGTCTTTGTCTAATATGGTCAACATGACGTCTTGCTACAACACCATTCTGTCCTTCTATTGTATATGAAACCGGACTGTTCTTAGAAACGACCTCTGCAGACTTCCATTTAGGTCCATACTGGAAGTTTTTTACGTATACTTGGTCTCCTACTCCGAATGAACGATTTTTAGCGTGCGCGTCATGATAGTCTTTCTGAGCCGCTTGCTTTTTAAGGACTCGAGCACGGACATCAGGTTTCACAAAATCCAACTTAGTTCGCAACTTCCGGTTGAACAATAATTCCGCGGGTGATAATCCAGTTGTCGTTTGTGGCGTTGATCTATATGACAGTAGGAAACGACTTAATTTTGCCATAGTATCCCCACCAGCATTACCCATCTTTTTCATTCCCTCTTTGAAAATTCTAACTGACCGTTCAGCTAATCCATTCGTCGCAGGGTGATGAGGTGAAATTCTGATGTGTTTAATTCCGTTTTCTCTCATAAATGTCTCAAACTCTTCACTGACAAAACAAGGTCCATTGTCGGACACAAATTCCTCTGGTAACCCGTGTTCCGCGAAAATCTGACGCAATTTGTTGATTGTAACCGTTGAGGTTGCAGAGTTTGTTGGTATGACCTCCAACCACTTACTATAAGAATCAACCACAATCAGAAACATTTGTCCTAGAAAAGGACCTGCGTAGTCTGCGTGTATGCGCGTCCATGGCCTGTCGGGCCAATCCCACGAGTGTAAGGGTGCTACAGGTGGTACGGGTCGCTGTAGCTGGCATTCAGAACATGTCTGAACCCGCTCTTGAATATCGGAGTCTATACCGGGCCACCACACATGGCTACGGGCCAGTGCCTTCATGCGAACGATTCCGGGGTGTCCTTCATGTAAATATTGCAATAGCTTCCCGCGTCCTTCCTTAGGTACAACTACGCGGTTACCATGAAGCAAAACACCCTCATGACTCGAGAGTTCAGCTCGCTTCTTAAAATAGGGTTTCGCGTCCTCACCGATACGCGTGTTCCATCCGTGTTGTACATGGTCAAGTACTTCACTAAGTACAGTATCTTGCTGTGTCCATTCTTGTATCTGTTCAAATGTTACTGGAGTGGTTTCCAAATGTTCAAGCAATAAAATTGTCTCCCCTGGTATAGGAATCTCACCGACTGTGTCGCTTAGCGGTAAGCGACTCAGACCATCGGCATTACCGTTCTGAGTTCCTGGACGGTATCTCAATTCATACTCGTACGTAGCTAGTAACAGTGCCCATCTCTGAATACGTGCAGAGACTATGTTAGGAATAGCGCGATCCACTTGAAACAAACCTAACAATGGTTTATGGTCTGTGTAAGCCACGAATTTACGTCCAAACAGGTATTGGTGGAATTTCCTCACACCAAAAATCAATGCTGCACCTTCTTTGTCAAGCTGTGAATAGTTCTTTTCCGCAGGTGCTAGCGATCGCGACGCGTATGTGATTGGTCGTTCACGACCATCAGGCATAATATGAGACAGGACAGCTCCGAGGCCATAAGGTGATGCGTCGCACGACAAAACAAGTTCCTTTTCTGAATCATAGTGTACAAGAAGCGAATCTGACTGGAGCATGTCCTTAGCTTCCCGAAAAGCTTTTTCCTCAATCTTGCTCCATTTCCATTTAGTGTCTTTAGCAAGTAAGGTGTACAGCGGTGCTAATGTGGTACTTAGCTGGGGTAAGTAACACGAATAATAGTTCAACATTCCCAAAAATGCTTGTAACTCCTTCACATTTGTTGGAGCAGGTGCGTCCTTGATGGCAGTGACCTTGACCTCAATAGATTGCATGCCCTCGCTATTGATGCGATGTCCCAAATACTCAACTTCATTCTGAAGGAAAAAACATTTGCTTTGTTTAAGTCTAACTCCAGCTTTCTCCAATCGATTGAGAACAGCTTCCAAATGTTTCATGTGTTGTTGTCGGTCTTTGCCTGTCACCAAGATATCGTCTACGCGAACAATTACCTGGGGAATTCCTTGTAACAAATTTTCCATTGTACGCTGGAAAATTCCGGGCGCGGATGATATTCCGTATGGAAGGCGGTTATAGACAAACAATCCCTTGTGTGTATTAATAGTCGTGTAGTGTTTCGAACTATCATCCAACTCAAGCTGTTGATATGCTTGGCTCAAATCCAATTTTGAGAATTCTGTTCCTCCACCCAGAGTAGCATAGAGATCTTCTGTTTTAGGGATTGGATAGTTGTCCAATTTGGAGACTTTGTTAACAGTTACTTTATAATCACCGCAAATCCGTATTGTCTTGTCACTTTTGACAATCGGAACAATAGGCGTTGCCCATTCAGAGAACTCTACTGGAGATATGGTTCCCTCCGTAACCAAACGGTCCAGCTCCTCCTCAATTTTCTCGCGAAGCGCATAAGGAACAGGTCGCGCCTTAAAATATAGTGGTTTCTCGCTCTTGTCCACGTAAATTTTAGCTTTGGTTCCCTTGACCTTCCCTAATCCAGGTTCGAACACAGATGGGTGCTTATCCAAGACCTCGTTGATTTGTTGATTGTTGTTCGATTCCTGTCTTATCATGAATATTTCATTCCAGTTGAGCTTAATGTGTTGTAGCCAGTCCCGACCAAGCAAACACGGATTGTCTCCCTTTATTATCTCCACTGACAATACACCACTGTAGTTGCCATAGCTCACTGGAATTTCACATTTACCTAACACAGGTAACATTTCACCAGTATAAGTTTTCAGTTTAGTGTTTGATGGTTTCAGTGACACTTTGTTATTTTTGCACAAAAGTTCAAATGTTGACTCGCCCATGACAGTTTTTGATGCGCCGGTATCAATCTCCATTTTTAATGGTGTACCATTCACTGACAACGTCACTGTGTAGGGTTCCTTGTTCGGTGATGAGACTCGATACATAGGATAAATGTCATCCTCCTCCTCATCACAGCTGTCCAACGCATTCACTCTATTGCTGGGCTTTTTCCTGACATTAGACTGTCCCTTTGATGATTTATCGTGATCAGCAATTCTTGACAAACATTTCTCCAAAATATGACCAGTCTTATGACAATAATAGCACTCAGAGTCTTTGAACTTACAGTTATGTGGGTTGTGTTTACCTCCACACCGGAAACAAGGTTTCGTAGACTGTCCTTGACCTTGAGAGTGCGCTGATGCGTGACGCGATTCCTGTGATCTCTGACCACGTGGTTGTGACTGTTGACTTACATTATTAATGTTTTCTGTTTTAGTATCTTTATGCAAATCTATGATATTTTGAGCTGCTGTTTCCATTGAAATGGCTATTTCATATGCCTTTGCAAAAGTTAAAGCTTGTTCCGACAGTAAGCGTCGTTGAATTCTCTCATCCCTGATCCCACACACGAGACGATCCCGAATCATAGTGTCGAGTGTCTGTCCAAAATTACAATGTTCTGACACGTTTCTTAACGCTGCTATGTATTGTGAAACTGACTCACCCGTTTGCCTGAATCTGTTATGAAATTTGTACCGTTGTACAATCTCCGATGGTTTTGGGGCAAAATGTTCACGAACGAGTGTAACCAGATCAACATAATTCTTCTCACTTGGCTTTGTAGGCGCTGACAGATCGCTCATTAATTTGTAAACTTTCGGTCCACATACGCTGAGTAGGATAGCTCGCCGTCTAACCTTATCCGCAGCCTCGGTATCTCCGATACCATTTGCGACAAAATACTGTCCCAACCGTTCAGTATAGTGTTCCCAGGACTCCCCCTGGCTATCGTCGAATGCATCGATTTTTCCAAATGTCGATGTCATCCTCTAAAAGTTTTCTCCTCGTCGCCAAAATGTTAGATATCTCGGGACATGACACACATTGAACAAACGCAGAAGATGGCGGTCTCAACATGTGCTTTTATTACCCATCATGCAATTGTATCTTACATCCGTCATACTAATAACCGACTCAGTGATGGACATTATAGGAACGTCAAATAGCGACAAGATCTACATTAACTGATCTTAACCAATACATATGCCAATACATTACAACGCCCACGCAACAAGAAACGCCTTGACCAAGAAAAGTTTACTTCGCGTTTCAAACGGGTAATTTGATCATAAATTAAATATACTTCCGTAAAATCAAGTATTTACTGAAGCCCATTTTATATACATCTTTAAAACCTTACCTGGAGCGTTCAGAGCCTCAGTCAAATTTGCAATGCTTACTTAACATAGTACCAGTGTCCCAAGTCTGATCATGTTATTTTTAGCAACATATCACAACCAGGCAAAATTTATTTGAGCAACGCGAAATTTCCTTTGTGTTATAAATGAAACGCTATGACAGGGCATATTTTAGATTTTATTTTCTCATAAAAAAAAATGGAAAATATTATGTTTTGTTTACATCCGACCATGAGAAGTGCTATGGTATACGATTTCCATAAAAAGAATGTAATGATAGGCAACGAAGTGTTTCAAACAGAGAATTATACACAAACATGTAGACTCGTGCAAGTTATGATGTCACTTCCGTTGAAAAAACATTAAAACTTATTATCTATATCAAAATGAATTTTCTAAAAGATGATTATTCAAAACTCAAATGTTGGTTTTTGAAAATGGTTCCCTGTTACAAAATTCGACTGGTGTGGTCTTCCATGTTTTTGAAAAGCTAATGAGCACTACGTATACCGTCGTTAACACAATATAGTGTCATGGCGGCCGCAATTACGAATAGCAGTAGGAAAGTGCCGACATTGTAATGAGGAAATATCGAATTGACAGAGAAACAATTGTACAGGTAAGGTAAAAGATAGACTTTTGTATAAATAATATTGGGATATTTTATTCACAGTTGTTTCGTGTGCTATCTGCGATGATTCATTACCCTGTCGAAAACCGGATGTTCAAGGGTATAGTAAGCCGTAATGGTATCCAGGGATATTTTGTTCAATGACAATGTCGACTTAACATTCAAAAATTTCATAAACCTTTTTAATTAATATTTAGAATTAATCAAAACAACGATCCTTTCGGCTGAACAAACTTTTAGATATATCTTCATGCAATGAAAATAACTGATTTACTGAAACATTTCGCGTTCTTCATAAGTTCCACCATTTTGATTGAACTGAAACTTGCCTTAAATGATCCCAAGATGGTCTTGACCAGGTGTTGGTATTTTTTCGACCATTTCGAAATCCAATGTGTGACAAAAGTATTTTATTATTATTATTGCTAGGATGAAAGAATGAGAAATAATTAAAAGTTTGAGAGAGGAATGAAAAGGAAGAGACCTCCTGCTTGATGTACAGAATGAAAAAGGATGAAGAAGGGCATCCCGCTTCTGGCATAGATCTCAGTAATCAGTTTTTAAAACCGACAGCAATTCATTTGCCCTTTAATCTTTTCTGTCCTAGTAGACTCATCCCATTCACAAATCAGATACACGACTTCCGGGATTGACATGTTTTAAATGCTGTCTCAATTAAACTGCACAGCAACGATGCTGTATTCCCGCATAAAGCATGCACGTTCTTTTTCACATACCCGTGGGACTTTTCCATCGATTTCGGCCGTTGTTTTACACCATCCATCTCACGTCGATTTCTCCCAGGTGTTTAACGAAGAGCAAAGTAAAAGAAAAATATCGTCCACAAATAGATTGCTTTGTTTTTCATTTTAATACAAAGATTACGTTGTATGGATTTTTTTTCCTATTTTTTTTTTTCCAAATCTGGATGTTAAAATAGAGCGGAGGTAGAAAGACATATTTATTTAGGCATTGAACTGCTTTCATTTGGCATTCATTGAAAGTATGAATGCCAACTCGACAAAGGCAAATTCGTTGAAGGGCGCTTTCGCTTAATGTTAGATTTGTCGTGTTCTAGTTGGAATTCATATTGCCTATAGATGCCAGCTTTGCCCTATTAGCATTCTTATTGAATAATTAATTGAATTATCTTATGAATACCAACGTTCATTGCTTTTAAAAATATGCTGATCAGGCATGTTTCACTAAAAATTAAAGATTCCTGTCTCGCTGTACAGTAGAATGTGCCCTTCAGCATATTATTTCAGTTGGGTAGCACTCTAAAGTTGATTGGTATACCAACAGACCCTGTCTTCGGTACACATACATTCACCTGTTCATATTTTGCCCTCAATCAATCTATGTTGAGTTTGTTAATGCTTCGATATTCTCACACATACAACCATACACACATGCGCGTTCCTAACTGTCGGAAGGACGTTCACCTACGTAGCGTAACCAACCAAACCTGTATTTAAGTTACTGTTATGAAAAATTAATAGTTCGATATATTGTGGCTGTAGGGAATATGTGAGAATCAATGGAACATTTTCAGTCAAGGAACATTCCCTCAAGTGATATTTTTTATTTGCTAAATTATAGGGAGCTAAGGAATTCCTTTGCGTTGAAAGAACATCACAAGGTGCAGCAGACAAGTCAAATTTATAATTGTAGTGCTGCATTATTCATTTCCCGATCAACAAAGACCGGACACGAAAACCGGAAATGACGTACGAGTGACAGAACAACACACAGCGTAATACCGAGTTAACTTAATCATCCCCGAATACGAATTTTGAACTTTTCCATTTCAACGGCTGGAATAGTTCATTATAAAATTTCAGGGGTGAATGAGACCATCAAGGCGTAGCTAGACAATACACGGAGTTGCATGGAATTGACGTAAAACGGCGTGAAATGACCACTGGTCAGACATACAATAAGAAGAACAGTGAGATGACCGCCACGCAGACGTTTATCACTCCTTCGTTGTAGTAATCCCCGGTACGTACAATTGGTTGCCATTGATCTAGACAAACTGCCTTGGCAACGTGCTGATGAGTTGCTCCTGTTGTGACGGGAATGGACAGTTGTTGACTTGGTCCGCACAAAGATCGTCTGACACGCCGTACAAGGTTCACTGGAGTAATTAAGCTATACATAAAACCTAAGTCGGGCTTAACGGCTTTCGGTATCTGTTTTTAATTACACTGTGCACATAGGTATCACAAGGCAGTCTCTCTACCGTCCTGTCTGTGTGTCTCCTGCGACGGTGGCGCCACCACACTGTGATCAAACAATCGGGTCTTCGCCCCAGAGAGCTCATTTAGAAGCGTAGATTTGCGTTATGTATAGGTGAAGCGCCGAATTGTCAAGTGAGTGATGCCATGCCAATAGACTAGTAGTAATATACAATTACCATGAAACTGAGCGAGAGTCTCCAGACTCACACATCGACACTGACGCTATTAAACATGGCGTCACATCCGTCTAAACCCGCAGCCAATCAGAGGTATTCGTCACCAATTAGGCAAGTGATGAGTTACGCGTCACAATGGGATATGACAAGGTGAAGATTTGTGTCACTAGATCAGGGGAGACAATTTACTAGTTATGACGTTAATTTGTTATCTCGTTGTCCTAGCGTTACTGCGCAAAGGCATATGATAATTGTATATATTTGCAGAGCTTTTAAACTGAAAAATATTCCATTTGTTTTTCTTTTTGTCGACATCGCAGATGAAATGTAATTTGAACAACAGCTCCTAGACCCCTGAAGGATTCGCACAGTGATATACTGTAAAAATGGATATTTTTGCGCGTGAAAGTTTTCGCTTAGTCACCCTTCAAACTTTTCGCGGTGTGGAAATATTCACGCTCTGAATCGTGCTGTTTTGAAATGTATGTTTATAATACTATAGGACACTATTACAAAAGGGTTTGAGAAGTGTTAAATATATTCGCGTGTTTATATAAAAATATTTGCGGAGACTTAATGCAAGCGATATAAGCGAACATTTTTACGCCACGAATAATTCCTCATTTACAGTATCTAATAACTAAGCTAAGATATTAAAACTAATATTCGTCGTGATCAACATCTTGAAACTATCGGCTCGCTTAATAGACAGAATAATGAGAAGGGCACATTGATCTGGCATCATATTGGCCCCCTACTGCGCATGTGACAGTTTTGTATATTAAATTAAATGAGAGAGACGATCAGGGAACAAGAAAATGTCAACATCACCAATGGGGCGCCGTGACCCCGGTCATCCATCATATACACGCGATTGTTCCCATCACACGTGTTTCCGACAGCTAGCATTACCATCACTGTGTTGATGGGTCCTCACTGTAGAACTTAAAATGGTCTCCAACTATTACTATTATGGGATCCCATGTTTATGTAACTCGAAATCGTTAATTTAGGTCGGTTTTGTGGTACAGTGGACACCGCACTTGTATTTCACAAGGACGGCAGTGGTTCGATTCCTCGACCGGGCGTGAAAAGGTATTGGGTCATCTGTACAACCACATGGGTTTTTCTCCGGGTTCTCCGGTTTCCTACCACACTAAGACCCCTCACGCGCTAACATACGGACCGACAAGAGTGATTGATATAAGTTTTATAACCTGTTTCAAGCTTGTTGTAAATAAATAAAGATTATTTTTTTAATTAGTTCATTTTGATGATATAGATACAATATCTTATAACGAGAGTATCTAAACATGAGATGAAAATGATCAAAATTTATCTCAAGGACCATCAAGGTTTTTACCTCATGAACCACATGAAACAAGATTCAATCTTGTGTCAGTTGTAACGAAAACTGTCTGTCAGCCCCCTGACCGCTATATGACCTTGAAGAAATCAACATTCAACATCTATGTGACCTTTCTGTTGTATTATTCGACTTCTATGTGATCTTTCTGTTGTATAAATCAACATTCGACCTCTATGTACCCTTTCTGTTGTATAAATCAACATTCGACCTCTATGTACCCTTTCTGTTGTATAAATCAACATTCGACCTCTATGTACCCTTTCTGTTGTATAAATCAACATTCGACTTCTATGTGATGTTTCTGTTATATAAGTCAACATTTAACCTCTATGTGACCTTTATGTCGAATTCATAACATTAATCCTTATTGTATTAAACAACTTTCGACTGTCATATAACTTTTTTTCGTATAAATATATATATTTGACCTCTCTGTGACCTTTCTGCTACATTAATTTACATTCAACCTTGAGGTGACTTTTTCTGTTATATTTATAACATTTGACCTCTGTGTGACCTTCCTGTCTTTCTGTCGTATAAATAACATTTGACCTCTACGTGACCTTTCTGTCGTATAAATAACATTTGACCTCTATGTGACGTTTCTCTCGTATCAATAACATTTGACCTCTATGTGACGTTTCTCTCGTATCAATAACATTTGACCTCTATGTGACGTTTCTCTCGTATCAATAACATTTGACCTCTATGTGACGTTTCTCTCGTATCAATAACATTTGACCTCTATGTGACGTTTCTCTCGTATCAATAACATTTGACCTCTATGTGACGTTTCTCTCGTATCAATAACATTTTACCTCTTTGTGACTTTTATGTTTAATAAATTAACATTTTTTAACCTTATTTCGCCCATTAACCATTTAAACGTTCGATAACCTACCTCTTTGACCTTGACTTACGATATACAAGGTTAATGAGGTACAGTTTCCTCAGCTGCCTGACCCGATTCTTAACTCAGCCTGTCCTTTGTACACAGGAGTGTAATTCATATATTAATTAAGGACAACACTTTTGTTTTGATTGATATTCTATAATCATGGGAAAACTGAACGAAAATTAAACGTATATCTCATCTTTCCGCCTGAATGATAATGAAAAAGCAATTTTGTACATGTTTTGATTCTAGCGCTTCGCTTACTTGTTTCAGTAATTAAAGTACCATCCCCGCAGGTTACTTGTACCAAAGCGTGTCACTCATCTACACTGTAAAACACACATGATCTTTGAAAAACAAAAATATATTTTCCATAAAATCAGCACTGTAATTATTCTGTAAGACAAAGGTCGGTAATCTGCTATTGAAATCACTGAAATCTGTGCTGATTTTTTTGTCATAAATCTAAAACGAAATGAAAGCTAAACGAGTGAAAGGGGAGAAAAGGGGTTCCTAAGTGAGATTCCATGACGTAACAGAGGTGCACTCTGAACTCAAGTCTAAAGAAGCATTAAAACAGAAAATGTTTAATGCTACTGGTTGTTGGGTAAACTTTAATTTTCCTTTTAGCATCATCAGTAGGCATTCCTGTATTTGGTCTCTTAAATCCATTTTGAGCTCATTTCGCACATGGGAGTCGACGCCCCGGGCTAGTTTCTGGGTTAATACTACCATATTTTTCCTTTTAGTAAACACTGCGATTTATTTTTACAAATTATACTAGGTCAAGGTGATGCTGCGCATCAGTACATTCTGCATAGAAGACACCAAGATTCAATTGTGTGTTGTTTTTGTCAAAAGACACTGGAAATTTATTATTGTACATGTATGTTCAATATGGTACATGTTTACGTTTTTTTGTGTGTTGACGTCATTACCTTTATCCCTGAAAATTGTCGTAGTGATGGTTTCCTTGTTGGTTTCCTTGTGTGTTGACGTCATCACATTTTCTTCCCGAAAGTTGTCGTAGTGATGGTTTCCTTGTGTGTTGACGTCATTACTTTTTCTCCCTGAAAGCTGTCGTGGTGATGGTTTCCTTGTGTGTTGACGTCATTACTTTTTCTCCCTGAAAGTTGCCGTAGTGATGGTTTCCTTGTGTGTTGACGTAATGACTTTTTCTCCCTGAAAGTTGCCGTAGTGAAGGTTTCCTAGTGTGTTGACGTCATTACTTTTTCTCCCTGAAAGTTGCCCTAGTGATGGTTTCCTTGTGTGTTGACGTCATTCCTTTTTCTCCCTGAAAGTTGCCGTAGTGATGGTTTCCTTGTGTGTTGACGTCATTACTTTTTCTCCCTGAAAGTTGCCGTAGTGATGGTTTCCTTGTGTGATGACGTTATTACTTTTTCTCCCTGAAAGTTGCCGTAGTGATGGTTTACTTGTGTGATAACGTTATTACTTTTTCTTCCTGAAAGTTGCCGTAGTGATGGTTTCCTTGTGTGTTGACGTCATTACTTTTTCTCCCTGAAAGTTGCCGTAGTGATGGTTTCCTTGTGTGTTGACGTCATTACTTTTTCTCCCTGAAAGTTACCGTAGTGATGGTTTCCTTTTGTGTTGACGTCATTCCTTTTTCTCCCTGAAAGTTGCCGTAGTGATGGTTTCCTTGCGTGTTGACGTCATTACTTTTTCTCCCTGAAAGTTGCCGTAGTGATGGTTTCCTTGCGTGTTGACGTCATTACTTTTTCTCCCTGAAAGTTGCCGTAGTGATGG
Organism: Mimachlamys varia; assembly: GCA_947623455.1. Classification (NCBI taxonomy): domain Eukaryota; kingdom Metazoa; phylum Mollusca; class Bivalvia; order Pectinida; family Pectinidae; genus Mimachlamys; species Mimachlamys varia. The sequence continues at coordinate 36,416,619 of OX392538.1, read as the reverse complement.
TTTCCTTGTGTGTTGACGTCATTACTTTTTCTCCCTGAAAGTTGCCGTAGTGATTGTTTCCTTGTGTGTTGACGTCATTACTTTTTCTCCCTGAAGTTGCCGTAGTGATGGTTTCCTTGTGTGTTGACGTCATTACTTTTTCTCCCTGAAAGTTGCCGTAGTGATGGCTTCCTTGTGTGTTGACGTCATTACTTTTTCTCCCTGAAAGTTGCCGTAGTGATGGTTTCCTTGCGTGATGACGTTATTACTTTTTCTCCCTGAAAGTTGCCGTAGTGATGGTTTCTTTGTGTGTTGACGTCATTACTTTTTCTCCCTGAAAGTTGCCGTAGTGATGGTTTCCTTGTGTGTTGACGTCATTACTTTTTCTCCCTGAAAGTTGCCGTAGTGATGGTTTCCTTGTGTGTTGACGTCATTCCTTTTTCTCCCTGAAAGTTGCCGTACTGATGGTTTCCTTGTGTGTTGACGTCATTACTTTTTCTCCCTGAAAGTTGCCGTAGTGATGGTTTCCTTGTGTGTTGACGTCATTACTTTTTCTCCCTGAAAGTTGCCGTAGTGATGGTTTCCTTGTGTGTTGACGTCATTACTTTTTCTCCCTGACAGTTGCCGTAGTGATGGTTTCCTTGTGTGTTGACGTCATTACTTTTTCTCCCTGAAAGTTGCCGTAGTGATGGTTTCCTTGTGTGTTGACGTCATTACTTTTTCTCCCTGAAAGTTGCCGTAGTGATGGTTTCCTTGTGTGTTGACGTCATTACTTTTTCTCCCTGAAAGTTGCCGTAGTGATGGTTTCCTTGTGTGTTGACGTCATTACTTTTTCTCCCTGAAAGTTGCCGTAGTGATGGTTTCCTTGCGTGTTGACGTTATTACTTTTTCTCCCTGAAAGTTCCGTAGTGATGGTTTCCTTGTGTGTTGACGTCATTACTTTTTCTCCCTGAAAGTTGCCGTAGTGATGGTTTCCTTGTGTGTTGACGTCATTACTTTTTCTCCCTGAAAGTTGCCGTAGTGATGGCTTCCTTGTATGTTGACGTCATTACATTTTCTCCCTGAAAGTTGCCGTAGTGATGATTTCCTTGTGTGTTGACGTCATTACTTTTTCTCCCTGAAAGTTGCCGTAGTGATGGTTTCCTTGTGTGTTGACGTCATTACTTTTTCTCCCTGAAAGTTGCCGTAGTGATGGTTTCCTTGTGTGTTGACGTCATTACTTTTTCTCCCTGAAAGTTGCCGTAGTGATGGTTTCCTTGTGTGATGACGTTATTACTTTTTCTCCCTGAAAGTTGCCGTAGTGATGGTTTCCTTGTGTGTTGACGTCATTACTTTTTCTCCCTGAAAATTGCCGTAGTGATGGTTTCCTTGTGTGTTGACGTCATTACTTTTTCTCCCTGAAAGTTGCCGTAGTGATGGTTTCCTTGTGTGTTGACGTCATTACTTTTTCTCCCTGAAAGTTGCCGTAGTGATGGTTTCCTTGTGTGTTGACGTCATTACTTTTTCTCCCTGAAAGTTGCCGTAGTGATGGTTTCCTTGTGTGTTGACGTCATTACTTTTTCTCCCTGAAAGTTGCCGTAGTGATGGTTTCCTTGCGTGTTGACGTTATTACTTTTTCTCCCTGAAAGTTCCGTAGTGATGGTTTCCTTGTGTGTTGACGTCATTACTTTTTCTCCCTGAAAGTTGCCGTAGTGATGGTTTCCTTGTGTGTTGACGTCATTACTTTTTCTCCCTGAAAGTTGCCGTAGTGATGGCTTCCTTGTATGTTGACGTCATTACATTTTCTCCCTGAAAGTTGCCGTAGTGATGATTTCCTTGTGTGTTGACGTCATTACTTTTTCTCCCTGAAAGTTGCCGTAGTGATGGTTTCCTTGTGTGTTGACGTCATTACTTTTTCTCCCTGAAAGTTGCCGTAGTGATGGTTTCCTTGTGTGTTGACGTCATTACTTTTTCTCCCTGAAAGTTGCCGTAGTGATGGTTTCCTTGTGTGATGACGTTATTACTTTTTCTCCCTGAAAGTTGCCGTAGTGATGGTTTCCTTGTGTGTTGACGTCATTACTTTTTCTCCCTGAAAATTGCCGTAGTGATGGTTTCCTTGTGTGTTGACGTCATTACTTTTTCTCCCTGAAAGTTGCCGTAGTGATGGTTTCCTTGTGTGTTGACGTCATTACTTTTTCTCCCTGACAGTTGCCGTAGTGATGGTTTCCTTGTGTGTTGACGTCATTACTTTTTCTCCCTGAAAGTTGCCGTAGTGATGGTTTCCTTGTGTGTTGACGTCATTACTTTTTCTCCCTGAAAGTTGCCGTAGTGATGGTTTCCTTGTGTGTTGACGTCATTACTTTTTCTCCCTGTTTCCTTGTGTGTTGACGTCATTACTTTTTCTCCCTGAAAGTTGCCGTAGTGATGGTTTCCTTGTGTGTTGACGTCATTACTTTTTCTCCCTGAAAGTTGCCGTAGTGATGGTTTCCTTGTGTGTTGACGTCATTACTTTTTCTCCCTGAAAGTTGCCGTAGTGATGGTTTCCTTGTGTGTTGACGTCATTACTTTTTCTCCCTGAAAGTTGCCGTAGTGATGGTTTCCTTGTGTGTTGACGTCATTACTTTTTCTCCCTGAAAGTTGCCGTAGTGATGGCTTCCTTGTGTGTTGACGTCATTACTTTTCTCCCTGAAAGTTGCCGTAGTGATGATTTCCTTGTGTGTTGACGTCATTACTTTTTCTCCCTGAAAGTTGCCGTAGTGATGGTTTCCTTGTGTGTTGACGTCATTACTGTTTTCTCCCTGAAAGTTGCCGTAGTGATGGTTTCCTTGTGTGATGACGTTATTACTTTTTCTCCCTGAAAGTTGCCGTAGTGATGGTTTCCTTGTGTGTTGACGTAATTACTTTTCTCCCTGAAAGTTGCCGTAGTGATGGTTTCCTTGTGTGTTGACGTAATTACTTTTCTCCCTGAAAGTTGCCGTAGTGATGGTTTCCTTGTTGGTTTCCTTGTGTGTTGACGTCATTACTTTTTCTGATGATGATGATGATGATGATGATGATGATGATGATGATGATGATGATGATGATGATGATGATATATTCATGTGATATGATGAACAAAAATAAATATAAAAAAAAAAATAAATAATGAAAAAAAAATCTCAACGTTATAGTGATATATCAACGATCTAAAGGCCATTTATAAATAACGGTAACAGTATTTGCCTTTATGGATCTTCAATGTTTTACAAAACCTATGAAACATTCAGAATTTTCAAATAAATAATAGCCATAATAAGAAAGCACAGAAACCGTGCTTGGGCATGAGAACGGTTTCATGAATATGGGCCCTGGTTCCCTTTATAATATAGTAAAAGAACATTTTTGTCAAGGGTTTGGAAAATTATTGAAGATACATAAAGCCGAATATTGTTTTCAGTGTTAACATTTGACTTTTTGATGATTAAACACCGTCAAGCTCATTTAGTAAGTTACAAGAAAGTTGGTTTGAGCACAGATTCCATACTTGAGCATGATAACGGTTTCATGAATTCGGGCCCTGGTGATCATGTTGCTTTCAGGCAAGCAGGTCATCCAGGATGCATTGTATATATACTAAATGAAGACACGTTTGAATCAACGAACTGGCCTCAGATGACGGTTGAATTATACAGTGAACGGCTTTGCACGTTGTCATTGCCTTGTGAGGGCAAGAAAAAAGATTGCTCGAGGCACTAGGTAAAGGAACAGAAAAGCAAACCATTATCCTATTCGATGCATCTAAAATGGTGATGTTACCACTTTCTTAATCCAAGTCAATTTATGCCCTTTAACATTTTAGGTCGCATTTAGCTGGTAAATCGCCATTTGTGGAGTGTGTTAAGGAAATAACTAAACCAGGAAGAAAGCGCTGTGGTATACGTGGTTTACGAGCACGGATCTTGACAGATTTGGTGTGGGAGTCGGGATCTATGTGGAATGTGACTGGCTGTAAATCTTGGAATTTAAATCAAGAAAAAAATCCTCTGGAATGACGACACGTGTACGAAAATTCCTTATCTAAGCTCTGTTAAGACGGCGTTGATATCTGTGGAGCATACTAAAAGCCGGAACCAGGCCCCGAATCACGCCTACGTAGCACTGTAGACAAGATTATGACCGGAATAAAGAGAAGCGGAAAGTGCAATATGAGATAATTATTGGATACCAGGCACAGCTTACATGGTGATGGATAATTATATTCCATACAAGTGATTTATTTGGTGATAAAGGTACAATAATGATAAAAAATATATATTTATAACGTCATTAAAAAAGGACGACGTTCAAATTCAGCAGCTAATTAAACAACAGCAATATAAACCGAAAAAACACCCCAAAACAAAGATGTGTTTGTTTTGAGTTCAAAGTCTGACAATACCTAAGGTTTAGTTTTGTGTTTTTAGGGTCTTATTAACAGCTAAGTCAATTTAAGAAGTTGCCTCCATGTTTTGTTTACTGCCGGAGACAGAGTGTGTTGTACTGATGTTTACTTTATGGTGCTATCTCACCGAACCATCACGCCGAAGGCACCAAGCACAGTATCCCGCCTGGTCACATATACTGTCAATCAGTTATTGCCAATACCCTAAGCAAGGAACGACAACTCTAGGCCAGGGGAGAGAACCCAAACAAGTAAATACCAAACATGAAGCAGTATCAAGGACATTAGAGGGGAAACGTTGTTGTCAAGAAGGGAGAGAAAATATAAGATCCCATATTTGTGTGTTTGTTTTGGTTTTCCGAATTCTGCAGGGTCCCCACATAAGTCGTTTGTTCTGATAGTGGGGTTTTCTCGAACCTTCCTGTGTGTTTAAAATGAAAACGTTTAAAGAAATTTCACGAGAGGAATATATACTATCCCTGATGCGTGCCCCAATGCCGTCGTGATACCTCTCGTCATCAGATGTGGCACCTTTCGTGACGTCTCGTCACACATTTGGTACCAGTCGTGATTTCTTCCGTCACCACATGTGGCACCTGTCATGATGTATCCCGACAAAGTTATTCATTTATGATATCAATTTAATATTCGGCAGTCTTGAGAAATACAAAATGACATTTGTAGTGTCTTAGTTATTTATCATTTTGGAAGATTATAAAATGAAATGTTTCGAATATTTCTTTTATTCGTCCGTATCTATAAGGAAAACGGAAAAAATCCCGGAAGTGATAATTATAAACATGGCACAAATAAACATCTGAATACATTTTCAATTAATTTATTGCATTAAATATAAATCTCAAGATGCAACACACTCAAATGAATGTTATAAATTGCATTACTGAAAATTATAAGGGAATCCGACTACAAGTGTACGGGCGTATAGTCACGTGATACGTATAGTCACGTGATACGTATCGTCACGTGATACCCATATTTTTCAATAATAACAAGTACACATTCCAGGAAATTAATCGTCTTATTTTGTTGTTTGTCGAGCCCGACAAACCAATAAATCCCAATAGTAGTTATTATGATGCAATAAAAAGTGGAATAAAAATTAAATTAAAATCCCTCTTAAGCGCCAGTCGCACTGGGTTAATGACATTTCGTAATGTTTACATTGTCAATGGTAACGATATCTATTCGAGTGTAATGAAAACTAGTGAATAATTTGTTCTCTGGGAGATCGAGATCAAGCTCATGTCATATAGAACACAAATTAAATTGATTGAGTTTTGAATTTTTTAAATCCCAACAGGGCCATTTTTTTGGCAAATTTTATTAAAATCGTCAAATAGAGTCAGCGCAGTGTGTGACATAGAATTCGATTTGATTCCGAATACAATTAGTCGGCGAACTCTTCGCTAATATAACGTAAGTCAATTATCTCTTTAATTGGCTATCACAATAACGCTGCCACAGCGCATTAATTTTCACGTGCAGATGAGCAGAAACCCAGGCCTCGTCTGTCGGATTTGCATAGAAAGCACCATGAGAATGCGATTAGTCTGCCTAACTGTTGTTAACATGTTTTTCGTAGTGACTGCCTAACTGTTGTTATCATGTTTTTTGCAGTCAGTGACCCAATCGGGAACCGTCGGCACTTTCCGTAAACGAGAAAATTTTCTCATTTTCGGAAAGTGCCGACGGTTCCCGATTGTCAGTGACTTTGCCTAACTGTCGTTACCATGTTTTTTGCTGTGACTGCGCATGCATGCTTAACTGTTGGTACCATGTTTTCATAGCGACGGGTTTATTGTTGTTACCATGTTTTTCGCAGATCTTGCCTAACTGTTGCCTCCATGTTTTTCGCAGTGACCTTGCCTAACTGTTGTTATCATATTTTTCGCAGTGTTTGCATGGAGATAATGTTCAGTTGAAAATGAAAATATTTACATCCGTTTGGTTTTGAAAATACTCATTTCATTTCTGTAAATATGAAACTAGCTGGCATTTGGTAAAGTTTATACAAGAATCTCAACAGGAAAAACTATATTGTATGCGTCCGTTTGTCCGTCCGTCCGTTTGCCTGTCTGTCTGTCTGTCTGTCTCGCTCGAGGAAAGGCAGACGTAGAATTTAAACAAAATATGATAGGTTTTTTTTTGTCAGGAAAACTGCATTTATCAAAGAACGTTCATATTTTGTCTCCATGCAATCTTTAATTCTGGAATATTGTGTGAAGTTTTGCTCCCTTTAATGACCTTTCGTATCAGCTTGCATCGATATAGTCTCAAATTTGATCGAACAGATTTGCAGCTCATCTGCGCGACGTTATGGTCAAAGTTGTTAATTTCAATATCAATGCGGGATCCATGAGGGAAATAACTTTTGTCCAATCCATTTGTCTTATATTACAATAAAATTGATTTAAACTAATCCATGAGAGGGGTTACATTGTAGTAATGAAATATGGGTTTGCCATTTAATATTTTCAAAATATTTGCGGTTTAATCAAGTCATACACATGGACATAGTCTACAAGAAATTACGCATTAAAAACACCTGTACAATCAATAACACTTGATTTAAAATTAACTTTTTTACCGATTTAACCGATAAACGATACGCTGTTTTAAAGACCGGAAATCAATATGGCCTCCGTTTGTTTTTGGGCGACACTTTCCCAGTATGCAATGGGCGGTTTCCGAAAAGATTCATTCGACACTGGAGTGACAAATTTCCATAAAACAAGAATGAAAGCCAAGCTCTTAGAGAACTCTTGTATTTTATATGTCTCTCGAGAAATACACATGATTAATGCTTAGGATTACCTGAGTTAGAAAAGCGACATGAAAAAAAAATCCGGAATTGAGCGAATGCATTGTTGGTCACGACGGATGGTTACAGAGGGCAAATCATCAATCGACCAACATGAATAAATAATGGCATCGTACCAAACCTATAACTGATTGTAAAATCGATACCTGGATAATGCTTTCATCTTCTTGCTCCCCTTGTTTTTATTACACCGGATTGATGTGGTTAAGCTTTCTATAAAGGCCATCAATGAGAAATAAAAACGAAGAAAATAAAAAATTTCGAATGATATCTCAGGTGAAAATTAAAGGTGTAACCTCGCGTTGATATACGGAATATAAAACCGTAGGGACATAAACTAGAGCTAAATATGGAATTTCGCTTTAAATAGAATTTCTATATACAATATACGTTAATTATTGATTGTTTAGTGTATTCAGTCTACCATTAAATTCTTCTTTACGGCAGATGACAAGAGTCTGACGTCATCAGAACATGTTAATCTCAGGATCTGTAAAGAGAAAGATATTATGGAATATGTTTTTAATAGACAATGTTACGTAATATTCGTTAATAATTTATTGTTTATCATTTATCTCTGTATACGTCATAACAGGATATTTTCACGATGAAAATCTTACTAAAATCTCCCTGGTCTAAATCAGGACCAAATATAGTCAAAACTCCTAAAATACATATAAAGTCCAATATAAACTATTGATTTATAATTGTTTTTTATTACATATACTTGCACATAACCCAATATTGAGTTTTAAACGAGAGTTAGGTAACTCAATAATACGAACCTTTTGGTCTTAGAGAAGTGTTACGAAGATGGTGTACAAAGCTACATGTAGCTATGATCGAATTACTTCAGTACTCGAGGCGAGGTTCACATCTTACAACTTTTGCTCTTTTCGTTGTAATGTCTTTTAAATGGCGTTTCCTGAGTTTAATTAAAAGTATAATAAGGTTTTAACCAGTCAGACGGGACAAGTCATAGAATTTCTCCGTACGGCGATAAAACTCAAATCAACAGCGGTGCATTTGCCACTAAAATAACGTCCACGGGCTAGAGCTACTTACCATCGGCCCGCTCATTGGTTGTTTTAGCTGAGCAAGTGTCCTTACCGTACACGCGCCGTGTCAAAGCCTGCACCTTAACGCGTAGACTGAGAGCGCCTCGGAATATCCCCGATAGATGTCGCGCAGGATGACACCTCGTGCAGCATGCGTAATGATCTATTTCCGGTCAGGGTTTGTGATGATTACAATCCAGTGCGGGATAAAGTACTGCATCTTCATATTGATTTCGACACACGAACTAAAGAATAGTCCACAAGTCACGAAAACATTATTTTGAACATATTGAAATGACACGAGGCCTATCCACAAGGGAAGATGAAGATGGCGAAGACATATTTCAACCTAGATTATATTGTTATCTCTCTGTAGATCCGGAAAAGTGATCACGCGTACGTAATCGGGCTGATGACCTATATCAGATGCTCGTTGAAACTTAGAAGGACACCAAACCCTGCCCAATTTCATACATTCGTTCGGTTTTCAGGGTTCAAGAAACAACTAAAGTTTGTTCTAGTTTGGTTTATTTAGTTTTACATCCTATTAACAGCCACTACGGTCATTTAAGGACGTGTCAGGTTTTAAAGGTGGAGGAAACCCGAAGAACCTGGATACAAGCCACCGACTTACGGTCAGTACCTGGCAACAGCCCCAACTAGCCCCTCGCAACCCAGAGGTGGAGGGCTAGTAGTAGAATGTCGGGACACTTCATTATAACCACTCGGCTACCGCGATCGCTGTCAACTACATGTAGGACCTTTTAAGGACACGCCTGTATGTTTTTAAGCGAGCATGTGTTTTGTATGTGTCCCTGGATCAGGGAAAGTTATTGTTATTGCCTTGATGTGATAGCTATGATCTGATGCCGACTTAATTGTGTTATCTCACTGAAATACCGTGTCGAAGGCAACCAGCTCAGCATTTTGTCCTGTCTAATTATAACGGGTTAACGGGTGAACCAGTTACCATTATCGTACATTATGAACGTTTAAGCGGGAATAGCAATTTTAAAGAAGTTGGTATTTACAAGTCTAAAGACAAAGCCAATTGCCTTTCTCGGTTGATATAAACACATTTTTCATTGTTCAATATTATTTGGGATAAGGCATATTTAGTTATAACCACCTAAAACGTCTAGTTTTTTACTTAAGACGAAGTTAAAATTCAAAGTCAAAAGGGAGTTGTTGCTAAGGCGACAGGAAACCAAAGACAGATAGAAACAGAAAGAAACATGAAGATTATAAATATTTTGGCCGTTTTTCCGGGCCCGCACGAGAGCACAAAAGTAATACTAATCGCCTCATGTGATCATGCAGCGGGTAACAGCAGGCATATTATTTTCCGACATGCAGGAGTGTCGACCTCGTGAAAAGCGTAACGTGTAAATGTGGTTACGCCAGTGAGAATCGTTACTATTTCTTTTTCAACTTTTAAAAAATATGTGAGCTTAAAAAAGAAGTTGGAATTGTAGTTTGTTTTGTTTAATGCTCCTTTAACAGATAAGGTAATTAAAGGGCGAAAGTGGTAAGGAAAAAGAAAACGGCAAAGCAAAATAAAAAATAAAACAAATTTGCAAGTTTTGCGCAAGTTTCGACACATTTAATTTTGGTGCAATTTGTTTCCCAGACAATTCATGAAAGATTAATTCTTCATCTTTGAAGGCATTTCCCACATAAGTCCCTCCCAATATACATGTATACCGTTTTATATGTTCATAAATATTTTAGATGGAATGAAGCTCAAAGTTCTAAAATAGAAGCATGACAGATCGGCGAGATGTTCAAAACAAGTTGATTACATGATACAATCAAAATTTCTATGACGCAGGATCTGATAGACTACAAAAACAAATCAAACATAAAAAATTGATTTAGCCACTAACCATGTCCCTGCCGATACGGTCAGTAATTACCTTGGCAACATGTTTCTAAGAGTTACGACCAAATAGAATACATTTTATGATGATTTCGTTAGGAACTTCAAATAAATCAATCACGCGAACTTGTTTATGTTGTCGGTGTAAATTAAGTTTGAAAACAATCATGTCGGGTTTTGTTTATCTATGATAGCCAACAAACAAAACGTTTCCATTTTTGAAGAATACGATGGTAAATTAATCAGGGTCTATTTCTAGGAACATTTATTATGCAAACCACATCTGACGTATACGTAACTGATAGAAAAAAACCAGTCTCGTTTTAACGCTTAAAGTAAAAAATCAACGGTGTATATTGCAATCGGGAACCGTCGGCACTCTCCGTAAACGAGAAAAATACTCGTTAAAGGGAAGTGCCGACGGTTACCAATTGCGGTATATCCAATAAGCAACGCTGGAACAACTTTTAACAAGAATGTGTAAACATATTATATTTCAGGTCTTATAAAGAATAAATATGTTATATAATGTATAAGGTTATAAAATGTATAGGCTATCTCGAAAATATATAAAGTAATAAAGATGTAGCGGATCTAGACCGGGTCGATCGTCGGCGACTAGATAGCTCAATTGGTTGAGCGTCTGTCTAGAGATCGGAAGGTCCAGGGTTCGAACCCCGATCTGGCCGTGATTTTCCCTCTTCTGTTACATATATATTGTATAGTACACGTTAAGCTGATCACGTATCACACTGTAAACATATGATCATGCCTCATTTAGGAATCCCACGGGGACTATTCTATATTCCCAAGGGACATGGTATTTCTTTTTACTGGCATAGTGGTCTTGTGGTAGGACGCCGGGCTCATGATCGAAGGGTTGCGAGTTCGAGTCCCAGCAACGGCACTTGTGTTGTGTCCTTGAGCAAGATACTTTACTCCGCTTGATCCAGTTTACTCAGCTGTAAATGAGTACGTGGTTGGGTAGTGCTAGAAATTGTTGAATGCTAGCTAAGAACGCCGAAATAGCAGCACCGATTGTATGCTCTCTTGAGTTGAGAACGATATTGGCTAGTTGCTAAGGTCATATAACCAATGATAATAATTTGTTAATCGCTTTGAGACGACCTTCAGGTTGTGATAAAGCGGTAGTTAAGAACCTCGAAATATTATCATTATTTGGATCTGAACTTATTTCAGAGTATTTTTTTTCGTATTTTAGGGTGTCAGATAAAATTTCGGTAATATGCCACCACTTATACATTTTAACCGACAATATTGATCTAAACCCTTAAAGTGTGTAAAATTGCCGTGCTATTTGGAACTCCTCGTGATTCATCCTACATTTTCCCGTTGTTAGGGTAACCTGATGGTGTCTGTATTCGGAACACGTCGTGTCACGGATGTCAGACATTCAACAAATAAAATGTGTATATCTTACTAATAGGCGTTGCATTAACGCCACTTTAACAGTGTTTAGGGCTGTTAATATGTGATCTACAAAGTTAGCGGTACCATATGTTTAATGTACATGTTGTGACAGACTGGTGATGCGATACCATGCCTTACTTTAAAAAACACCATTTTCTCATTAAAACGAATAAACACCACTATGAGCTTGTAGCCTTCAAGCTTCAGATCTGCAGTAGAGAGCGGTACACTTCCGTTTACGAGAATACGGGATGCCCTTCCTGCCATTGTTGGCCTGCACGCCAACATATTACAACACTTGCATAATCTGTAGAACATGGATGGCGGTAACCATGAGGCCTCGAGGAGCGCGCGACGCTGATTAAACCGAGACTTGTGAATGACTACCAGGAAGGAACGATCGCACAAAGATACCGCCGCCTCAAAGGGCTTCACTTCTAAGCAATCACGCTATACTTCCCGACATGCCCTGTTCTAAACCGGAAGTAGTTACGTCAAGTGACAAAATCAGGCATGCAACCCACCAGGAACATTTTAAAGAGCAGAATATTCTGTTATCAAGGTTACGATCAAAAGAGTGGAGACATGGTTTTTTTTGTAGGAATTCGTGCTCTATGATGAATGAGGCATCAATATGATTACTGGATTCTGAGAAAACAACATTTCACAAGAACTTTTTTTAATACAAATATAACTGTTTATTGCAACACTGCATATTTCGTTATTTATATATCTATCCATATAATCATGTTCATCTATTTGGTTATGAGATTTTATTTTAAAATAATCATGAATATTTGAGGTTCATATATATACTGATTTATATAAAACCTAGATTGTATGTCGTCTCCAAGCGTTTCACGAATTGTTATCTGTAGTTAAAGGATCTTAGCAACCATGCAGCTAATGTCTTTTTCAACTCCCTTGGGAATATACAGCCGGTGCTGCCATTTCGACGCTCACAGCTAGAATCTACAATTTATAGCACTGCCAAGACATGTGTTCATTTATAATACGGTAGCCGAGTGGTTGACTCTTTATACTCGTATCAAATAACCACAATTACTACATCACGAGAACACGGGACGGAAGCTGCAACCACCAAGGATTGAACGCATGTACATGTAAGTGGTTCTTCTCCGGGTACTCCAGCTTTCCCCTATTACCAAAACAAGATACGCCCTAAATGACCTAATAAAACGTTAATCACATGCAATTAATTTACGTCATGTTGTGTCCAAAAGTATAAACTATATCGAATTGCCATGTCCCTGTGTAGTTACATTATACACACACCACTCGGGGTCGCGTCAAATGCATCATTATTAAAAAAAAAAGATTTTTCAATACTACACAGGACAATCTGGTGCGATAGGCCGGGACGTGCATCACCTTAAATAGAGTTGCTAAAATGTTACATAACTCTTCTGGGTGCCATTATTTAGGCTGTCATGACAAGTGAGGGCCGGGTTATCTGGCATTCTTATTGATTCGGCGGGAAACGGGCGGGAACAGTGTCAAAACGGGGTCCTCATCTACTCGCCCAGGGCGCATCATTCTGTTGCTTTGGCAACTTGACGGTATTTGAAAGACTGCTTGCGGAATGAAATATTGATCATAATTGTGAGAATTGAATACCTCAAATTAGTATAAATTTCAAATTTATGTCACATCTTGATTAAATATGCTGTGTTTTTAATGAAATAACATTTTGATTGAATATAATTTACGAAATCTGATCGCATCGGATTGAACTGACAATCACACCAGTCTCGTGCGCGACGGTGATGCTTCTCTGTTGCTAAGGAAATTGAGGCCACAGTGTCACCACAGTTTTTGCGGAATGCAGAGATGCTATAAAAATATGGAATTATCTTAATTGATGAGAGAGGGTTCGCTTAGATCTCGAGTGAAACACACACCAAGTGTATTGCAATAGACAATGAACTAAAACACTTCCATTTTGTCACTGACCTTCCAGCCTTTCGCGTTAAATGGATTACACTACACGTAATGTGCTCAACTTGCTAATGCTTTCCGTGTTCTGTCAGACTTTCTTTTTAGCGGACCATTGCATTTTTTATGCGATTGATTCTAGACTGTACAGAAATAAACGTTCTTGTACATGTAGTTTAAGAATGGAGAGCGAGTTGGAAAGAAAGCGATATTATACATTTTTTTGTGTTTAAAAAGAAAACAAACAAAAACAGTCTATATATTCGAGACGATTTCTTTTCATTTTTTTATAGTTTTTTTTGTTATTTTTCTGATTTTGCTTGATTTTGTAAAATCATGATTCCTTGTTTAATTCCTACTTCATACGGTAACCGCTCCTTAAGGATCCCTGTCACTCTGTTATGTGGTGTTTCCTATACACAGTAAACTCCCTTTAAGGATCCCTATCCCACTATACTTGGATGTTTCTTATACACAATTACCTCCCCTTAAGGATCCCTGTCCCACTGTACTGTGGTGTTTCCTATACACGGTTACCTCCCCTTAAGGATCCCTGTCCAACTGTAATGTGCCCCCCCCCCTCCCATATCGATAACCTCGATTTAGGGATCCTTGTCCCACTCCATTGTGGTTTAAATGCAGTTACCTTCCCTTAATGATCCTGTCCAACTATACTGTGGCTTATATACAGTTACCTCCCCTTAATGATCCTGTCCAACTATACTGTGGCTTATATACAGCTACCTCCCCTTAATGATCCTGTCCAACTATACTGTGGCTTATATACAGTTACCTCCCCTTAATGATCCTGTCCAACTATACTGTGGCTTATATACAGTTACCTCCCCTTAATGATCCTGTCCAACTATACTGTGGCTTATATACAGTTACCTCCCCTTAATGATCCTGTCCAACTATACTGTGGCTTATAAACAGTTACCTCCCCTTAATGATCCTGTCCAACTATACTGTGGCTTATATACAGTTACCTCCCCTTAATGATCCTGTCCCGCTAAACAGTTCTACTACACTGATTTTTTTAATATATACAGGAACTTTTTCCTTTTGGTTTTACTATATATATCATAACTTTCCCTTAAGGATCCCTGTCCAACTGCTCTGTAGTTTTATCTAAATACAGTTACCTCCCCTTACGGAGACCTGTTACCAAGGCACTTTCGCTGACAACATAACTAAACAGAGCGAAAGCATTATATAAGGGTCAGCCGTTACATCCATATTGAATGAAGCCCGCTAGGGCTTCATGCTGAATATGGATGTAACGGCTGACCTTTCATAGCACTATGAAAGTTAAAAAAAAATGACTTTCAATCCATATACTGTATTTACATTTTTACTATAGTACAACTGCTTAACGTTATTTATATTTTTTCCAATTAATAGTTTATTACCTGCGTTTGTATAATTTATGTGTCGTAATATAAACGACATGGGCGGAACAGCCCAGCTTGAATAAAATTGGCGCCAATGATAATAATTAGTCATTTGAGCGTTTGACGCAAGGGCATATTCTCCATGGTATTCGAAGCGGCGTGACAAGACTCTTATTGAACAAGCTTGATTTATGACGTCATAATGAAACCACATTGCTTTCATAGTTTTATGAAAGGCCTTTTGCTGGTAATGTTCATATAGTGGGTTGCAGCGCAAATGTAAATATATTCTTATTAATGTGTCTGGGTTTCGAATCCCTGTATGTGTTGTACCGCTGAATTGTTCTACTTGGGACACTGTCGCTAAGGTATATTTTGCTTGATAAATTGTTTTTATCAATTCTCATTAAAGACCCACAATATATGATTTGACAAACCTATAGTCAAGCTGAAAAAAAAACGCCTTTTTAAAGGCATCTTCAATGCATCCTGAAGTTATAAAGGTAAATTAAAGAGATGAAAAAAATATGGCGGCTTTGAACTATTTCACTTACATTAACGTAAAAGAAAAAAAATCCCGCGAAATGTGATTTGGCAAAAATCGATTTTTGGTAGACCCAAGGGAGAAATGATTCGGAAGGAATATTAATGACGTGGTCTCTGGGTGTTGAAAGCGCTTGTAATCCTATCTTTCCCGCCGTAACTAATGACGCTACTGGACGTCCGTGCCCAAGAGACACAAAATCATACAAATCACAAACGAGGTTTCAAAACTGAGGACGAGCAGACGACCGGAAGACAAATATCCAGTTCCAGTATCAGTAAAAACACGCATGCATATATCAAACATTGTTTATAGTTTGCACGTGCATTGGTTCGTATGTGATACTTGTGTGCACGTACATTTATATTGATGTCGGTCTGCACGTGTATAACACGTGTTTTTTCAACTCTTACATGAAATCAAATTTTCATTTGCACGTGCCTTGTACTTTGCACATGTTTTTTTGTAATTCCACATCCACTGAATGTAACATGCGCTTGCTTTTATTTTGTTAATGCTATACGCTCGGTAAACGAAAACAAGTTTTACCACCTTGTCCCGGCTTTCCTCCACCTTCAAAACCTGGCACGTCCTTAAATCACCCTGGCTGTTAATAGGACGTAAAACAAAATAAACCAAACCATTCCAATATGGACGCAGTGTTCCTACCAAAGATGGTGGAATATGGCTAACGGCTCCCTATAATAGTATCCGAAATAAAGATAAGAACGGAGATGGGAACTCCTGTCGATCAAATAAACGCGTGTTTGGCAGGCGACTTATTTCTTGACTTTTATTATAGTAAGTAATGATATGGCCACTGGTGACCTCGTTATATTGCCATTTGTCATAGGAAATTTGGCATAATAAAAAAGTTTGGAACAATAAATAAGTTTGGCAATATAACCACAAGCGGATCCAGAGATATGGGAGAGGGGGGTCTTGGACCCCCCCCCCCTTTTCGACGGAGGAAACTTTTTATAACCTTAAAAAGGAAGTTTTTCCGTTGTTTTATTGAAAAAGCATCAGCTTGACCCCCTCCTTTAGAAAATCCTGCATCCACGCCTGATAACGAGGGAAGTGCAAAGGAATTGTTCGGAAGAAGGAAAGGGGGATATTGAAACATATTTGCGGTAAGCGAAATAGCAATATTAACTATTATATCTTTTATAAGGTTTATTTGTATACACACAATACATATAACGTGCATAACAATTTCAATTCATAGTGTGAATTTAGTTATGCCCCTTGTGTTCTACGGCGGCTTGTACACGCCGTACAGCATTCGGGCAAATGTTCTGGTTTTAAATCGCCTTTTAAGACACGTTCTCTACTTCAGATTTCTGTAGAATTTTAGTGTGTTGTTAACTAGTCGTAGTATTTCGAAATATTTATCAAACAATTTCTGATGCAATAGTTTGAGGCTGATATATTGAATAACTGGACTAGAGGGCTACCAGGCTCAGCGGAGCTAGTGAAGCAGACGACACAGCTGTGAACCGAAACCGGGGATGACGTGATAGATCATCATCCGGGCAAGTTATTGGCATCTCAAGAAATGACAGAACACCTAAGTCCAGACGAAGAAATATTCAAACCATTCAGGCCGCAGACGGGCTAATCAACAGCGGGCTGGGAAATTGGTTATAGCATGCGATCGCGAGGCAGATTTAGATTGTTTTTGTATGAATTTGAAAGTTTGGAGCCAAAATTAATACGTTTCGAAGACAATAATATTTCATTGTTTTTCAAAACTGTTAGTGAGGGGGGGGGGGTTGTTGTTGTTGTTGTTGTTGTTGTTTAATGAAGTGTTGCGGAGGCAGTTTTGTTTAGATATAGAAACATACATCGACGCGGGGGATAAGTATTGTGCGTAATGCGTACGACCGAACCGCCGATGTTTCGTTATTCACGTTTACAAATGTAGGTCACTCTGACCTATATTTTTCGCTTAATGGAAGTTTTAAAGTAGAAATTTATTGTGTTGATCCGTGTTCATGAAAGCAGATACAAGAACATATGTATATTTTCTGGTCTTTTTTTTCTGATTCGTATGATTTTTTTGCTAATAGATTTTTAGCGAACAGTTTCCAATCTGTTTTCATCGTGGTGTATATAATAAATATCTAGTGGTTTTCACTTTTCCTTCCAATTTTGTCTGAAATATGCACCTTTTCCTTGCGGCTATACGTTTGTCTAAATGTAGCAATTTTCTTGTAGCTATATTTTTTTCATCATAAATTTCAAAGTTGAATTGAAAAAAAAATACAATTTACATCTCAAGTGCTAAACTAGACGGGAACTTTGCTCACGTGACGACCCGCAGACCAGGACAATCACATTTGGTAAAATTTTGAATACATACATCTTCAAACTTGACACATTACCATGGTCTTTACATATAAACGCCAAGAAAGTCTCATCATTTAAAAAACGCGCACTGGGGAAAACACATCAAAACTGCGATTGTGTGTTATAATCAAAATGCATACGTTGTATTTCTTAAAATTACTTCAATCTCTGGCATTTAAATTCAAAAATATCCTTTCTAAATTCAGGATCCAAGCACACAACTTAATGGTCGAAACAGGAAGATACCATGGTATCCCTAGAGCCCAAAGGCTGTGTTTATTCTGGGATAGAGGAGAAGTCGAGGATGAAACTCACTTTATATTATTATGTCCATCTTATTCAGAAGTAAGAACATTACATATTACACCATATTTTTACCGGTGCCCCTCTGTATACAAGTTAATAGAATTATTTACTAGTAAAAATGTAAAAAAAAAAAATGAAAAATTTAAGCAAATACCTTACTCATGCTTCTTCGAAAAGAAAGTCACTACTGAATGTTTGATTTTTTCTTTTGTTTACACACCCACTGTTTCGGTTGCGTTCTCCGCCAACTTGTGCACATGCTTGTATTATATTTAAATGTATCATGTATTCCTATGTGCTGTTCGGCATTTGGAAATAAATTGAATTGAATTGTGTATCAGTCCTTTTGACTAAAATTATGTCTCCCCTTTGTATGAAGTGAGACATATTGTTTTAGTACCGGTTTTGGTTCTGGTTTTGGTTCTTCTAATAATTCTTGTTCGAGCAATAACTTCTAAACCGTTGAAGTTATCTTGACGAAACTTGCACAAAACATGCATCACATAAAGCAGATGTGCAGTGCACTGTCATTATGGCACTGTGAACTTGACCTCAGGGTCAGAGGTCAAATAAGTGTGATTTTTTTTCAATAATTCTTGTCCGGGTGATTAACTTTTAAACCGTTAAAAGATATATTGATTATTTTTAGTATACCTGCATCACCAATAGACGATATCCAGTGCACTGTCAATAGGCCAGTGTGACCTTCACCGAAAGAGCAGAGTTAAAAAATGTATGACTTTTTCAAACATCCAAAGATTTACGCCAAGGTGATGTACTCTCACCCTCACTGTCTTAATATATACATGTAACAATAATTGATCAAACCTCAAGTTAATAGAGGCCCATCTTCGATGCGGATGTCCTATAATAATTAGATTGGTTGTCCGTCTGTCTGTCCTTCTGTGCGTCCGTCTGTCCATTTTTTACTGATAGTTTGTTTTGACACTATGAAGGAAAGTTGGTCAGAATAAAAAAAAATGTCCACTGACCAACCTCAGGGTCAAAGTCATAGGTTAAGGTCAAATTTTACATTTATTAAGTACTTGACATTTTGTTATGACTTTAAGAAGGAAAATTGTGTTCACTGAAACAAGTGTCTAGTTAATTATTGTTTTCCCATTAGAGTCACATTGTACTTACGACAGTTCTTATAATACTGAACATTCATCATTTTCTTCAACACTCATATATTTTTCTTTCTACAGTTCAAGTTAACACTATCATTGAATTTCTTAGATGATGCTTATGGGGTTTGACGGGTATGGGAAAACAGATAAGCAATACGTATATAGTGTCTTTATTTGTTTATTGATCATACATACAGAAAATTTATTCACTTTGTAGTTGGCGATATATACCCACAAAGGAATAGATATCACACATTTTCACAATTTACACATTAAACAACAACAACATTATCTAATTAAATAATGAACACGACACTTCTCCGCAACACGTGTGACTTCCGGTCTGGATATCATACGTGTGTCACAATGGTAAAACATAAAATTAACATGTGTGAAGGCTGCACATGACTTGATACTTGTTTGACCCCTGGACAGTCAATAAAACACATGTGACCCCCTACACAGGAAATTGCACAAATTAGACATGTCATCTTTTGACACGTGTGTTGACGCACAGGACATAACACACACGTGACTATAGCTACCGGACAGGACATTACAAACGTGTGACTCCCGCACAGGATAAAACAGACGTGTTATCCTTTGATGAAATCTAACGCACGTGTGACACATAATCTTATTATCCTAAGACGTGACCGATGATACATATACAATATTGTATATAAGGTGACAACCTGTTAAATACGGACATCTAAGCTATAATATGTGTCCTGAAAATTCTTCCTTGAGAGACGTGACAATGGAGGGGTCAACATATTTTTAACTTTGACATGTGACAAATATTTCCATGTTTCCTTTTCTTTAAAATATCCAACAATTGCGCATACTGTAATTACAGTAAAAAAATCAAGCTTATTCAAACACAGATTATATATGACAAAACAGGCTAGCCTTATCTTTGGAAGTTAACAAATCACAAACAGTATACCAATACATTGGTAAATATTAAATTACGCCTGAATATAATTTTAAAATTGTTTTAAACTGTAAATGAATATTCCCGCTTGAAGTACACATACATTGAATAATATATTTAAGGATTAGCCAGGCAAAAGCTTATGTATTTTCAAATGATTTTCCATAAATTTATTTACAATAAGCTATAATTTAATGATAATTAACACTGTCTGGTTAAAATATGTGCTAGAGAAATATATTAAAGGCCCAATATACGTAGCTTTCGGCAAAACTTGAAGCAAAAATCTAGCCTAATACCTTTTAATATTTATAGATTTCGTTAAGATTAACTGATATCAGCAATATTCAAGATGAATTCTTTCGCGGTTTCCGGTACAGCATCATTTGTAAACACGCGTCCATTTCGAACCGTCTTCTACCTTCGGTTTGTTGTTGAAGTGGCCCCCACCTGAATTATTTTCAATTCTTTCGATTTTTTTTTCAAAAGTTTCTTGTTAGTTACCGCTCAGGTTTACTTCGTTTTAGGCTTATTTTTGCATGGTTATCAACTGGATTTTTTTTCAGAATTTTTCAGAATCGCGAAAATTTCCCTGAAGTTACGTATATTGGGCCTTTAAGCAGTTGGAAATATAGCATTAGGCATGCACTAAGAAAGATAACTCTTTTATTTGAAGTGATATTGGTTACCCAGTTTTCATGTTAGATTTGGCCCGGTGGAATGATGAGTTTAGATTTATTATTTATGATTTATAAGCCATTTTTTGCTCAGTAAGGATTTTTTTTACATGCACAATTTCTCTGTGTTTTTTCTTTATTTTTTTTTTGGGGGGGGGGGGGGGGGGAGTTGCCTTTTTTTCATCAATCTCCTAGAAATCCATCAAAATAATATTTGGAAATATTTGCAATACTAAAACTTTTAATTGTCAAAGTGAAATTCAATACAGAATAAAATAAATAGACAATTCAATTTCATGGACAATGATGATTTCCTTTATCATGGTCACTGATGATGTTATAATACTCTGTACCAAACCAACCTTGGGCATATTTGATTCTTAAGAAAACAAGAGTTGTCTCCCATTTTTGGAGGTATATGTATTTACGTAAATATACTATTACGACATCATTACTTTGCTAAGGAAACCAGTCTTCATTTTCTTGAACATTTATATTGGTTCCTAGCAATAATATTATAACTTTATAATGGAAATGACATATAATACCAATCAAAAGGGAGATAACTGTTTTTTACAGCCTAGCACAACAATGTATGGCTGCAAAATTAATTAAAATAAGAAAAGGAAAGAAACTAAAAAACAACTGTAATGAGAATTAAACCTTTGATGACAAATGTTTCTGAATTCATGGTTATATGGATGACAATTAAATATAACAAACAACAACAAAAAATTACTAACTCCCTGAAATAATTATGGTAGTATATATATATCTAGTTATCAAAATTGAAAAATGGTCACTAACTCAGCTTTGTTGCGAAAATTTTTATTTTTGATTTGACAATTTATTCCTGAAAACGAACCTACAAAATGTTTCCTCAGTTTAAATTTGCAAATCTATTGTTTTCCCAAAATTATTACAACAGTCAAAATCTATACTACAATTTAATGACTAATGCTCCTATATAAATGTACATTGTACATATTAGGATTTTACACTATCTTTTATTTCACCTTTTTGATGATAAGAATTCAGCAATTTACAAGTTGGCAATCAACAAATTTGCCTGACACTAATCAATTTCAAAGGGACTCATCCACCCCTGAGATTTCATAATGAACTATTCCAACCTTTGTATTGGAAAGCCTCAAATGTGACTTTAGGGGTGAATGAGTTAAAAGTCCCTCAACAGTAGTGTTACATATAGATATAAGTTAGATAAATAACAATATATAAACAATAAATAACAAGCTATAGGTAAGGATAAACAAAGACAAGAGGCCCATAGGGGTTTATCGCTCACCAGGTCGGTAATCCATTCTATAAATCTTACACTACTTAAAGTACATGTAAATCTATTTGTTCCTGGTTTCTTTAAAATGCAAGCTGAGATATTTATAAACCATTATTGACCATATTAAAATATCATCATTAAACATATTTTACCCTCAGCCTTGATTTTTGGTACATGCCATTTTTTTATAAAGTTGGATGAGTCCAAGCCTTAGGGTTTTTTCAGAAGAAGTTTATGGTATTGGACTCCTGACTCTGAGAACATGAAACAACTTAAGTCTACCATTGTAAAAAAATGACATGATATGTGATCGATGAATGACTTAGCAAAATCTTCAATCAAATACTTTTTCAGAGCTCAAATGGAATTGTTACCAATAACCCGAGTAATATAAAAAGTCAAATTTTATTTCCTTAAGCCTGCACAAGAACTGTGAACACATGAAAATGTGATCCAAAGGTGTGAGTCAAGGTAATACAAACATGTATCAGCAAGCCACAGACCAAAGTTATGAACCTAGACCTGATGGCTACTCAGAATAGGTTTTTGAAGCAAAAATTAGAAAAAAAATAAAAATGGGCTGTGCCATGGAATATAAGATCACAGGTAATTTTTGCCAGGTGAGCTGTCTAGATTTTACAAAGATTATATCCGCGCAAAACATACAACATTAAATAACACAACAAAGGCACAAGATAAAAACACAGGATAATCATTAAAAACATGTAACTGCAGACTTGCAATATGCAATACAGTGTAATTTGTCTAAACCGAATGTCATTGGGACCAACTTATTTTGCCGGTTAATACAGGTGTCCAGATTGTAGAGGTTTGATATGAGTTCCTAGGGAAATGCTGGGACAAAACTGTAAGGCTGGAATAGACAGAGATTTGAATTAGACCGTCAAATCACCACCTGAGATCATGTTTTGGATAGTTTGTGATTTTACAGGGTATAATCCGGGGTGACAACTGAAATCCGGGGAAAATTTGTCCCTGGATAGGGAGACATACAAAATCGTGGATAATGAAAAATTATAGCGATTTTCCGTGAGTACCACGGAGAATCCGGGGAGGTTGACACCTTTGCAGGCGCCGGTTTAGACAAGTTATACTGTATTTCATGTAACGTTCGTGAAAAATATTGACATTTGATTCAATTCATTATGACACTTTCCCTATGATGTTTTAGAAAAGAAACCTTCCAATCATATTGAAGTTTCAAGTTTCTATATGCTATTGTTCAACAATTACTGCAATAATTGAGTAATTGAATTATTGTGACAGTTTGTATGTTGATAAAGCGTTTTAGAAGACAATGCATATGATTGGTAGAAGGTACAATTTGAACTCTGGGGGATTGTCTCAACCAGTGTTCTGTAACACCTCTTGTCGTCACACTTATTATTAGATCAACACATATCACCAAGTATTATTTGGTCTGGGACACAATTAGCACACTGAATGTAAGTCAGCATGAAGGTTAATGGGAGAGGGGGTACATGTACAATTGAAATCTATCAAATGAACTTATTCCATCCTTTCACTACTATATCCTATAATGGAATTACCCAGATTAATGCACAGTAGAGTTAATTAACGTTACAAAG
This sequence comes from Mimachlamys varia, assembly GCA_947623455.1. NCBI lineage: Eukaryota > Metazoa > Mollusca > Bivalvia > Pectinida > Pectinidae > Mimachlamys > Mimachlamys varia. Next base: position 36,392,828 of record OX392538.1, on the reverse strand, counting down.
GGGTGAAATGGTTAAAGCACAATCACAAACAAGAGGTCCAGAGGGCCTGTATCGCTCATCTGGTTACATTAGTATCTATAGGATAAAAAGAGTTCCCCCTATTTGGCCCCACCCCTCTTGCCCCTTAGGGGTCAGAGTCACTATTTATGCAAAATTCTGTTCCCCTTCCTCCAAGGATGTTTCTAAGCATATTTGGTTCAAATGCATTCATAACGTTATGACTTAAGTAGCTATTTAATGAAAATACCTCTATTTCCCTTATTATGCCCCACCCCTCTGGCCCCTTGAGAGTCAGAGTCACCATTTATGCAAAATCTGTTTCTCTTCCTCCAAGGATGTTTCTGACCAAATTTGGTTCAAATGCATTCATAACTTTATGACCAGTAGTGATTTAAAGGAATTACCTCTATTTCCCCTGTTGGGTCCCACCCCTCTGGCCCCTTGAGGGTCAGAGTCACCATTTATGCAAAATCTGTTGCTCTTCCCCAGAGGATGTTTCTGACCAAATTTGGTCAAAATCCTATCAGGACTTTTTAACTTCTAAGCAAATGTTGACGGATGACAGACGGGCGGACGACGGATGCTGCACCATGGCATAAGCTCACTGGACCTTTGGTCAGGTGAGCTGAAAAAAACATACATTTACATAACCTGACTGGACTGACAACACGTACGAAAAAATTGGTACAAGTAAATAATTGAAAATTTTAAGCTTTTAAATATAATGAAAACAAATGGAATGCCCCATTATTGTGCTACAAATGTTCTAGCGTACAGAGTACTGGTCCCTAAGTTTCTGTAAAAAGTGCTGATTCAAATACAGCACTAAAATTCCATGTTCAATCACAACAAAAATAATCATAAACACTCTGAATCACGTGTAAAGCTCAAATATGTGAATTAGTATTTAGACATATGCAGTTAGTTTAAAATATTTTGATATTAATGCAACCAACACCTGATTCTGTGTATTAGTAAATATTTTTGAGTTATCCCCCTTAGTGACAAATAGCAGTTTTAAAGGTAGTATATATAATCTCCTTAATTCGATTCTTTTCTAATTATGAATGAATTTTATTATGGTATGCAATGTATTCCTGGTTACCTATCTAAACCATCTTCTGATAAATGCCTCAATGAGTACTAATAATAATATATAATTTATTATTACTAGTGTACTTACATGTAAAATTTTAAAAAAATATAAAAAAAAAATGCACATGTACATACAATGTAACATGTGTGAAAGGTAACAACCATTATATTTAGACTGGCATGTGATCACCATCAAAAGTTTGATAATCTCTTTCTTCCGGGCCATCAACATCAACATCAAAAGTTTGATATACTCTTTGTCCAGTCAACATCAAAAGTTTGATAATCTCTTTCTCCCATCAACATCAGTAGATGATATTCTCTTTTTCGAGTAAACTTTAAAAGTTTGATATTCTCTTTCTCGGTCAACATCAAAAGTTTGATATTCTCTTTCTCCGGTCAACATCAAAAGTTTGATATTCTCTTTCTCCCATCAACATCAAAAGATTGATATTCTATTTTTCCCATTTTTCACTGATCTGTATTTTGTTTAAGCTATGACTAATTTTCTCTTTTAATCAACATTTAAAGCTTAGCATAATACTTTTGATATTACATTCACAACAACTGAAAGAAAATATTTTTTCTTTTTAAATGAAATGATATCATTTGATGACAACACATATAGCAGCAACATTGGCTAAGGGGTGATTCTTGTGCCTGAATCATTCTCTCCAGACATGGAAGAAAATTAATCACTTCAACATTTGTTAGGTCTAGTAGAAAAACTCCAACTCACATTTTGGATTCTTTAAAATTTAAACTTGGTAACAATTAAGATGAGATTTTCCTACCACACCTAAAATGTGAAGGAAAATTACTAGCCAAAGTAGCCACCACTATGACATTTAGTGATGAAAAGTCCTTAAAACTATAGGCCTGTATGATATTAAAGTAAGCAGTTTGAACAAAATCCTGCAAAGATGATAATAAAAGTTCAATTTATGCATACTTCATAATGTATACTGAACAAGACATTTATGCTGCAAATCAAAAACAACTTGCTTCAATCTTTTTATTATTCCTCCTGTTCCAGTTATAAGTACATTGTATAGGAATTTTTTTCAGTATTTTCTGCATAAAAATACTTATGCAAATAATAAATGTGCTCCAATATCAAAAACAAAAATAGTCACCAGAGGGAGTAATAGTCAAAAGGGAAAACATTGCAAAACAGCCGAATTAGACCACAATATGCTATATGGCAATAGTACCTAAGCATAAAAATCTTTGGTACTACACAAAGAACATCAAAATGACAAAACATTAGCCCTTATTCACCAATTCGTAAGGAAAAAATATAAATTTATTGTAACAAAATAAAATTGATTTAAAAAACAAGATTTTGCCACATTTGTAGACATCAAATTTGGTCATATATACTCATTTATCAAATGATCAATAGTAAGTCTCTGTTGGTCTGTTGAAAAAATGTGTTTATAACTAAAATAAACAGCTATAGCATAATAATCTGAAAGTTTAAGCAACATACCTTCTTAGCTTTTATTTACATTACATACTGTAAACATATACATTTTAGTGATAATCTTATTTTAGCGCTTTATCCACTGAAAGGATCCCATTATTATATGATTGCACTATTTACAGTTTTTGTATATTGCTCTCTACAGTAAGTATTATGCTTGTGCCAATTCGTCATTGCAAAAATCTGTTTAAACTTGGTTATCCATTTATATTTGAGTACACCAATATAAGAATGCTTCAAGATCCGGGTGGGGTTATTAGCAGGCATGGGCTTATTACCAGATAACAATAAATATAACCTGACTCACTGAACATAACAGAAGTTACTATGTATACCGATGTAAAGATGGGTCATACTCGGTTATCAGACGAGTAAACATTAGTCTGTACCAGTTGTAGGACTTCATCTATAAATGGACGTTCAGCAGCGCTTGGCTTCATCAGCCGTAATATTGTCTCCTGTATCCCACCTGAATATCTGTAGAGGAAAGAAGTTCAATTTTCAATACAAGCTACCACTATTAAGTCCCTGGATAAAATTGATCAAATTTCCTTGATAGCTGGGGTTTTTCAGGCTAAAGATGAGTTATGACCAATAGTGTGTTATTTTCAACAACCAGAACCTTTCAAAAAGAGGCCCAATTTATAACTTGATCCCTTTCTATTCATTTTTTTTTTTAACATTTGACCCTTCACCCTGTGACCTTCATGAGACTTGTTCAATGCTTTGTAGTTGACCTTTGACAGTTGTCATCCACCTTGCAAAACAACAAAACAAATACCGTATGAATCTAAGCTTCATAGTTCTACTGAAGAAGATGTTTACAGTCTTAACAAATCTGAATCCAACGACCAGAGGGTGAACAAGCAGGCTTGGTTTAATATAAGTAACATAAAGTTTATACCACATCAGACAACACAGGAAGAGTTACCTACCCTGAATTTTCTGGAAACTTGACATTTCCACTGAGTACAGCCAGAGCAATACTGTCGCCTCTCTGATAGGCCCGGTCGAATGGAGACTCAAGGAACGCCAGTGCATATAAGGTACAGCCCAGTGACTGAGGACAAATGTATGAAAGTTTGATTAAAAAGAGTTCTAAATTGTGCAGTATTTACACAAGCAAATTTTTAAATGAAGGTTTAGAATTAGTTAAAAATAATGTTCAGGCCTAGATTATGATAAAGTGCACTGTATAAATGCAAATATTTGTGAGGGTTTTATTTAGTGAATTTGAGAATGTGTTCAAATTCATGAAAATAGAACCCTTGTGAATATTTTGAGATAGTTTCCATTAACATTCATGCTTCACATGAAGCTTTTTACCTTAATGTGTTTTATATAACATATACACACCATGTTTACGTTACTTTCATACCTGTTAACCCTCCCTTATTAGGAGGGAGACTGCCTAATTTTGAATAAAAATTTACCAATCTCCCTCATTCAAGTCCAAACCCACACAAACTCAAAATCTACATCCTAAGGTCAAATGATATCCTAGTCACTGCAGGGTATGTGTAATGGTCATAACAGGTGTGTCTGGACCAAATGACTATTTTTTTAAGTTAGTTTGATACATAAAAAGGGAATGACTAATTGAGCAAGGTAGTTAGTTTCAGTCACATGCTTTTTCCCTCATTGTAAATGTGGAAAGAGGGAGCTAGCTAGTTAGAACTCCCTCATTGGAAATGTGGAAAGAGGGAGCTAGCTAGTTAGAACTCCCTCATTGGAAATGTGGAAAGAGGGAGCTAGCTAGTTAGAACTCCCTCATTGGAAATGTGAAAAGAGGGAGCTAGCTAGTTAAAGCTCCCTCATTGGAAATGTGGAAAGAGGGAGCTAGCTAGTTAGAACTCCCTCATTGGAAATGTGGAAAGAGGGAGCTAGCTAGTTAAAGCTCCCTCATTGGAAGTATGGAAAGAGGGAGCTAGCTAGTTGAAGCTCCCTCATTGGATGTATGGAAAGAGGGAGCTAGCTAGTTAAAGCTCCCTCATTGGAATTGTGGAAAGAGGGAGCTAGGCTAGCAAGAGCTCCCTCATTGGAAGTATGGAAAGAGGGAGCTAGCTAGTTAGAACTCCCTCATTGGAAGTATGGAAAGAGGGAGCTAGCTAGTTAAAGCTCCCTCATTGGAAGTGTGGAAAGAGGGAGCTAGCTAGTTAAAGCTCCCTCATTGGAAATGTGGAAAGAGGGAGCTAGGCTAGCAAGAGCTCCCTCATTGGAAATGTGGAAAGAGGGAGCTAGCTAGTTAAAGCTCCCTCATTGGAAATGTGGAAAGAGGGAGCTAGGCTAGCAAGAGCTCCCTCATTGGAAATGTGGAAAGAGGGAGCTAGCTAGTTAAAGCTCCCTCATTGGAAATGTGGAAAGAGAGAGCTAGGCTAGCAAGAGCTCCCTCATTGGAAGTGTGGAAAGAGGGAGCTAGGCTAGCAAGAGCTCCCTCATTGGAAATGTGGAAAGAGGGAGCTAGCTAGTTAGAACTCCCTCATTGGAAGTGTGGAAAGAGGGAGCTAGCTAGTTAGAACTCCCTCATTGGAAATGTGGAAAGAGGGAGCTAGCTAGTTAGAACTCCCTCATTGGAAGTATGGAAAGAGGGAGCTAGCTAGTTAGAACCCCCTCATTGGAAGTGTGGAAAGAGGGAGCTAGCTAGTTGAAGCTCCCTCATTGGAATTGTGGAAAGAGGGATCTAGCTAGTTAGAACTCCCTCATTGGAAATGTGGAAAGAGGGAGCTAGCTAGTTAAAGCTCCCTCATTGGAAATGTGGAAAGAGGGAGCTAGCTAGTTAGAACTCCCTCATTGGAAATGTGGAAAGAGGGAGCTAGCTAGTTAAAGCTCCCTCATTGGAAGTATGGAAAGAGGGAGCTAGCTAGTTGAAGCTCCCTCATTGGATGTATGGAAAGAGGGAGCTAGCTAGTTAAAGCTCCCTCATTGGAATTGTGGAAAGAGGGAGCTAGGCTAGCAAGAGCTCCCTCATTGGAAGTATGGAAAGAGGGAGCTAGCTAGTTAGAACTCCCTCATTGGAAGTATGGAAAGAGGGAGCTAGCTAGTTAAAGCTCCCTCATTGGAAGTGTGGAAAGAGGGAGCTAGCTAGTTAAAGCTCCCTCATTGGAAATGTGGAAAGAGGGAGCTAGGCTAGCAAGAGCTCCCTCATTGGAAATGTGGAAAGAGGGAGCTAGCTAGTTAAAGCTCCCTCATTGGAAATGTGGAAAGAGGGAGCTAGGCTAGCAAGAGCTCCCTCATTGGAAATGTGGAAAGAGGGAGCTAGCTAGTTAAAGCTCCCTCATTGGAAATGCGGAAAGAGAGAGCTAGGCTAGCAAGAGCTCCCTCATTGGAAGTGTGGAAAGAGGGAGCTAGGCTAGCAAGAGCTCCCTCATTGGAAATGTGGAAAGAGGGAGCTAGCTAGTTAGAACTCCCTCATTGGAAGTGTGGAAAGAGGGAGCTAGCTAGTTAGAACTCCCTCATTGGAAATGTGGAAAGAGGGAGCTAGCTAGTTAGAACTCCCTCATTGGAAGTATGGAAAGAGGGAGCTAGCTAGTTAGAACCCCCTCATTGGAAGTGTGGAAAGAGGGAGCTAGCTAGTTGAAGCTCCCTCATTGGAATTGTGGAAAGAGGGAGCTAGCTAGTTAGAACTCCCTCATTGGAAATGTGGAAAGAGGGAGCTAGCTAGTTAAAGCTCCCTCATTGGAAATGTGGAAAGAGGGAGCTAGCTAGTTAGAACTCCCTCATTGGAAATGTGGAAAGAGGGAGCTAGCTAGTTAAAGCTCCCTCATTGGAAGTATGGAAAGAGGGAGCTAGCTAGTTGAAGCTCCCTCATTGGATGTATGGAAAGAGGGAGCTAGCTAGTTAAAGCTCCCTCATTGGAATTGTGGAAAGAGGGAGCTAGCTAGTTAAAGCTCCCTCATTGGAAATGTGGAAGGAGGGAGCTAGGCTAGCAAGAGCTCCCTCATTGGAAGTATGGAAAGAGGGAGCTAGCTAGTTAGAACTCCCTCATTGGAAGTATGGAAAGAGGGAGCTAGCTAGTTAGAACTCCCTCATTGGAAGTATGGAAAGAGGGAGCTAGCTAGTTAAAGCTCCCTCATTGGAAATGTGGAAGGAGGGAGCTAGGCTAGCAAGAGCTCCCTCATTGGAAGTATGGAAAGAGGGAGCTAGCTAGTTAGAACTCCCTCATTGGAAGTATGGAAAGAGGGAGCTAGCTAGTTAAAGCTCCCTCATTGGAAGTGTGGAAAGAGGGAGCTAGCTAGTTAAAGCTCCCTCATTGGAAATGTGGAAAGAGGGAGCTAGGCTAGCAAGAGCTCCCTCATTGGAAATGTGGAAAGAGGGAGCTAGCTAGTTAAAGCTCCCTCATTGGAAATGTGGAAAGAGGGAGCTAGGCTAGCAAGAGCTCCCTCATTGGAAATGTGGAAAGAGGGAGCTAGCTAGTTAAAGCTCCCTCATTGGAAATGTGGAAAGAGAGAGCTAGGCTAGCAAGAGCTCCCTCATTGGAAGTGTGGAAAGAGGGAGCTAGGCTAGCAAGAGCTCCCTCATTGGAAATGTGGAAAGAGGGAGCTAGCTAGTTAAAGCTCCCTCATTGGAAATGTGGAAAGAGGGAGCTAGCTAGTCAGAACTCCCTCATTGGAAGTATGGAAAGAGGGAGCTAGCTAGTTGAAGCTCCCTCATTGGAAGTGTGGAAAGAGGGAGCTAGCTAGTTGAAGCTCCCTCATTGGAATTGTGGAAAGAGGGAGCTAGCTAGTTAGAACTCCCTCATTGGAAGTGTGGAAAGAGGGAGCTAGCTAGTTAGAACTCCCTCATTGGAAGTATGGAAAGAGGGAGCTAGCTAGTTAGAACCCCCTCATTGGAAGTGTGGAAAGAGGGAGCTAGCTAGTTGAAGCTCCCTCATTGGAATTGTGGAAAGAGGGAGCTAGCTAGTTAGAACTCCCTCATTGGAAGTGTGGAAAGAGGGAGCTAGCTAGGTAAAGCTCCCTCATTGGAAGTATGGAAAGAGGGAGCTAGCTAGTTAAAGCTCCCTCATTGGAAATGTGGAAAGAGGGAGCTAGCTAGTTAGAACCCCCTCATTGGAAATGTGGAAAGAAGGAGCTAGCGAGTTAGAACCCCCTCATTGGAAATGTGGAAAGAGGGAGCTAGCTAGTTAGAACCCCCTCATTGGAAATGTGGAAAGAGGGAGCTAGCTAGTTAGAACTCCCTCATTGGAAGTATGGAAAGAGGGAGCTAGCTAGTTAGAACTCCCTCATTGGAAGTGTGGAAAGAGGGAGCTAGCTAGTTAGAACCCCCTCATTGGAAATGTGGAAAGAGGGAGCTAGCTAGTTAGAACTCCCTCATTGGAAATGTGGAAAGAGGGAGCTAGCTAGTTAGAACCCCCTCATTGGAAGTATGGAAAGAGGGAGCTAGCTAGTTAGAACTACCTCATTGGAAATGTGGAAAGAGGGAGCTAGGCTAGCAAGAGCTCCCTCATTGGAAATGTGGAAAGAGGGAGCTAGCTAGTTAGAACTCCCTCATTGGAAATGTGGAAAGAGGGAGCTAGCTAGTTAGAACTACCTCATTGGAAGTTTCAGATGTTAACACCTATGCACTTTACTGATCATTCAAACTCTTCCTGATTTGATCCTTTCCAAGATAGACACAAAAATAAAACTTATTTTGGCTATATATAACGAGACAATGAAAATAAATATTTACCCAGATGTCTGTCCGTTCATCCACAGTTGTTCCTACCTCTGCATTAAAGAGTTCCGGTGCTCTGTATAACATTGAACACCTCTCTGCTGCTTCATCCTATAAATAGAAACACTAATCAGAACAAGTGCATGTGATTTTCTGTGAAAGTGAATCTTTTCGCAGATGGAATTTTTCGCTTCAGCAGCCTCCTTACTGTTCAGAGTATGGAAATATCACATTGTGAGTCATGCTGTTTGGTTATGTGTGTCTATAATACTATTATACATTACAGATTTTGAAAAGAGTTTAACATATTGGCGTGTGTATAAACAATGTATATATGCATAAATTTAGTACAAGTGAAATAAGCGAAAATTTCCTGACCACGAATAATTCCACTTTTACAGTATAAGCTTAAGGACTTTCATCTGACCTTGTCACTATTCATGTTCTGATTTTGGATATACTGCAGTGTATTTATACCTGTAGTGCTCTCCCTATAGAAAGTGTACAGATCACTCAGCTAGTGTTCCCCCTCATCTCTAATCATGTTCTGATTTTGGATATACAACAGTGTATTTATACCTGTAGTGCTCTCCCTATAGAAAGTATACAGATCACTCAGCTAGTGTCCCCCTCATCTCTATTCACGTTCAGGGTTTTGATATACTTCAGTTTATTTATACCTGTAGTGCTCTCCCTACAGAAGGTATACAGATCACTCAGCTAGTGTCCCCCTCATCTCTATTCACGTCCAGGGTTTTGATATACTTCAGTTTATTTATACCTGTAGTGCTCTCCCTACAGAAGGTATACAGATCACTCAGCTAGTGGCCCCCTCGTCTCTATTCACATTCAGGGTTGCGATATAGTTCAGTATATTTATACCTGTAGCGCTCTCCCTATAGAAGGTGTGCTAATCTCCACTCTGGCTTTGGCGGCTGATCCGAGATCCATCAAGACTGCCTGTCCGTCATCTGACAGCATCACGTTGGCTGGTTTGATATCTCTGTATAAGGTGTAACAAAGGACTTGTAAAATCTCTCAGTATCTATCAACATCACTGTTACCTAATGAGGACTTGACACAGTATAAACTTTAAACGTACATACTTAAGTGGTTATCTCATTTAAAAAAAATTTGCACTAAAAGCATTTGGCTAAATTACGACAGTGCTATTAATAGTTTCTGTATAAGACTTTCTGCAGCAAGAATTGTGAGTACACCAATTTCAATTCATTATTGCATTCAACTCTTTCAATTCGGTTGAGGGGGAAGGGGGGGTGGTGGTGTCAGATCCCAGTTGTAAGTCCCATTGCTCTCTACACCCCTGGAATATATCATGGCAAAACTGAAGGCTCTGTGTGTGCCACCTTGTTGATAAGGAAAGAAGACTGGTTCGACCCTTTGATGTACATCAAAAGAATCTCATGGTCACACAACAGTAAAAATTTACAAGCTTTGTATTCGTTTGCAGCTCCTTTGTATTCTTAAAAAGACAGGCATCAGTCTAGTGACTTAAGTTTTTGTTAACCTGAGCGTGCCTTCAGTTTTGCCATGACATATATCAGGGGTGTAGAGAGCAAAGGTGATCATAACCCCTGGATATCGAGGATGTCCATTTTGGTACCACACCAAAAGCTAGCTACTCACCTGTGTGCATAAGGAGGATTGTGCTTGTGCATAACTTTGAGGCCCTGACACAGACCCAGGAAAATCTCCCAGATCCTCTGCTCTGGTAGCTTGTCTGACTTCTTCGCCAGTCTCTCCATAATATCCTGAGCTGATCCTTTCTAAAGGATAAATTACAAAAGAAATATTCATTTGTTTACATTTTTTTAACAGATATTATCAAACTTTTGCTGGTATATATCAGATTTCTTTCATAATTTTTAAAATAACTTTTTTTTCAATCTGACTGAAATGCTGATCTAAACAGTCACTCCATTACTCTCTGTTTCAGGTGACCTAAAATGGGTTCTACGTACCTCCCACAATTTGAAAAAATAAAATATATAAACTAAATTGTCCAATTTTCTTTTTATGTTTATGAAGAGATCGTTGTTGTGAGGAGATCTTTGGTTTGGGGAGATCTTTGGTGTGAGAAGATCTTTGGTTGCAGGAAATTGTCAGTGTGTAAGGGGAGTGTTGATGTGTGACAGACATCGTTGATGTGAGGAGATCTTCAGTGTGTGAGTGGTGTGTTGATGTGTGACAGACATCTTTGGTGTGAGGAGATCTTTGGTGTTTGAGGAGATCTTCATTGTGTGAGGAGATCGTCTGTGTGAGGGGAGTGTTGATGTGAGACAGACATCGTTGGTGTGAGGAGATCTTCAGTGTGTGAGGAGATCTTCAGTGTGTGAGGAGATCTTCAGTGTGTGAGGGGATCTTCAGTGTGTGAGGGGATCTTCAGTGTGTGAGGGGATCTTCAGGGTGTGAGGAGATCTTCAGTGTTTGAGGGGATCTTCAGTGTGTGAGGGGATCTTCAGTGTGAGGAGATCTTCAGTGTGTGAGGAGATATTCAGTGTGTGAGGAGATCTTCAGTGTGTGAGGAGATCTTCAGTGTGTGAGGGGATCTTCGGTGTGTGAGGAGATCTTCAGTGTGTGATATCTTCATTGTGTGAGGAGATCTTCAGTGTGTGAGGGGATCTTCAGTGTGTGAGGAGATCTTCAGTGTGTGAGGAGATCTTCAGTGTGTGAGGAGATCTTCAGTGTGTGAGGGGATCTTCAGTGTGTGAGGAGATCTTCAGTGTGTGAGGAGATCTTCAATGTGTGAGGAGATCTTCAGTGTGTGAGGAGATCTTCTGTGTGTGCGGAGATCTTCAGTGTGTGAGGAGATCTTCATTGTGTGAGGAGATCTGCATTGTGTGAGGAGATCTTCAGTGTGTGAGGAGATCTTCAGTGTGTGAGGGGATCTTCAGTGTGTGAGGGGGTCTTCAGTGTGTGAGGGGATCTTCAGTGTGTGAGGGGATCTTCAGTGTGTGAGGAGATCTTCAGTGTGTGAGGGGATCTTCAGTGTGTGAGGAGATCTTCAGTGTTTGAGGAGATCTTCAGTGTGTGAGGAGATCTACAGTGGGTGAGGGGATCATCAGTGTGTGAGGAGATATTCAGTGTGTGCGGAGATCTTCATTGTGTGAGGAGATCTTCAGTGTGTGAGGGGATCATCAGTGTGTGAGGAGATCTTCAGTGTGTGAGGGGATCTTCAGTGTGTGAGGAGATCTTCAGTGTGTGAGGAGATCTTCATTGTGTGAGGAGATCTTCAGTGTGTGAGGAGATCTTCAGTGTGTGGGGAGATCTTCAGTGTGTGAGGAGATCTTCAGTGTGTGAGGGGATCTTTGGTGTGTGAGGGGATCTTTGGTGTGTAAGGAGATCTTCAGTGTGTGAGGAGATCTTCAGTGTGTGAGGAGATCTTTGGTGTGAGATCTTCAGTGTGTGAGGAGATCGTCAGTGTGTGAGGAGATCTTCAGTGTGTGAGGAGATCTTCAGTGTGTGAGGAGATCTTCAGTGTGTGAGGAGATCTTCATTGTGTGAGGGGATCTTCAGTGTGTGAGGGGATCTTCAGTGTGTGAGGAGATCTTCAGTGTGTGAGGGGATCTTCAGTGTGTGAGGAGATCTTCAGTGTGTGAGGGGATCTTCAGTGTGTAAGGAGATCTCCAGTGTGTGAGGATAGTGTCAAAGTGTAACAGACACTCACACTGTAGTAAGGCATCACGATGAGGACCTCACTGATGATGTCAAGTGTCTTGGTATATTTGTCCACTTGTACCATGGAGGACACCTCCAGGGGGATGAGGTTCGTATGTTTGAACGTTTTCATCAGTTCCACCTCCTGCATAGCGGTCCTCTCCTCATCTTTTGAGTGACATGTGATCCGCTTTAGAGCGTATGTTCTATGTGAGCGAGCATCTTCGATTAAGTCAACATAGCTGAATCCCCTAAAAGCATATCACAAATAAACACATGTAATTCTTAAGAATTGATTCGAAGATTAGTTTCACTGTTTTTGATTATGCAAATAGGATTTATACACATATTTGTTTTTGTCTCATTTGCAATAAAAATACTGCAGTTATAAATCAATTCAAACCACTCATATTTTCTATACAAATACAGGTATTCCATATTTTAACCTTGAAAAGAAATATCAAAACAAAAGCTACAGAGATTTGTTCAAAATGATAACAAGACAAGGTCGGATTGGTCAAGTGGTTAACACTCCGGCCTTCAATGCAGGCGGCCGAGATTTGACCTCTGAAGTTGTCGTATACATGGATTATTCAATATGCATGGATATTTCTAAGAAAGTACTTTTCTCCCAGGTGGTGTATAAAATAGTCCGAGGTGAGTGATGCAATATCTGTGCTGTAGGATTCAAAACAGATGGCACGATATAAATGATGCTGTTAGAAGCATGGTCAGTCTACCAACAGAACACAATACATCTCCAGCACACATGCAGATATACGAACACAGGAAAATATTACTCACGTGACATAGGATTAGAAGTAAGCCCCTGATAAGGCAGCTCTTGCAAACTTCTCAAAATCATATATGTGAATTGTATAACTAAATTGCCTGAGAGTAGCTTATGTTAGTTTGATAGAGCGCTATATATGAAATGTTGCATAGTGTAACTTGTCTAAACTGGGCCCTGAGTAATGTGAATCCCTGTCTATTCCAGCCTTACTATATGGTCCAGCATTTCCCTTCCAACTGATATCCTACCACTACAAACTGGATACCTGTGTAAACATTTGGTCCAAGTTAATATTGTGGATTAGACAGGTTACACTGTATTATCAATATGACAAATTAAAGTCTTTAAAGCATAGCTTTACTAAATCTCTGATATTTCCTGGGAAACGTTCATGTACTGGTTCAGAAAGAGATAAAATTTCCATACTTTAAAGTCAGCAAGTCGAAAAAAACAGCTTCTCAAGCAACGACAGAGATATATGCAACAGACATCAGCTGAAAGATATTCCTGTTATTTTCAACATTCAAGCAATAACCGATGAAGGCCGAGTGTGATGTAATGTAACTGTGTGATGTAACGTAAATGTGTGACCTGTTTCTGGTTTCCCCACTGCTACTTCCGGACGAAAAAAAATCAAAGACAAGGAATAGTAACAAGGGGAAACAACTTTGTTTACACACGCATGCGTTACTATTCAAGAGTTTCGTTTGGGTTCCGAAGGTGCCCGAAAGCTACGCTCTAGCTATTTAAATAATCTAAAGTATTTACCCTTCTCCAAGTCTGGAGCGTACAATGAATCGTCTGTCGCTGATTCGGAGACTTTCTCTACCGCAGACACATCCCATCTTCAGTAAGTAGGTCAGGCCAATGGAATTCATTTAATAACCAATGATCTGTAACCCACTGCCAATACCATCCTTCAACACACCTACAAAACAAACAAATCAAAAAAAGTTTTATACAGGAATAAACATTTTATATGTATCCATATATATTCAGGCATGGCAGAACAGTGGTAGGAAGTCGAGCTAGCTCTAGATCTAGTCCAAATGGGTTGTGGTATGGAGTCGCGGCATGACACTGTTTTATGTCTTTGAGCAAGATACTTTACTCCATTTGCTCCAGTCTTATCAGCTGTAACTGGAAATGTGTGTTTGTAAAAGGTAAACCCAGGACTTTCAAACTATGTATGTATACATACATGCATTCGTATGTGTATACATAATTGGACAGGAAAAAATGTGTGACCATGCAGACCGGGGTTCAAACCAAAGACCTTCGAATATTCTGAACTCTAGACGGACGCTCAACCATTTGAGCTATCTGGTTGCCAACTTTTGAATGTGTATTATTAGATATTAATGAACCTATACAAAGGCATCTCTTACAGGACTATACTGGCAACCACAAAACATAGTTTGGAAGACCTGGATTCAAATTTTAGTTGACCCTGCTGCATTTTCCCACTCCTACAAATGTAGCTGTAGATCTTCAAATAAATATCTGCTTTACTTTCGCATTAATTGTTAAACATTGATGAATCATATCAATTAGCCTGAGTTTCCTAGGGCCCGACATCATATCTGGTTTGGGGCCAGAGTGCACAGCCATATAAAAATGTGGAATTTGACTGATGCCAGGGAGTGGGAGTATCAGGGAGTGATCTTGACTATAGTCAACAACAAGATGCGATCCTGAAATTTTCTGAACAACAATATATTTGAGATCTCAGCCACCAAAACGTTTCGGATAATTCCACATTACATACAGAAATGCGCTCTTGACCCACACCAGAAATGTGAAAATGATTAAGTTTGCTGTGATAGGCACAACAGTGGAAACTCAGGTTCATATCAATGCAACAGTCTGAGTCATATATCAGATATCTGATCTCAAAGTAATTAACTAATATCTAAGTTGTTTCCCTAATGGATATGCTTTCATCACTCTCCACTAATAGCACATATGGTACATTGTGTATAAGTCTTTTTCTTTTTTTTGTGTGAGTCATATATACTGTATGAGAGAGAAAAAATCCTGTATCATCAATGCAATGAATGCCATGTTCCAATTGTTTATTGCATGTACATAGTTTGACAGTTGTTGGGCAGAATTCGTTGCAATAACAGCCAGATGAAGATGATGTTTGTGTTGAGAACAGATTCGATGCTGCAACAGCAGCTGCATCAATCACATATATATGATGCACTAAAATTGATTATTTATTGTATCACTGAACATATAAACATTTTCTGTTAGCCCATTTCACATTTAAACAATGTCATTACCCTTGTATTGCCGTCGATTACTCTGGAATATGTTCCTTCTTTGCAACTTTTAGTATTTTGACAGCAGGTGTCGTGGCAATTTCCAGTTTCAGCAACAATACGGTGTCAATTCACAGCTTGATGGCATATTACTTAGACAATCTTAGGTAAAACTTGGTAAAGACTCAGATGTTTGGCATGACTAATAAAAAGAACTGTTTATTTCCGGAATATTAGATCTTGAATTATTTCATAGTTTAAAATAATTTAATAAAAGAAAATAAACAGTTGTTACTTATTGATTTAAATAATTGTTATTTTTAAGTTTGATATGTTGATATACTTTTTTTAAACTAAATTTATTTTAATTACGGACATACTTTCATGTGCGCTTTTAATTTTAGAGTACAACCACTCACTTCCTTTGCGTCATCCTTCATCGAATTATCAATCATGGCAGATCCAAAATATGCAAATTTACCTGGAATTGTAAGTATATCTTGACTATATATTGAATATGTCGTATGCTTTCTTAAAATAAAATAATCAGTTGTGTTTAAAATAGTAATTTAAGGTTAGAAGCACTTCCAAGCGAATGAGGGCGTTGTCAGATCGATCGGCTGTTGACACTTTTGACTGATCACCTCAGCATCTGACAGTTGCTGGATTCTGACTGTCAGTGATAACATGCATATGTACAGTTGCTGGTTGACAAAGCTTTGTTACTGATTCAGTTATCACACGCTCTCTGTCAAATAGCATTTCGATGAAATGCAATCGGTCCAATGGCTAAAGGTACTGAAGCACCAAATCTGGTCAAATTAGTGGAAGCTTGCATTGGCACTGGCATTTGAAGGGGAAATAAGTTATTATTATGTTTAGGTATACATACAACGTGAATATCACAATAAAAAAAAATTTGACATAAAATATCTGATGATGATATATCACAGTCAGGTGTTATGGTTATTATTTAAACTACAGTCTATATTATAAAATAGATGGAAAATATTATACAGCTGGAAATAATAAATTCAACCTTTTTCTGGGATAACCATGAAATTAATTTATTGCTTAATTCCATTAGGGTCCCTGATATAAGTACAGTGGATTCCACTTAATATCACCCCTGTTAATATCACATTCCTCTTTATATCATGTTTTTCCAAAGCACCATTTTCCCCATCGTCGGAAACCCACGGTACACTTCTCTGACGTTTGCATCCCGTGGGCCAGAATCGGTATAAACCTTCGATTCCCCGAATAGAAGTTTATTCAGAGATTTCGACCAATCAGAATGGTCGTTTCCCGTGACACTATGTTGGATCATTTTACTGTGACCACGACCAGTATGTTTCTGTAGGCATGACGCCGATGACAATCGCCGTATGGAAGGACCTTATATTTTAATCACAATCGACACAATTATAACACAATCGACAAGTTTTGTTGACAGGCGGTGCTACAAACGAAACGGGATATCCCGGCTTGATGTCCCGGCTGTATGTAGTCACGGCCGAAACAATCGATATGATTGGCTACTATTTTAGTACGAAAACGAGAGTTTCTTTTCATTTTAGCCCACAGGATGCAAACGTCAGAAAAGTGTACCATGGGTTTCCGACGATGCATTTTCCCCTCAATATAATCTATGGAATTTTATTTGGTTAATATCATATATTTTGAGGTGACTTTCTCTTAATATTATGTTTTTTTAAACCAATCACACAACATATCCAGAAAATGATGTCATTTTCATTGATTCAAGATACAACTTGTACAAACTATCGCATAGAAAATAAAAAAAAAAAAAGTGTTCTTTTTATGAAATAATGTTATCTATAGATTGATACGTATACATTTTCATATGTACATTGAATAGCTTACTTTTAGTTATGGAGATTGAAAAAGACAATAGATTTAGTGAAAAAACATGTTTCTCATAATGTCACATTCCTGTTATGTCATGTTTTGGCTGACAATTGCAACATGATATAAAGAGGATTGCACTGTATATTTAGAATGGAGATCTGCATGGAGATCACTGTTTGATGGAAACACATTTGAATGAAAATCACTGTAAAGAGTACAGGGCTTTTTTTGGGGGGGGGGGGGGTTAATTGGGGCCGTTAAATAAATTATTTCATGTTTAAGCCAAATTCCCAGCATTTGCAGTTTACTCCTGAAAAAATCTTTCTTAATTCACCAATTTTCTTCCCAAAATAAGACAAAATGGCCCTATCCCAAACTTATGAGGAAAAAAAACCAGGAGTATGTGTCAAATATAACCTGTTTCTCATTTTTGTAGAATTAAAGGAAAAAATCAACTTTGCCCCTAAAAAAATGTTTACTATATGAGTATATTTACATTTGCTCTGCTTTTCCCATTGACACAAAATTAAAGGTAAAAGGCAGTTGCTGTCATAAGCCTATAACACCCAGTGCCTTTAGACTATAACAACATTTGCTATTGTGACGTCATCAATCTCTATTGTGACCTCATTACTTTCATTTTTGTCTGTCTTGATTTGCTGTTCAAAATTGGTTCTAAGTAACTAAATAAAGCACAAAAATTCTATCTAAATGTAAATATAAGTAATGTGCTTTATTCAGTTTGTCATCAATAGCAATGTGTGTTATAGGACTGTAACAATATTTGCTAAAACATTCATTGCTGAAATAAATTAATGTTAATGATTCACTGCCTTCTTATTTACTATTGCTTAAAATTCTAATTTGTCTGTATGACTATAACATTTAATTGTTAAGTAAAATTTTATGCTGTTTGTTGCAGGATTTGAACTCACCTGATGTGTTTGAGACGAGTGACCTTCCTGAAGATGATCAGGCTATGAAGTCTGAGCCAGTGGTAAACAATTTATCTATATCTGTGGTAGCTTTAAAGTCTGAGCCAGTGGTAAACAATTTGTCTATATCTGTGGTAGCTTTAAAGTCTGAGCCAGTGGTAAACAATTTGTCTATATCTGTGGTAGCTTTAAAGTCTGAGCCAGTGGTAAACAATTTATCGAATATCTGTGGTAGCTTTAAAGTCTGAACCAGTGGTAAACAATTTGTCTGTATCTGTGGTAGCTTTAAAGTCTGAGCCAGTGGAAAACAATTTGTCTCTATCTGTGGTAGCTTTAAAGTCTGAACCAGTGGAAAATAATTTGTCTCTATCTGTGGTAGCTTTAAAGTCTGAGTCAGTGGTAAACAAATTGTTTCTATCTGTGGTAGCTTTAAAGTCTGAGCCAGTGGTAAACAATTTATCTATTTCTGTGGTACTATAAAGTCTGAGCCAGTGGTAAACAATTTGTTTTTATTTGTGGTACTTTAAAGTCTGGGCCAGTGGTAAACAATTTGTCTATATCTGTGGTACTTTAAAGTCTAAGCCAGTAGTAAACAATTTGTCTATATCTGTGGTAGCTTTGAAGTCTCAGCCAGTGGTAAACAATTTGTCTATATCTGTGGTACTTTAAAGTCTAAGCCAGTAGTAAATAATTTGTCTCTATCTGTGGCAGCTTTGAAGTCTCAGCCAGTGGTAAACAATTTGTCTATATCTGTGGTACTTTAAAGTCTGAGCCAGTGGTTAACAATTTGTCTCTATCTGTGGTACTTTAAAGTCTGAGCCAGTGGTTAACAATTTGTCTCTATCTGTGGTACTTTAAAGTCTGAGCCAGTGGAAAACAATTTGTCGGTATCTGTGGTAGCTTTAAAGTCTGAACCAGTGGTAAACAATTTATCTTTATCTGTGATACTTTAAAGTCTGAGCCAGTGGTAAACAATTTATCTATATCTGTGGTAGCTTTAAAGTCTGAACCAGTGGAAAACAATTTGTCTATATCTGTGGTAGCTTTAAAGTCTGAACCAGTGGTAAACAATTTGTCTATATCTGTGGTAGCTTTAAAGTCTGAGTCAGTGGTAAACAATTTGTCTCTATCTGTGGTACTTTAAAGTCTGAGTCAGTGGTAAACATTTTGTCTCTATCTGTGGTAGATTTAAAGTCTGAGCCAGTGGTTAACAATTTGTCTCTGTCTGTGGTAGCTTTAAAGCCTGAGCCAGTGGAAAACAATTTGTCTTTATCTGTGGTAGCTTTGAGCAAGAGAGAATTTGTCTTTTGTTCATATCAGTAGACTAGTCTGTCTATAGGAACCAAGAGAGTGAGGATTCAATTGGTAGTGGAAGCACGCTTTTCTTATTCCTGTTTCAAATAACTTGTCAGTTGCCATTCCTGATCATGGTGTTCAAGGGCAAACATATTAAAAAAAAGGGGGGGGGGGGGGGGAGTAGTGTGGCAGGTTTTAATCATACATATAGTAGGTACAATCTCATTTGAGATCAAGGAAATTCCCTTTAATGGAAGAGCATCTGACTAGTAACGTGTAGATTGAGGGTTTGACCTCATTATCTATCCTGTTACATATGATCATTATACATAGAGTTCAGAAAGTTCTAGCTATAATGCAGTATCTGTATTTTGTTAAGGTTAACAATTTTTCTTGGCAATTATAATAATAAGCTTGGGATAGCAAAACTGCTTTAAAAGAGTGCTTTATTTTATCAATTTGGATGAAACCGTTTAGAATTTTATAAAACAATTCATCCATCTGAAAATATGTACAGATGGACAAGTTTATAATTTAACCTGTTAGTAAGGTAAATTTAAACTGCTGATAGAAATTGTAGAGTTTGTTATAAATCTACTTCTACATATGATGTGTGTCAATCAAATCAAAATTACTGTGCATGGTATTTGTTGAAAAAAAAAAATGGATTGATAAAAAATATGTGTTAAAAAGAAGCCAGTCTCAGTAAGTAAGCTTTTGTGAGTAGGTGATAACTTTTTTTTTTTGTACCAATAGAGCCAGGAAGAACTTCAAAATGAAAACATTGACAAGATCACTTTGGACACAAAAACTGCTCTGACAAAATTTAAAGGAAGGGATCTTCAAGCTGAATCTGTTGGTAAGTATACACATGTCTTAGATTTATGTCATTTAAACAATTATTTTTGTAACTCATAACCAGTATAGTTTGTATCGTTAACTCATTGACCCCTGAAGACACATTTGAACTCTTCCAATTCAAAGGCTGGAATAGTTCATTATGAAATTGCAGGGGTGAATGAGGAAAAAAAGTCTATTGTAGGTTGAGAGTTCAAATCATTCAAGATTTCTTTATAGATGTAATAAAAAAAAAAATCTGTTAACCTAACCTACCCTAAACTTTTCAATGACGTTTACTGATATGCACTGTGAATGTCAGAATGACTACACTATATAAGTGTATTAAAAGAAATTTCACAATAAAGTACTGCCTGCCTACATATCAGATTTTTTCTGAAAATGACTACTGTAAACCAAATTATTTCCTTTTACATGTATATCGCAGTTGATTAAAATTTGCGAAAAATTAATTGCTGAAAAATAGCTACAATCAGAGGTGTGCTACCTGTAGGAGTACTGCACTGACCTGTACATAGGATTTATGACAGTATTGATGACGATATTAAATCGCTGCGAAAAAGTCGTTTCATATGAAAACACAAAATTAAGTTGTCGCAAAAATAAGTCGGTTTACAGTGTCACAAGTGGAGACAGGTAGACATGTTTTAATTCAAAGTTAAACTCATGATATATAAATCTTCTCAAGACCTTGAAGGTAATATTGTTATTTCATATATTTTTCCACAGATTTTTCTGACAAAATAGGTGGACATTTTCGAACAGGATATGATGCCTCCAAAACAGAGTATGAAATGGTAAGATTTTTCTTGGTCTGCACTTCATGATATATTAAAATGAAATGTTGTATTAAATAACCTTTTATCTCCGTAAATAATTCATTCATTCGTAGTAATTAGTACCCCTCCCTCTATAAGCCCCCCCCCCCCTCTCCCCTCCCCTCCCCTCCCCCACTACGGGGGTATTGAAAATATATAAGCATCTAATTACGGCAAATACGGTACATTTATCTGGGCTTTTAACTAACTTGCTCAAGTTAAAATATGCAGTTTGCTTTAAATCTGTGATTTACAGAATTTTTTCATAAGGTAAGATGCTATCTTGCTTTATGTAAAAAGAAAATATGTGAAGAACTGTTTTTTGCTCTTTGGTGTTTTTATACCCCCACTTAGGTCAGGGGGGTTACCCCCTGGTATATAGTAATCACTTTGTCTGTGTGTCCGTCTGTGCGAGTGTCCGGACCTTGTGTACAACATATTTCAATAACCCCTTGTCAAATTGGTTCATATTCACACACCATGTATATATATATATATAGCATCAAACGATGAAGTTCTACACCTGGTTAGATTTTGGTGGTCATCGGTCATTGTGAAAGGTAATAGGTTGACCGCTTTGAGATAAAAAAAACTTCACGTCTTGTATAGATATCTCATGAACCTCCTGATAGATTTGGTTCATATTCACATCATACCATCACACTAACAAGTTCTATACCAGATTAGAATTTGTTGTTCATTGGTCAACTTTAAAGGTCAATGGTCACACTGTTTTGTGGGAGTGGGAGGGGGGGTATATCTATGTGAGCTTGTTGTGAGCTTGTGCTCACTTTGGATTTTTTTCTGGGTTCATATCCAGAAAAATAACTGTTTTTCTTTAATTATAAAATGATTCAAAAATAAATGTTGTGTCAAGGTCAAAGAGGACACTATTTATTAATAATACTCAAAGACTTTAAATGTATTTGATTATTACGTAGTCTGTTGTCAATTATCTAACTCCAACACTCTCGGGTCATAAGGATAGTTAATTGAACAACTCATTTTGCTGTAGTTTTTTCTAGCGGTACTGATTATGTTTGTTTTTTTTTTATCCAGCTGGAGGAGGGAGCAGGTAAGATTGAGTCGCCCCAGCAGAAGTTTCAGAGGCTGCAGCACGAAATAAGGGAACTATCTGAAGAAGTTCGCAGGATCCAGGTGTGTAGAATTAACTTCTGATACTGTAAAACCTTGTTATATTGTTAAATAAGAGAATTGTCTGAAGAAGTTTGCTGGATCCAGGTGTGTAGAATTAGCTTATGATACTGTAAAACTTTGATATATTGTTAACTTAAAGGAGTTTTGTAAAACCAGCAGAGATATGAAGAAGAACTCTTGATATTATTATTGATAAACCTTGTTATAGATATATACTTAAAGGATTTAATTTGTAAAACCAGCAGAGATATGAAGAAGAACTCTTGATTTTATTATCGATAAACCTTGTTATAATTTATTGTTATACCATTTTATTGATAATCGGAAGTTTGGTGAAATATCAATAGAGAAAACAACTCTAACCAAAAAGTAAATATTGATACTGTAAAATCTGGTTATAGTGCAAACATTTTGGTGGGGTGCAGATTTTTTGGTAAAGCAGCAAGAGAAGTGTATTATCTCATTCACACCTGAAAATTCATAATGAACTATTCCAACCTTTGAATTGGAAGATTTCAATGGTATCTTGAGGGTTAACGTTGAATGAGTTAAAGAAATACAGCAAAAGGAATAAAAGAAAAGGGAACACTATGAAATACTGGGATATTAGCAGCAGTTAGATTGCTATTAAAGCAATGGGTATCATGACAAAGCTTGTGTAAGTAGATCTAGACCAGGTCGATTGTTAGCGACCAAATAGCTCAATTGGTTAAGTGTCTGTCTAAAGTTTGGAAGGTCCCAGGTTCAAACCCCAGTCTGGCCGTGCATTTTTCCTCTCCTGTTACATTTGGTGCTTGTGACCAAACCTTGTTTAAAGTACTGGTACATATTTGGCAAGGGGATACCCGAACCTAGGTTGTAAATCTTGATGTCAAAGACCTTATTGAAGGAGGGAGGAATGTAGCGGATCTAGACCGGGTCGATTGTCGGCGACCAGATAGCTTAATTGGTCGAGCGTCTAGCGTTCGAAAGGTCCCGGGTTCAAAACCTGGTCTGGCCGTACATTTTTCCTCTCCTGTTACACTTGAATGTAAACCCAAATTATCAGAGCAGTGGGAAACAAAAAGGACAAAATGAACAATGAATGTAATGTTCTCGATGGAAAATATTGTCACTTATATTTTATAAGATAGCTATTTCTACCTTAATTTGTTTGGAGAGACAAGCTGCATTTAAAATAATTAATTCAAACCTGAAGACACATTTGAATCCTTCAATTTAATACAGTGTAGTTGAAATAGTTCATTATGAAACTAACAACAGTCCACATATTTTTTAGGATAAATAACTACATATTAAGAATTACATGTCCTTCTTTCAATTGTCCAGAATTATTTAACATATCTTAATTTCTACATCTGGATTGACATTGTTTAAGAAAGAAATAACGCAAGTTAACATAAGTCATCTATTTAGTTTCGGCCAGGTCCGTCTGGGCCCCTCAAACTACACGTGACAGATTTTCCAGAGGTCAGCCTCGGTCCAAATCTGTACATGGTGTTTTCTTTTAGGTTCAGCCTTTCAACTGCATGCGCAAAAGTACTCAATGTTTCCAGGAGTGAATGAGTAAACGAGTGCTGATTATCTCCCTTGTCATAATTATATATATATATATATATAAATATACATGTAAGTGGCTGTTTTACACAGATGCTAAGCCTAAAACTCAATATTTACAGGACAATGTGAAGCAGGAGTCGACTTCGGAGAAGATGACACCAGTTTCCCTCGGTAAACAGTTGGAGTATCTACAACATCAACTGAACGACCTTCACCTTGAGAAAGTCCTTGGTCCAGAGGCTGGCATCAACCTGGCTGACCCTCAGGGGGCTTTACAAAAGTAGGTATACTATAGTGTTGTTGTCCGAGAGTTTTCAAACAAGTATCAGATAAAACAAATTTGAAAATTCATGCATTTTTCGGTTTATATGATTCAGTTTAATAGTATTCCAACATAAACTTATTTTGAGATAAGGTAAATCCTCGTTATCTCAAAATGAACGAGACCTTGGGAAAACTTTGAGTTATCCAGGTATTCAAGTTTAGTGTGTTCAGATGTTCAATGTTAGTTATTGCAGGGACCAACAAAACTTAAACAAAGTCTTTGAGTTATGCAAGTTTGAGATAATGAGGTTCAATTGTATTGGGTTATGTATCAATAAATCAGGATACATAGGTATCAATTCAAAATATAATACCTTCGATCCGTATTAATAAAATCAGGATACTCCCCAATCCAGGTTAAGTAGCTCACCTGGTTCGAAGGACCGAGGTGAGGTTATGCCATACTGTGGCATAACCACTGATAGGAAATCAACCTTATTTGGCAGGAAGCATCCTTAGGTGCTCAGGTTTCCAAATTGTATTAATGGTGGGGCTGACCCCCAGGGGCCTGAGGGGCGGGGGCCAAAAGAAAATATTTTACCATGTTTACCTACATTAGATACCAATGTATCCAGGTGAGCGATACAGGCCCTTTGGGCCTCTTGTTGTGTAACTCTTACACTTAACTGTGTATTTCTTTTCTACAGGAGACTGATGACACAGCTGGATTCCTTCCAGTGCGGTGGAGCAGACGCTAAAGGGAAGACCCCAACCAAAGGAAAGTCGGAAGGCTCAGCTGACTGTGTCACGTACGAGTTGTACTACAGACCAGAACAGGCTCAGTTCAGTAAAAATGCCAGGGTAGGTAACTCAGTCTTTACTGTACAGCTGACTGTGTCATGTACAAGTTGTACTACAGACCAGAACAGGCTCAGTTCAGTAAAAATGCCAGGGTATGTAACTCAGTCTTTACTGTACAGCTGACTGTGTCATGTACAAGTTGTACTACAGACCAGAACAGTCTCAGTTCAGTGAAAATGCCAGGGTAGGTAACTCAGTCTTTACCTTTGTTTACAGCTTAAAGCCGCAGGATACTGTTTAATTCAAACTGATCCTATTTCCTACCATACACCGAAGTATACGGTGGTCTAGTGATAGGACACCACGCTCTTGATCGAAGGGTTGTGAGTTTGAGTCCCAGCCACCGCAATTGTGTTGTTACCTTGAGCAAGATACTTTACTCTGCTTGTTCTAGTCTACTCAGTGCTAGAAATTGTATAATGCTAGCTGTGAACACCAGAATGGCAGCTCCAGGTTGTATGCTCCCCAGGGATTTGAGGACAGTATTGGCTGGTTGGTAAGGCCCTATAACCACGGATAATAATTTGTGAACCGCTTTGAGACGAACTTTAGGTTGTGATAAAGCAGTATATAAGAACCTCAAATTATTATTTATTATAGCCGGTCGAAACACCGATGTCATTCGGTGTGTGTGTCGGCGTTAAACTTGTAAGCAAGCAAGCAAGCAAGCAAGCAAGCAAGCAAGCATTATTCATTATAAGATGCATATTGTTCAAATTTTGATCCCAAAGTTTTTCCTGAGAATAAGTATTGGTTATAATACTCTACCTTGTTGACATTTACAGCTGGCCAGTCTAGAAGAAAGACTGGAGAGGTTAGAAGCGGCAATAGGACAGAACCAAGAAAAACTGGTAAAAAGCTACATTTTATGTATCATCTATGCCTTAGAACTAAGAAAGGTGATATAGCTTGTACAGTGAACTTCTCTTTATATCATGTTGCATTTGTCAGACAAAAACATGATATTAATAGAAATGTGACATTAAGAGAAACATGTTTTTTTCCACTAAATCTAGTGCATTTCTAATCTCCATAATTAAAAGTAAGCTATTCTATGGACATATGAAGATTTTTGAAGATATAGATAACATTATTTCAATTAAAAATTATTTTTGGATTATTTTTTTATTTTCTATGCAACTTTTTGTACAAGTTGTATCTGAAATCAATGGACATTTCATTAATTTCTAGAGATTTTATGTGATTGGTTAAAAAAACATGATATTAAGAGAAATTTGCCTTAAAATACATGATATTAACCAAATAAAATTACAAAGATTATATAGAGAGAAAAAAGGTGCTTGGGAAAAATATGATATAAAGAGGAATGTGATATTAACAGGGTTGATATTAAATGGAGTCCACTGTACTGGGTTTAATTTGATCTTGACATGATTTCCTGGAATAGCATATTTCCATCAAGAATCTTATGAAATAACCACACATTCACAACAAACAGGTGAACTTGCTTTTCTTAGCGATTAAGAAACTGAAATTTTTCAATTCCATTTTATCGGACATTGTATACATGTACAATAATGCCTTTTCCTAGTTTTAGTTACAATATGTTATGTGTAGTTCATAAATATCAACAAGGTCAATCAAAGATGACTAGCTAGCTAGCTCATTTAATAATTTAACTTCCTTGTAAAAATCTGATAGCCACTGTTATAACTCATTTACCCTTTAAAATATTTTAATGAACTATTCCAATCTTTGAATTGAAAGAGTTCATATGCGCCTTCAGGGGTGAATATAAAGTTATAATTAGATCCTTGTTTTGCATTTCAGTAATGTTTTGTTCTTCTGTTACAATCAATTACCTATTCATATACACGTACAATATTCAACTTAATGAGTGTACTGTTCACTTACAAAAACACAAAAGGGGTTTCTCTTGAACAGTTTTTAGTTCAAAGATTAAAGATTCTTTTGGCAGATAGGTGAGGTAAGGAACTTTCCTTGAAAGGGATGGGGGGGGGGGGGTTGTAGGTGTAGTGCTTATTAGGTCGAATACAATATTGGTTTTAAGATTTTAGATTATTGCTTTCTCTTACAGAGTGTTCTTACAGCTGACACTGCCAACAAAAGTCTAGTGGTAAGTAGCGGAGATGCAATTAATATTTGACACGCTTAAAAAATTTCATTAACTTTTTGTTTGTCACATACAGGGGCTTTTAATCTGCATGCTTACTGTGGTAGGGCATCTGTGCATTTACAGGGGGATGATATGCACATGAAACAAAAAATGGTCAATAAATTCAAGTTAAATGGGGTTTTTTTAAAAACTTTTTATGAGGCTGAAAAATGCCCAATAATGCCTCCCCCCCCAACTTTTTAAAAAAAAAATCTTTTAGCACAACAACCGAATGAAGAAATTAAGAACTTTTCACAATCCAAACAAATCCACCTGAAGAAAATGTTTAGAAATTTTTACAATCCAAACTAACCGACCTGAAGAAAATGTTCAGAACTTTTCACAATCCAAACTAACCAACCCATAAAAAATGTTTAGAACTTCTTAAAACCAAACTATCCAACCTGAAGAAAATGCTAAGATTTTTTTATAATCCAAACTAACCAATCGGATGAAAATGTTTAGAAATGCATTAAGTCCTTTCCCGTTTTTGTGTTTTTGTACATGCATTGTGTGCTTTACCCATGTTACAGGGTGCCGTTGCTGTTGTGAATTCCAAGCTTTCCTTACTAGAACAGTCCAATCTGGAGCAGGTGGAGGCTCGACTACAAGGGGTGCTGCATAAACTCAAAGAGATTGTCGAGAAAAAGTCGGCTGTACAAGACGATCCTGACAAACAGAACAAGGTATGAACCTGTTTTATTGTCAAAAACTTAAAACTTAATAATTAAGAGGCACAGTGGTCTAGTGGTAGGACGCCGGACTAGTAACCGAAGGGTTGCGAGTTTGAGTCTTTGAGCAAGATACTTTACTCTGCTTGTTCCAGTCTACTCAGCTGTAAATGAGTATAATGTTTGGGTAGGAAGCAATTAATCGTAGAATGCTAGCTGTGAGCGCTGAAATGACAGCACCAGTTGTATGCTCCCCATGGAGTTGAGAACGATATTGGCTGCATGGTTGCTAAGGCACTATAACCACGGATAATAATTTGTGAACCGCTTTGAGACGGCCTCTTAGGTCGTGATAAAGTTGTATATAAGAACCTCGAATTACTATTATTATTATTAATTATATAATTAAAAGTAATATTAATTGTTAAATGTTTCCTTGTACCATCATTAGTTTTTTTTTCAGTGCCTGACATGATAACTGTAAAGTTAACGTACTGTACATATTTTGCGGTATTCTTATTTTAGCACATTTCGCTATAAAAATATAATTGTGCTTATTGGAGTACATACCTGTACATGCTTCTTTTATAACAATTACCACGGATGTGTGAATTTATCGTGGTGCTAATATGCCAAAAATTGACAAATGCGCTAAAATTAGATAGCACCAAATAAAGTATGTATACAGTAGTAGACAGAAATTCATCAGAATACAGACATGAACTCAACCATTTTGGGATATTTTTGTTACAGGAAAAAAATAAGAAGCTGCGGAGGATGAGTGATTCAGGTGTCTGACCATCTATAATCGCTCAATCCTCACCGGGTCAAAAGTTGAATCTTCTATAAAGTTAAATAAAGAAAGTGTTCAGCATCTGACTGGTTATGTATGCTAGCCGGACTGGTTACGTATGCTAGCTATTCAATCATTGGTAAACCTTTGCTGTAAATATTTTGTGTTCACAGATTGCGGAGCTGTACGATCTAGTAAAGAAGTGGAACAGTGTATCAGAAACGTTACCTCAGGTGGTGGACCGTCTGGCCGCCCTCAAGGAACTACACGAACAAGGTCAGCAGCTTTTCACTCCGGCCAGTCAGGCCGCCACAGTTGTTTATGTCTGTGTCAGTCATCACACTTGCTTTGGGTGTCCCACCAGTCCTGATAGCCCCATCAGCCTCGCCTCTAGTACATACTTGCCAACCCTCGCTATTTAGGAGGGAGACTCCCGATTTTGGACCCTAAAATGTTGCATTTTCAACTTTGGAATCTGCTTAACTGTTCCTATTTTTAAAGGTCTGATGATTTCATCTGAAAGAAGAGCTCAAAAGAAGCCATTTAAAAGTGTTATTTTTCCTCTGAATGTACATGTACATCTTATTTATGCTCTCAATTCTGATCATGCGTAATCTCCCCCATCAAAAAGTTGGTAAGTATGCTAGTATTAATTTGTTTTGTCACACATGTAACACTAAATTATGTTTGTAATTCTTTATTTTAGGAAATGAAAAAATAAATTCTTAGTTTTACAAGTATAAATCAAACTGACCAATACCAGATTTAATAGTATTTTACACAAATATTTATTTCCGAAAAGTGCCTGCGGCAAAGAAATAAAAATATTAAGGTACATGTAACTATATTTATATGTTAGTATGTATATTGTATACATGTAAGTACCGTCGGGTATGTATATTGAGGGTGAGTTCGAGCGCCAACTCTAGTGGCTGTAGTCTAACTATAGTACGATCGAATTCACTTTCAGTTATGTGCTTTGGGCTTGTGTATAGAAACAAGAGATAGACAGTGTGCATGTCTAGAGACTATAGTACAAACTACCGATTTCCTTTAGTCAGACTAGAGCAACTAGTGGTCGTTTGAGCATGGGTGATTATTTGAAAGCAAGATAGTGATTGCTTGACGTTTACACGCATGTGTAAACACTTTAGATGCAAAAGCCTGACTAGAATAAATCGTTGATGATCAAACTCGCCCTGTATATGTTATAACTAGGTTTACCTTGACCTTGACACACTTGTGCGTTTATGATAATATGAGTGCAAGGGAACTAACTCATACAGTATTCAATAGACATGTTTAGATGCGTCACATTTTGCAATTGAATTTTGAAGAATTTTACAGGGTGGTATAATTTACAAAAATTAGACACCCACAAAAAAAAATCCTGATATACAGTAGCTAGTTCAGTAAATAATACACTTTATATATTGAAGACTCCTTTATCATTTCTATTGTGTCATGGTTTGTTTGTTACAGCATTACAATTTAGTCAATCTCTCACCTACTTGGACACAGCTCAGCAGGAAATAGCGACCAGCCTGAACACCCACGGAGATATGCTTAAACAAGTAAGTAATTAGTCCCCCACCGGAATTCGGGGGGGACTATAGGTTTGCGTTGTGTCCGTCCGTCCGTCCGTCCTTCCGCACACTATTTGTCCGGGCTCTATCTCCCATACTATAAGACACTGGAACTTCATACTAAGTGTGTGGGTTCCCTGTGGGAAGGCGGTGTGTCGCATACAAAAACCAGGTCACTGTGACCTATATTTTGACCTCTGACCTACATTAAAGAAAAAGCTTGTCCGGGCTCCATCTCCTACACTATAAAGCACTAGAACTTAATACTTAATAGTATTGTTCCTTGTGGGAAGGCGGTGTGTCGCGTATAAAAACCGGGTCACAGTGACCTATATTTTGACCTCTGACCTACATTAAAGAAAAAGCTTGTCCGGGCTCTATCTCCTACACTATAAAGCATTAGAACTTAATACTTGGTAGTATGGTTCCCCGTGGGAAGGTGGTGTGTCGCGTACCAAAACCGGGTCACTGTGACCTATATTTTGACCTCTGACCTACATTAAAGAAAGAAAAATTTGTCCAGGTTCTATCTCCTACACTATTAAGGATTAGAACTTTATACTTGGTAGTATAGTTCTCTGTGGGAAGGCGGTGTGTCGCGTACCAAAACTGGGTCAATGTGACCTTTATTTTGCTATATTTTGACCTCTGACCTACATTAAAGTAAAAGTTTGTCCGGGCTCTATCTCCTACACTATTAAGGATTATAACTTTGTACTTGGTAGAATAGTTCCCTATGGGAAGGCGGTGTGTCGCGTAACAAAACCGGGTCACAGTGACCTATATTTTGACCTCTGACCTACGTTACACAAATACCTTGTCCGGGCTCTATCTCCTACACTATAAAGCACTAGAACTTAATACTTGGTAGTATGGTTCCCCGTGGGAAGATGGTGTGTCGTGTACCAAAACTGGGTCACTGTGACATTTATTTCGACAGTTATTCAAGCTATGCACAACACAAGCAAAGTTACATAAGTGTACAAACATTCTTGTTGTTGGAGATTTCAACATGGACTTCGCAAAGATGGACAGCCTTCAAAAATCTTGTAAACTTCACCAACAACTGACCACGCCTACCCATTGCCTTGGAGGAATTCTTGACTTAGTCTTCTCATCCAAATTATTCCCAGTGACAAACAAACCTGTGTTCTTCTCAGATCACCATTTAATCAATATACAGTACTTATAATTCAATGTAAGCATAACAAACAACATCTTGTTATTATTATTACAATTTCATGTCTATTGCAGTAAAACCTGTCTATAAAGGATACCCAATAGAAAAACTAAAGGTGTCCTTCATAGACTTGTGTCCTTTATATAGAGATCATTTATAGAGTATACCTACAGTGTACATGTATTTAGTGAGAATGGGATGGTTCCTGTATAGAAGCGGGTCTCTGTAAACTACATCTTCACCTTTCAATACATTGAAGAAAATACATGACCTTATTGCATCTCGAGATTCACACTCATTGCTATTGGATCTCGAGATAACAACCCGGTGGGGGACTGTAATTCGTTGAATTATCTTGTTGCTTTGATGTTTAGCCCACCCTCATTCAGATTATATATATAGGTGAAAGAAAAAATTGAAGGGATAATATCCAACTTTTAAAGAAAAAATGAAAATCATTGATGGTGGGCACCAAGATCCTTCTGGGATCTCTTGTTGAATAATACTAAGCATTATCATATTATATATAGCTTGATAAAAACTCAAACAAAACACCCACTCTCCCCCTCCCCCACTCTGAACCTCCCAAACCCCCCTCCCCCTCAAAAAAAAGGGGGGGGGAATTATCCCATAAATACATTCTTTTATAGCATCAAGTGGTTTTCTCACTTTTACAGATGTTCAATTTTGAACAGAATTTAAACTACAAATTAAATAAAATTATAAATCTTTAATGTTTACTGAAAATGGCATGTTTTGTATCATGATCATTTTACTTTTATGTTTCAGCTTCAAGGGACTTTTAAACAAAACATGGATGTGATCAAGGCTAATTGTGCCAGTCTCGACTCTAGGGTGAAAGCTTTACAGAAGTGAAGTCCCTCATGTATTAGAACTTTGAACAATAATGCTGCCAGCTAAGGATTCCAGACCTGTATACAATATAATGCCACTCAACGTTTCAAGTCTGTAACCAGTTTCTGCCCATTTAGGTTACAAGACTTATATTAAACCAAAAGTGGCAAGTATTATTGTAAGACTTGTAACCAAATACTGTGACTCATCATCACAAGGCTTGTAAACGGTTATTACCTCTTTAAGTGGCAAGACTTCTAACAAAATAGTGGCATTCATCGTCGCAAGACTTGTTAGTGGTTACTACATTTTTAAAACGCAAGACTTGTTATTAATAAGTTGTGGCACTCAGCATCACGCAAGACTTGTAAACGGTTACTGCCGATTTATGTCGCAAGAATTGTAACCGAATTGTGGCACCCATCATCACAAGGCTTGTAAACGGTTACTGCCGATTTAGGTCGCAAGACTTGTAACCAAATAGTGGCACTCATCATCACAAGATCTAGACTTGTAACCAAATAGTGGCACTCATCATCACAAGATCTAGACTTGTAACCAAATAGTTGCACCATCGTTGTAAGACTTCTAAATGGTTACAGCCTCTTGTAGCTAAATTCTGCCACTCTAGATCTAGAAGTCTTTTAGCAAGCACAGCCAGTTCAAGAAGCAAGTCTTGAAGGTTAATTCACTATTGTACTAGAATTCAAGGTTGCAATTTTTGTTTTGCCAAATTATACACTAATAGTCTATTTTGGAGGCAAGAATCATTATTACGTGGTAAATACTTTTGAGATTTGGTGGTAAGACTTTTATCAAAGTTTAGCCTTTTGAGATTTTTAGGTATGACTTTGATCCAAGTTCATCATGATCTTAATTCAAGAACTTAACATTAGGCAAGAGTGCAAAAACTGTGTTCCTTCTGAAGTATAGTAATTTGTGTCAGTGCTAACATTAGGTAATGGGATTGGAAAAACTGTCATAGTCCAATGATTTATTGGATGTTTTATTTCTCTGCTTCTTTCCCATATATTTGTTGTGATATTTCTCAATTGTAATCCGACTCTTGATATTTGCAAGGGGTCAGCTTATGTTTTGTTTTGCCGATTTCATATTTGTCACATGAATAGCTAAAACCGAAATAAGCATGTTTGCGAACTGCAATATTGTAGCCACTCACGCCGGTCTTTTAAAACCGGGCTGCACGGCGAAAATGGGCTGATGCGCACATATTCCAAGAGCGAAACTTGCGTCTGAGTCTGGTAAGTTGGGTTTCAACACCGGCAGAAATCGGCTGCCAAACAAGTGCCACCCAAGTCATTTAAGTTTTAAGCACAGTTATAAACTGTAAAACAGGAAGCTTTTGCCCAGTGAAAATATTTACGCTTCATTGGGTAATCTATATATTCCCTCAGTGTTCATTTTGCCCTGCACTTGGAAGTGTTTTTAAAATGTGAAATACTATTCACATTGATGATGAATGTACCTCAATAATGGAAGTTAGAAGTGGACGAAAGTTTAAATGCAATGAAAATTCCTAGTATACGTGATCATGAGCCCTGAAGTTTTGTTTACAGTAAAATCTAATTGCTTCATTGAATCGCTTTTTACGTACAACAGATAGCGGTTCAGATGGAAAACGGCAAAATGGAAACTCCAATTAGACTAAAATTCCAGGTATAATGTATACTTACAAGACTGTTGTCAGAAAATGACACTTTCAAATATTAAAGTTTGTGACAATGTATTTGCAAGAACAAGGCTATCAAATTAATTTGGTTCAAATGTGTCTACAGCACCTAAAGTTTCTTAAAAAAACCAGATACGAAATTTTCTGTTCCAGCTGGCACATGTATGTATCATTACCATTGAGAGTATGTGTCATTAAGTGCTAAGATGTCTAGACATTTTATGTATTGTCAGTAGTGTTATCATGTGCAACTGAAGTTTATGTTAGAAAATATTTGCTTGAACAAAATTTCCATGTGTAAGAATCATTTAAAAAAAAAATATGTACTAGTATTAAACTTCATATATTATTTATTTCTAAAGCAGATCATGGCATAATTTGTGTTGTTATTTATATTAACTCATTCACCCCTGAAAGTCCATAATGAACTCTTCCAGCCATTGTACCGGGTGAGTTCAAATGTGTCTTCAGGGGTGAGTGAGTTAAACAGCGCTTACAAGTAGTTTGGGAGAAAAATATTTAGCCAACAATTGTGTTTTGTGTTAAGTTTGCATTTAAAGGCCCAATATACGTAACTTCAGGAAATTTTTCATGATTCTGAAAAATTATGAAAAAAAATCCAGTTGATAACCATGCAAAAATAAGGCTAAAACGAAGTAAACCTGAGCGGTAACTAACAAGAAACTCTTTACAGAAAAATCCAAAGAATATTGAAAATAGTTCAGATGGGGCCCACTTCAACAACAAGCCGAAGGTAGAAGACAGTTCAATATTGACACGTGTATACAAATACCGAGTTTCAACTGCTGTTGTACCAGTAATCGCGTAAGAATTCATCTTGAATATTGCTGATATCAGTTAATCTTGACAAAAACTATAAATATAAAAAAGGTATTAAGTTTGATTTTCGCTTCAAGGTTTTTTCGAAAGTTACGTATATTGGGCCTTTAATGATGTAAGTTGTACAGCTTTTGAAAATTTCACTTCACATTGTATGTAATTCTAAAGAGGTGCATGAATGTGCAAAGCAGTCTGTATTGTAGGCCTTTATCTAGTCGAATCATTTTAAATTCAATCTTATTTGGATTTTTCTTCTTATGGAAGATTGATGCCTGGATCAGCGAGGAAGAAAATAGTCATCGTTGCATTCTTTATTCTAAAAGTTACCTTGTAGCTCATCCACCCCTGAAATTTCAAAATGAATTATTCCTACCTTTGAATAGGAAGAGTTTAAATGTGTCTTCAGTGGTGAATGAGTTAACTAATCAGAAACATCATATTGTGTGTAAAATACCTAAACCAGCCCCTCTCCTTTCTGCATCCTTCATGTCTTTACTGGTTTGATATTTTCGCCAGCTTTCCTTTTTAAAAAATTTCATATTGTGTAAAACATTCCCCCCTCTCCCTTTATTCTCTGTTCAAACATCAGTGCTATATTTCAAAAAATTGAAACCCAAACTCACTGTAGAAACCAGATCCTGTATATAAACCAACCAAATATTGTAAAAGTGGAATTATACCCGACATTGAAATTTTTGCTTATTTCGCTATCATTAAATCTCTGTGAATATATATACACACGCGAATATAGTTAACAGTTCTCAAACTCTATAGCGTATAATAGAATTATAGACATACATTACCAAACAGCATGACTCAAAGCATGATAAATTCCACACCGGGAACAGTTAAATTCTATGTGCGAAAAAATCCACTTTTACTGTATATTTGTCCTTGGCCATATCTGGTTTTAGTCCTCCAGAGCTGCCAGCTTTCCTAATATTTAGCGGATCAGAGAATCAGAACGCTCCAGACTAATCTGGTTTAGACAGATTTTGCAGTATACCATAATATCGCCAATATAGTGCACACTTCTTTAAAGAAATTGAAAGTGCCAAGAATGAGGTGTGCACAGTTAAAATTTTGTACTTACCAAACCAAATATTTAAAAAACTTTTTTTGATTTAATGATTGGAATGGTGATGGATACATAAATTATTTTCTACTCTTGAATTTAATATACATTTTGTACTTACATTAAGATAAAATTGGATTTTGGTTTCAAAACTTTACCTGCATCAAATTATATCTTAATTTATTTGAAGGGTCTACTTGCGAACCCTCCCTATTTAGGAGGGAGACTCCTGATTTTGGACCCTAAAATGCTGCATTACCAACTTTTGAATCTGCTTAACTGTTCCTATTTTTTAAGATTTGATGATTTCATCTGAAAGAAGAGCTCAAAAGAAGCCATTTAAAAGTGTTATTTTTCCTCTGAATGTACATGTATACATATTATTTTTGTTTTTAAATCCAAGCATGCGTAATCTCCCCCTTGGAAATTTCAAAAAGTTGGCAAGTAGACTCTAGCTAATATTGTAGAGCTTACACTGTACAAAGAAACATTATTACATTCTAGCTAGACTTTAAAATGATAAGGGGAGCAAACTACTTTGTATAGGAACTATACAAGGTACAGGCTAAACTAGAACTTTATTGTGTATATTTATTGCCTTTAAACATGAAAATAAAAAGTTTCAATTTTCATGCAACTTAATTGTCTTTGTTTTCTGTTGCAAGGCTTATAACAATTTATACTTATCATACGTATATCATAATGCCTTTTCATTCCAAACTTATTTACTTAACCACCAATGTTTTCATGGTGGGCAAATGGTTAAGGCATCTGACATTCTGCCACCACTAGCTCTCCACAGCGTTTGGGGCTTATTATACCCCCCCGCAACGAAGTTAGGGGGGGTATACTGGAATCAGCTTGTCTGTCCGTCTGTCTGTCCGCCTGTCTGTCCGTAGAAAAATGTTGTCCGGACAACTCCTCCTAAACTACTGGATCGATTTCAATAAAACTTGGCAGTATTGTTGGGGACCATGTGTAGATGTGCATGCAGGGTTTCGTTTGTCAAAATTTTGGTTGCCATGGTAACCAGGTCACTATACACAGGTTTCCATAATAAAATGTTGTCCGGACAACTCCTCCTAAACTACTGCATCGATTTCAATAAAACTTGGCAGTATTGTTGGGGACCATGTGTAGATGTGCATGCAGGGTTTCGTTTGTCAAAATTTTGGTTGCCATGGTAACCAGGTCACTATACACAGGTTTCCATAATAAAATGTTGTCCGGACAACTCCTCCTAAACTACTGGATCGATTTCAATAAAACTTGGCAGTATTGTTGGGGACCATGTGTAGATGTGCATGCAGAGTTTCGTTTGTCAAAATTTTGGTTGCCATGGTAACCAGGTCACTATACACAGGTTTCCGTAATAACGTGTTGTCCGGACAACTTCCTATAAACCACTGGATCGAGTTTAATGAAACTTGGCAGTATTGTTGGGGACCATGTGTAGATGTGCATGCAGAGTTTTGTTTGTCAAAATTTTGGTTGCCATGGTAACCAGGTCACTATACACAGGTTTCCATTATAATGTGTTGTCCGGACAACTCCTCCTAAACTACTGGATCAATTTCAGTGAAACTTGGCAGTATTGTTGGGGACCATGTATAGATTTGCATACAGGGTTTCGTTTGTCAAAATTTTGGTTGCCATGGTAATGAGGTGACTATACACAGGTTTCCCTAATAACATGATGTCTGGACAACTTCTTCTAAACTACTGGGTCATTTTCAATGAAACTTCGCAGTAAGTAATGTTGAGGATTACTATACACAGGTTAAAATTTGTCCGTTCGGCTTTAAAATTCTGCTGACTGTTGACATTATATAATGCATGTTATATACAACTTGTACTACATCATGTTTTTTTCAAAAACATGTCAGACACCTCTAATAAGAGGTACCGGGGGTAATTAGTCAGCCATCGGCTTACAGTTCTAGTTATGTTTTACGTCCTATTTACAGCCAGGGTCATTGAATTGAAGGATGTGCCAGGTGTTGGAGGTGGAGGAAAGCCGGAGTACCTGGAGAAAAACCATCGACCTGTGGTCAGTACCTGGCAACTGCCCACATGGGTTTCGTACTCGCAACCCAGAGGTGGAGGGTTAGTTGTAGAATGTCAGGACATCTTAACCACTTGGCCCCTAGGGTATGAGCCTGCATGGGGCAGTTGCAAGGTACTGGTGGTTAGTCATGGTTTTTCTCTGGGAACTGTAACAAAGCATTGTGTT
Organism: Mimachlamys varia; assembly: GCA_947623455.1. Classification (NCBI taxonomy): domain Eukaryota; kingdom Metazoa; phylum Mollusca; class Bivalvia; order Pectinida; family Pectinidae; genus Mimachlamys; species Mimachlamys varia. The sequence continues at coordinate 36,355,175 of OX392538.1, read as the reverse complement.
GAGTCTGATAGGCCCAATTCAGGGAACTCAAGTTATTGCTTCTAAACTTTGTTCAATTATGGGTTCTATCAATTATATTTTTAACTTTCACACCTCACTAATAATACACTTCACAAGTCATCACCATATTGGAACAGCGTTGAACAGTACACATAGAAGTCTTAAAATCCATATCCAAAATACCCCTTAATATCCACCTCATTGGTGAATTATGGAATGAAGGAGATCCACCCCTCATAACAGGTGGATCTCCATCATTCAAGAATTCTGTTATGAGTGGATCTCCTTCATTCCATAATTCTGTTATGAGTGGATCTCCTTCATTCCATAATTCTGTGATGGGGGGGGGGGGATCTCCTTCATTCAAGAATTCTGTTATGAGTGGATCTCCTTCATTCAATAATTCTGTTGAGGGGATCTCCTTCATTCCATAATTGTGTTATGAGGGGATATCCTTCATTCAATAATTCTCCAATGAGGGGAGATCTCCTTCATTCAATAATTCTGTTATGAGGGGATCTCCTCTATTCCATAATTCTGTTATGAGGGGATCTCCTCTATTCCATAATTCTGTTATGAGGGGATATCTTTCATTCCACAATTCTCTAATGTTGAATATCTATGGAGTTTGGGGCCGTTTTTGTTTTAGTGGTTGAACTGGTCGGACCAAATGAAAGTTTGTCGTTTATTAAATCAAGTTGGACCTTAAAATCTTATGCTGCTTTCAGGAGAGCATTGAGAAAGCCTTGCAAGGCCTGAGTAAACATTTGCAGTTCCTCCAGGATTTCTACCCGAAAACATATCATTTAAAAGCTGACAAACCAGTTGTTCCTCCATATAAGTCTGAATTCTAGTAGTTCCACAAACACAGTCTGAGTCAACGATTTTTTTTTTTCAATAATCTGGGAAAGAATTTGCACTGGATTTTTACAAATTCATAAACAAGAAAAACAAAAGCCTTTATTTTGGTCATAAATCTCTTGATACCTTTACTGCATCTTCCTAAACATAACATGATAAGGTTCAAGTCGTACACATCAATTAAAGTTAGATAACTCTGATTGTAGGGGAAAATAAACTCTTTGGTCGGGTTAGATATCACAATCGGAAAACACAAAAATTGATTTAGTACATGAAAGCATTCTTTACTTCACCTCCAAACTTATAAGTCATTCACCCCTGAAATTCCATAATGAACCATTCCATCCTTTGAATTGGAAGAATTCAAATGTGTCTTTAGGGGTGAATGAGTTATACCATCCTTAATAGGAGATATGTTCACTTTCGCTTCCTACATTTTTGGAATTTCACAGCATAATTAACTGAAAGCACACGGCTAGCTCGACTTTGATGGGTCTCGGGTAAATAAACCTAACATAGGCAGGTACTAATAGTAATATTAATACCTGGTGACCTCTGGCTCTGCGAAAGCCTCATTTAGAGCTACGTTATATACCTGATACATTATCGCAGATAGGCAGATACCTGTCCATTCAAGATTACAGAAGAGCAACAATCCGCTGAAAAGCCAGTTTTATTGAACGCCATTACGCAACTATGAGATTCTTTGGTTGTTTTTCACAGGATCAAACCTAATCTTATCTTGTTGCAGTCAAAAGTAGGTGCATACCGTGTTTCCAAGTTTGTAGGGACTATTATTCCAGGGGTGTAGAGAGCGTTAGTGAGCGTATCTAGGAAGAATGCTTTTCAACTATCTTCTTCAAAACCTAAATTTTAAAACATACACATTTTGAAATTTCCTCATACTTTATACACTTTACAGGTCCTTTATAGTTCCAAGTGCATAAACAGCAAAGACTGTTTATGCAACGATGATTATTTTGGACAACTTAATTGGTTTCATTTTGAGAAGAAAATATAAATCAATCGGGTAAGAAATTTTCAGGAAACAGTAATTTACGAATTCTTGTAATTTAGCATAAAGAGGAAATATATTCAACTGGAAGTTTCCAATGGGAATGTTAGTTCCCATTTTCAGCTCCAAATAGTTTCCAGAGAAATTCCTGCTATGTAACACCCTGTTACGAAACATGCTTAAATGAAAACAAACTTTCATTTCACTTATACTTTCTATTACACCTGAACAATTGTAATTTTGAAATGACATGATGGTTAACTTGAAAACTGATTTATATAAATGAAACATGTGTACAGATCCAAAAAATATTTAACTTTTAATGTACTTATGTATTTTTTTTTATCTTTCTCTAAATATTTAATCAGTGTCTAGGTTACACAAAATGCAAGTTTCTACCATAACTAAGGTAAATTCTACCAAGCTTATACCCATAACTCAAATGAAGGACAAATGCAGTTACAGTCGAGTCATATATTTCTTTACATAAACAGTAGCATATTACGTAAGTATTAAGGCTACTTGTTGCTACCAACTTTACTTATAATTCTACTTATGGTAATTTAACTATAGATAATTTTGTCTTGCAAACTTATCATTCTACATATAGTAAACTATAGATCATCCTCAATATCTAGGGGTTACAATCACCTACGCTCTCTACGCCCCTGAAATGTCATGACATGTGAAGGCTCTGTGTGCGACACCTTATTGATGAGACAAGGAGACTGGTTCTATCCTTTGATGTACGTAAGGTTGTCATGACATATTCCAGGTGTGTAGAGAGCGTGGGTGATCGCAACCCTGAATATCAAAAATGACTATATATAGATACTTTCTCTTATGTATTGTATTTTATAGCCCACATGTTCCTGGCATTTAAAGGGTACCAGTTACTCACAATATGTAGCACTAAATCTTATACTTCTGTTAAAGAAAAGAAAATACCATATTATACTAGTCAAATCTTGTTATCTTGATGTCGAAAGGACAATAGGAAAACTTCGAGTAAGCCAAGTATTCGAAGTTAGGTCATACTAACTGAATTAAACAGGATGTTCAAGTTTTACGAGTTTGAGATAACAAAGATCTACTGTATCATGTGACTCATGACCCAATGTATGAAATTGTGCGACAAAGTCTCAAATAAAATATTAACTCGTTTACCCCTAAAACTTCATAATGAACTATTCCAGCCTTTGAATTGGAAGAGTTCAAACATGTTTAAGGGGTGAATGAGTTAAGGTGCTTGGATTGGTCGAAATTTTTTGAGAATATATTGCCAGCCACCACAATTACTACTTTTAACTAATTACTTTATTGTAAATCAGTTAATTCAAATTACTTATTTTGTCGTTTTTTCATTGTACATTGAAAACTATTTGGAATTACTTTGTGATGTGTGAAATGTAAATAACATGGTCACAGTTCTTTTAATAGCTTTAACAGACATATGTACAGCTATGTAGATTAAATTGAGAATACAAAGTGTGCGATTATTTCTCTTACACTGTTACAGATCTAGAGGTCATTATTATTTCCAATTGGAATCAAACCCAGAACTTTTGGCTTCTAGTCTTACGCTCAACCAATTGAGCTAAAGAGAAGATCTCCCTAGCTGAGTGGTATAATGCAGCTAGTGTTTACTGGGGTTGCAATATTATGTGATGAATAGAATCTTATATTCATGTCTATGCCATATTACATTTAATATGATCATTCAATAATTTGAATGAACCTAGAAGAAAACGACCATTTCATATTGAATATCAAACTCATTCAGCCCTGAAGACATATTTGAACTTTTCTAATTTAATGGTAGGAAAAGTTCAATAAAGGGCCAATATACGTAACTTTCGACAAAACTTGAAGCGAAAATCAAGACTAAGAACTTTTTTATATTTACAGATTTAGTTAAGATAAATTGATATCAGCAATATTCGAGATGAATTCTTACATGATTACTGGTACAGCAGCAATTGAAAACCGGTATTTGTAAACACGCGTCCATTTTGAACTGTCTTCTACCTTTGGCTTGTTGTTGAAGTGGGCCCAACCTGAACTATTTTCAATTCTTTGGATTTTTCTGTAAAGATTTTCTTGTTAGTTACCGCTCAGGTTTACTTCGTTTTAGGCTTATTTTTGCATGGTTATCAACTGGATTTTTTTTCAGAATTTTTTAGAATCACAAAAATTTCCCTGAAGTTAAGTATATTGGGCCTTTAAGAAACTTCAAGGGTAAATGTGCTATATACTCTTAAAATAAATTCAATATGACATGGACTCTCGTTTAAGAGTCTCTGTATTTAATTGCATGGACATATTTTAAGCTTGTGGATTGAGTAACGTACAGTAAGCCGTTTAAAATAAAATTGCAGGGAAGAGATTTTTTCTGAATATACACAAGTACTAAATTTCATATAATATAATTCTCAATTTGTCAGCTTCTCTCGAGACAATCAAATTGACCAAATTTACATATACATGATCGACCAAAAATATAAATATATATACATCATGGGTTGAATATGTTGAATACACTTATAATTTGGAGACATACTCTGGGAAAAATGATCGAATTCAACAAAATTAAAAAAAAAAAAAAAAAAAATATAGCAATACATATATATATATGTCCACATTTTTTTTCATGAAACTATCACACACATACAAACATCACATAATTCAAATAAACGTTGTAATATCCTGGAATAAAGAATCGTGCAAACCCATCCCATTTATTCATATATTTTCATAATCAATCAGACACATTTCATCTTCCAGAATATTGAGATAGAAAAAGAATTCAAAAAGAAAACAATAAATTTAGGTCAAATGTATATCAAAAAGAGATGACATTGTTTAAAATGCAGTAAATCTGAATAAATAACCTTAAAATGAAATATATTGGACCAAGAAAAATGAGTGAGAAAAACAGGCTATATGTACAATGTACCAATGAATGAATTATCACGGAACAAAAAGAAATTCAAAGACTCCTTCAGAGCTTTGTCATAGGGAATTAAGCTGTCAAGTCCAAATAAGTTTAATACCGTTTATACATATTGTTTGTGTAGAAAGCAGAACTTAGTTTAATATTGAGATAATGGAGTTTCAAGGTATCTAGGTTGCAAATACATTTGGAAAACTGTAAAAAAAAATTGGTCACCCCTGGAAATTTGAACACTTCCAATTCAAAGGTTGGAATGGTTCATTATGAAATTACAGGGGTGAATGAGTCAAAATGTATTAGGAGTTTTTTTCTTTCTTTTTCCACTTTGTTGAAATATTGAAAATTAAAATGGTCTTTCAATGACCCCATGAAATTTTTCTTCATTCAATTTCTAAGGTTGTCATTTTTTATATGACAAAAAATAAAGTTTCTTGTATCTTGTAGATTTACCCTAATTTGCAATGCAACTCTACTCTAACACAAATACAAAACAAAAACCTTTTTGATGGCATCATTGTTTCTCATATCTTTAAATATTAAAAAAAAATGTTTGTGTTTCAATAATGGAAAAAAAAACAGACTTTAATATTCGATCAGAATTTCCTCAGTAAATACTGTTTTATGTTTACAGAAAAAATACACCTATTGCAAAAACAAATCTTGTCAGATCAGAATACAAGTCTTCTAAATAGTTATGTTATCAAATATTCTTATCATCTAGTGTAAACAAGAACAGCGAGACAAATGTACATGTACTTGATAATTTTTTTTTGGAAAAGCGAACATACACAAAATCTTGTCAACTTAAAAAGAAATAAATATGATGTCTTCCAATACAGAAAGAATGTTCAGTAAAATAATTAGCAATTAACTATTAAATTTTCCAAGATTATTTGCTTTGAATTGATGCAAATAGTTGAACTCAATAAATCCTATAGATACTATCATATACTCCCCTGATATGGAAAAATTGGAATAACCTCAGAAATTATAAGATCATTTAAAAAATACGTTTCTTTTTTTTAACTTTAAATATCTTCATTATAATTCAGGTAATTCAAAACTCTTGAGTTAATAATTAGTCTATGTAAAAATAAGATAAAGAAATGCAATATTTTCCCACTTCTTATACAATTTGAAAGAAAATGCACCTCAGCACTTTGTACACAATTTTGTGAGAACAAAATCTCAGGACTTTTTAACTCTCTTTGAAAGGACTAGATGTCAGAAGAAACTTGCAACAAGAGTAAAATTCACAAATAAATTTCTCAAACGGAAGCGTCATCACATAAACATTATAGAGTCAGATATTAGGATAATTTTACAAGTAATTGCTATCCTATATAAGAGTGTTAGCTTTTCATCACTGTACAAATATATCTTTCCTTGCATTGGCTGCCTCGACGACATAAAAATTACCCACAATACATCACTTTTCCACCAAGTCATGTGAATTATTTGCTCCCCGCGGCACTATGAACACTATATGGTTCAACTAGTTCTGTTTTTGTCCCATAACCATTGGTTTTTGTTTAAGCCTTATCAGAATTTGTTGAATCCAAAAAGTCGGACACCATGGAATTGGGGGAATTTTGGTACCACACTCCATCCCAATGCAAAAGCATTGATTATAAAATGTACTTTGTCGTACTTTGTGTAGAAACTTGCCAGGAAAAACCTGAAATGGAAAAAAAAACAATTGATATATTGAATAGTTACTAGTTAGTACATTTTGTACACACATAGTTGATGAATATATGAAAGCACAGTTGAACCTCGTTATTTTGAACTTGCAAAACTTGAAGACCGCATTTAAAACCCAATTTAATTCAAATGTATTTTCTCCGTCCTGGAAAAATTTCCTACAAAATATTAAACATCACATTGAACACAGAGGTAACGCACAGTTTTCCCGCAGTCCTACCGACTTAGAGATAACAATGCTCAACTGCATGTTATTACAGTATAATCAGTCAAAACCTGCCCCTGTTTAATCAGTTCATTTCAACAGATCTTATAGTATAGATTACACAAGAATTACGCATCATAAGTACGGAATTTATAAATGTATGATCACGTAACAATAAAACTGTGAAACTTGAACTGTAATGTAAGTTCTCAAAATCTACCAAAAAAACAGAACTTGCAAACAAATTTTCTCCAAATTAGAGTTACCTGTTCAGTAAGATAGTATAAGTAAATTGACCAAATTTCAAATCAATCTGCGTCAACGGGGAAAATCAATACCTTAAGTCTCGCTTTTCTCGACTTTCGTCGAAGGAGAGTCAAAAAGGTTAGAGCAGTTAGTCTATATCACGGTATTGATTATTTATTTACTTATTTTTTCTGTCTGGCTCTATATATATATCTCTAACATATATTTGAATGTATCTATGATCTTGCTTCCCTTACATCATAATGAGTGGGTAAGCGATGCACAATCAACCGTGGATACCTGATGATGATTTCAAAGTGATCTTAAGAATTTTTTTTAATTTTCATTTTACGTTTAATTATTATTTATTAATACATTTTTTGCGAGTGAAGAACACATTACTTACAACACAATAGGAACAATTGTGAGAAACTTTTTTGTGGGTGTGAATTGCCGCCCGTAATCAATTTGTTCCCACTGAGTCTGTGTGCGGGCCTGTCCTTGTTCAGGAGTCCCCCAAGGGGTGCCTTTTGTCACATGTAAACAATAAAACATCCCCTGCAAACCAAAAACAAACAGCTTCCATTAGATAGGAAGAAAATAAAAAATGTATACAAACTCTCTGGAGTATTTTGAAATTCATGTGCACATATGATGCATTATATAATTATTGAATGTAAACAAACAAAATTCAGCAGTATTCTTATTTCAGCAATTTTTGTGCTGAAAGCATTCCGCTAAATTATGATCGCGTTAATTACAATTTCTGTATCAGGGTTTGAAATTAACATTTTCCCACTCGCAAAATGCAGGTTGATTTCTAAAATGGTGAGTAGAAAATTATTGTACAATGTACTTGCATTTTTTGGCGAGTGGATATACATATAATGCCTGTCGAAAGATATATATTATTCCACTCATGTACATATGACAGAATTCTAACATTGTTGAAAGTATAAAACAAATCGATAAACAAAACCACATACACACACAAATAGTGCAGTAATGTCTTGTTGACACTTGTCTAAATTGTAAATTATACTGATTCAGAATGCATTGATTGTAGTAATTTCAATCAACTCCAAAATTACGAGCAAGTTTCTAATTTGGCGACTTAAAATCTAACCCACTCGCCAAAAAATGCAAGTTGCTAAAAAAAGTTCAATTCTACCCCTGTGTATATATATATTGCTTTCCACAGTAAGTATTGATAGTGTATCAATTCATCATGGTGCTTATCTGTTTATTTGGTTATGCAAATACGAAATTTTGCATATGTATTTAACTCAATCGACATGTTTGTCCTTTCTCTTACCACATCATGTAATATATTTGTCAGCGTCCATGCCACAGCTACAGAAAAGAATGGGACACTTAGGAGCATGAGATGGAACAGTAAGATCACCAGTACGTAGGTAAACCAGATCCCTTTGCTATTCAGGTAGGAGTGGGTGGGGTTCTCCTCACTGGTGGCTGTACCTATATTCATCTTGGTTGATTCTGTAGAAATGCAAAACAAAAATAATAAGACATGAATGCTGTGACCCTGTGCCAGCTGGCATCCGCTGATATTGGGAGACAGGACTTACAGTACTGACTTTTTTTAAAGTAGCAACCCAGAAGCTACTAGCTAGGTCCCTAGGCACTATACATTTGTAGGGGTGTCCCAGGTGTGGCCAGACGCAAGCAGTGTTTTTGCTACCTTGATTTTACAGCAACCTGTGCCTTATTGAATTGGGAGAATTAAGTAGGATTTTCAGATAAATTGGGAAAATATTCTTGAATTTTGCTTCATTTTAGGAAAAAAAACACAAATTTTGACTAGGGGAAACAGCCTTATATCGGCTGTAAAAATGGGCAAACAAAATCACTGCCAAGGGTCAGTTCTACTAATGTCAAGATTAAATAATTTGTTTCTTAAGCTTATGCCAAGTAGTTGTATAGTTTTGGGGTAAAATTATAACTAAGGGGGTTAAGTCTGTGAGATAAAGTGAAAAACATACTAAACAAATCAGGCCACAACCACCTTCTGTCTCTCCACACTCACCAGTACCATTTATACAAAATTGAAACTTCATTAATCCATTCAGGACTATAGTAGCGTCAGCTGCATTTTAACGGAAAAGTTGATTGACAACCCATGCTAACTGCTGTGCCATAATATAAGCTTGAATATTAATTGTCATTTGGGCAGGTCAGCTGAAAATCCACGCAGCCTCGAACTCCAGTGGTATTTATTATAAGTTGATCATATAATAATTGTTTCAACAATATAATTCTGTGCACATTAATTATTTACAGTCCAATATTTAATTGGTATTCTTTAAACTGGTAGAAAATCCCGACTGTGTGGAAAACTGATGAGGATCACGTGTCTTGGCATTGGACATGCATGAAGTACATTTGTACTGCACATGCATGAAGTACATTGTGCAGTGTCAGCAGTGAATCAATTTTCCTTGGAACATATGCATGCAGTTACATATATGTATTTACGAAGGGAGATTATCAATTTACTGACAAACTCAGATCAGATCACAGCAGCAACAAAACCAATATAAATATTCTTTCTTTCCTCAAATTAAACTATATTGTTACCGACTGGAACTCCTTACCGGTAATGTCATAATTGCCTGATCTAAATAAGTAATTGCAGGCTACAACCCTCTTCCTTTATACTTCATTCATGTATAAGCTCCTACATTTTAAATACTTTTAGCAATCTATATGTCAAAATACCATAAAGAAAACTTCCATTTATATCATTAATAACATTAAGCCATATTGGTCTCTGTGGAGCTATAATATAAGTATAATATAGATAGATATTACCTGCCAGGTGCACTGTATCAAGGAACCTGTCACAGTGACAATTGCACTCAAATAATTAGAAGAGGATATACACCTGCTTAATTATATAATAACTGTACAGGAAACGTCAAAAATCAACTCGAATATTAGACTATTTTTAGAATTATCAGTTCCCATCTTTCATGAAAAGTTAATTTTGTCCTTCAGAGGACCAATTTAGATCTTTGACATGTATTTCTGAGACAAAAATATTCATTAATCTATCTAGTTTTTGTTTATAAGGCAAACATTATTCACCACCCCAACCCTGTTCGTTCTTAAGTTACGGAGTAAACTTGACAGGTGGCCGAAATGGTTGTTCAAGTAGGACCTAGAGGGCTCTAGTGTTGCCACGGCATTGATAGCCAATATTTCTAAACCGACGAGACTACAGCAGTAGAATGATGTTATTCTATGATCGCACAAGTAAATCTCAGTTCTTTGACTTGAATTATTTTGATAATTTGACTACTTACCATGTAAAACAACTCTAACAATTATTTTGCGTTATTTTCAACTATCCGGAAGTATAAAATATACTACACATGCGCAGTGGTCAATACCTTCTTGATTTTATAATAAATCCGAATAGTTCCGAAAATTCCAACTTCCGTAGTAAACAAACGCGGGAAAGTATGCTAGTTTGTTTATAAGTGTAACCCATGTGCAAGCAGAGGCGATATGGCAAAATCTGAATCACGGATGCGAGAGCTACCAAAGTCTACAGTCAGACTTTTAGGAAGTAGTCAAGTGATCACATCAGTTTATAGTGTCGTAAAAGAATTGCTAGAAAACGCACTTGATGCAAGTTCAACGTCTGTAGATGTCAGATTGGTAACCTAAGTTCATACATTCATGACTAATCAATTCTGTTATATAAGGATCTTATGACATCCCATTAGAGCTAATCATGTTCTGGTAACGTTTGTTGCACATATTTACTTGATACTCTAGTATACTTGTCTTATTGATGACCCGCTGTCATCTGCACCAAGTAATTTCGTGACACAACACATATATGATATTAGTGACGAAATAACTTATTACAAATAAAGGACCATTCAAGCTATTGTGCCAACCAACTTTAACTTACAAGATTCTGTAAGCGGTAGTTTGATTGGCTAATTCCAAAAGGTCACAAGAACATGACCTCATATAGACCCTTACATAACAGAGTGAGAACTACTATACATGTATATAGGATCTACACGTTAATCAGATTGCATTGAGGCAAAATATGAAAACCTTTAATGCAAGTTAAAAGGATAATGATATTTGACATTCAAGCATGCTCGGATGAAGAGTACGTTTGTTTACTTAAAACTCAACACACTTTCAAGATCATATCTGATCAATTGTGTACAAATCTTTAATGTAATGGTTCAAATAAATGTTATTGTTTTTGTTTGACTTTTGACATGTTCAATGTAGCAGGAGTCAAATACATTCTGTTAAAATTTTCAACAGGTACGTATACTTACATTGTACTTTTGAATGACTTGAGTCAAGACACTGGCCTTAATTCACAAATTCTTACATAATGGACTTTCGAACTATTGAATTGGAAGAGTTAAAATGTTTCTCCAGGAGGTAAATAACTTAATCTTTTCTAAGTCTTTTTTAAGATTATAATTGTGCGATAAACACTTCATGAGTGATGTCAGGCCCATTGGACCTCTTGTTTTTGTTTTTTTATTAAGACATGCATGGGTTCAGGCTGTAGTATACTGTATACTGAAAGGCTATCAATTTTCTTCATGTAACCTTTACAACATGACAGAAGTCAAATTAATGTATTTATTCCTATTTTGAAAAAAAATAATAATCCAAGGCTTCTAAAAATTGCATGGTTCCATATGGAAAATTTAATAGGATAACACAATAAGATCTAGACAAAGCTGTTGTTAAATACAATGTATTGTGACCAAAATGGGTAGTACTTATGATGTGCAATATTTTATTGTCATCAATATGAGACAATTTGTAATTTTGAACACATAATACCGATATTTGTGGTTTTTAGCTCACCGGGTCCAAAGGACCAAGGTGAGCTTATATATGCCATAGCGTGGCGTCCGTCCGCCCGCCTGTCAACAATCAACTTCTTTTTCTTAACCACTGATTGGAATTTAATCAAATTTGGTAGGAAGCATCCCTAGGTGGCTGTGACTTAAATTTATACAAATGATGGGGCTGACCCCCCCAGGGGCCAGAGGGTTGGGGCCAAAAGGGGTCAATTTAGCTATATTCGTATTAACGACTTCTTCTCTGGATCTAAGCAATGTGAAACATTCATATTTTAATGGTAGCATTCCTAAGTGGCTGGGATTTAAATTTATACAAATGATGGGGATGACCCCCCCAGGGGCCTGAGGGACAGGGCCAAAAGGGGACTATTTGGCAATATTGATATTAATTTCAAACGGTTGTATTTTCTTGTAAACATGGGAAAAGTGAGGTTTACCGTACTGTTAACTAGATTCAAATAGTTCCATCACGAATAGTAGAGGCACTTATATAATTTTGTTTCCTCCATAGAAAGGGGGAGGGCCCCAGGGCCCTCAAAGGGGCAGGAGCGCTTATTGTAAAGAATGTGGTACGTCTGTACACTTTCAGTGATTTTGCTTGCCCAGTATTACAGCCGTTAAAAGGCTATTTCCCCCCAGTCAAAATTTGTGTTATTTCACCAAAATGATGCAAAATTCAAGAATATTTCCCCAATATATCTGAAAATCCTACTTAATTTTCCCAATTCAATAAGGCACCTACAGGTTGCTGTAAAATCAAGGTAGCAAAAACACTGACTTCTTTCTGCCTTGTAGGAGAATTTTGGCTTGGATAAAATTGAAGTGAGAGACAATGGAGATGGAATTCCAACAGCAGATGTCCATTTTGTTGCCAAGCGTTACCACACTTCTAAATTGTCAGCATTCTCTGATCTTGAGCAGCTCAGTACCTACGGATTCAGAGGAGAGGCCTTGGGTAGGTATTTTAATTGGACTTGGGCCTGGCCTAACAATTAAAGCTTCAATTATTAAATATTTATTCAACCCAGAAATAGGATAATGAACGGTTTCAACCTTTGTATTGAGGCCTGGCCTAACAAAACTTCAATCAAGCTGTATATTTAACTCATTTAACCCTTGAATTTGATAATCAACTATTCCAACCTTTGGATTGGATACATTCAAATGTGTCTTCAGGGGAGAATAAGTTAAGATGTTAAACAGTTCATCTTTTGTCCATGGTGTCAGTTTAATTGAAAAAAGTTTTAGAAGAACCTTGACAGACTGAAAATAAAAATTACTGGAGCAAGATCCTTGACCAAGATACTTTCGCCGTTCGTTCCAGTCTACTCAGCTGTTAATGAGTACATGGTTCCAGGGCAGTGCTAAACATTTTGTAGAATGCTAGCTGTGAGCGCCGAAATGGCAGCACAGGTTGTATGCTCCCCAGGGAGTTGAGCATAATATTGGCTGGAGCAAGATCCTTGACCAAGCTAAGGCACTATAACTCTAGTGAAGATTATATGTCAATACGATAAGTATTTGTTTTCTTTAAGGTTCATTGTGTACAGTTGCTGACGTTTCCTTGACTACCAAAACAAAAAATGATGATGTCAGTATGACCTACACGATTGGCAAAGAAGGGGAGATAATCACCTCCAAACCATCACATCTTACTCAAGGTACTGCAAGCTTACTTTAAAACTTAATGTCTGGAATGGAATTCTTGCAAAGGATATGATTACACCTGTTGAGCTTAAAGTATATTGGGGTATCTCGAACAGTATTATTTCCTCAAATGAACTTGACCTTTTCAAGGCCACAGGGGTTTACTATGTAAAAAAAAAAAATACAAATTCTTCTGAATAACCAGGAATCCCAGAGTAATGATACCATGTACCTGAGATATATGTTTATAATTTATTAATTGTCATTAGATGAATAACCTTGACTTAATTTCAAGGTCACAGGGGTCAAATGTATACCAGCTGGTAAACACTTAATGTTCTAAGTATCCTGGAGGCCCAGAGTAATAATAATTTTTCCTTGAATTAATGACCTTGACCTACTTTCAAGGTCGCAAAGGTCAGTTGTGGTTTTAAACCATTACCTAATTTATCTTCTTATGAGTAACAAGAATGCTAATGGTAATGATGCTTTGCCAGTAGCTACATATACATGTATGTACTTGGGACACAGTGCAGTAAAAGTGGTTGTTAAAAAAAAAAAAAAATTGCCTTGACCTATAATTCCAAAAACCTCAAACATGACCATCATTATTGTAGGCGCTACAGAAATCTTAAGATGAAGATCCCAGCCATTGCAAAGTTTTAATCTTGTTTGCTACTCTTTGCTGCAGGTACCACTGTATCTGCCGTACATCTGTTCAAGAATCTGCCTGTGAGGCGACAGATCTACAACAACTTAAAGAAGAAGAAAGAGGAGCTGAAGAAAGTGGAAACACTAGTTATGGCATTTGGACTGATATTTCCAAACATCAGGATCACACTAAGGCATAACAAAGATCTGGTGTGGCAGAAAAACTCTGTTCAAGATCTCCGTACCTCCATTGCCAGTGTTTTTGGCAAAAGTGTTTTGAATCAAATGGAATTTAAGAAGTTAGAAAGTCTCGATCCAGAGGTAGGGCATTATATCATAGGAAAACATTCTGCTTTCTGATCATATTTTAGTATTAATCTTGCATTAAATCGCCACATATACTAGTTCAATCAAACTTCGATGTTTCGAACTTTGCTGGACCGTTATGAAAACTTCGAAACATCGGGACCTCGACACATGAATATTGAATATCGAACACTGATATGAATATAATATATGTACTGTACATATTAAGAACCGATGCGGTGCAATTGTAACGTAACACAGGCTAAGAAATTGTAAATGCACATGTATAAATGATAGTATTCTAAAATACACACTGTTATATTTGTAACGTGATAATCTTTTAAGATTTTTTTGTCTGTCAACTTGATTTTTAAAGCAGGTAAAACTCTCACTTCGATTTATTAGTTGTACTTTTCAATGTTTTCATAATGAATGGGTCAAATTAAAACTTCGATACATCGAAAAATTTGAATAATCGAGTTTTGATTAATCGAGGTTTGACTGTATATCAACACGAATATATTTAACACTGCTCAAATTTTAGAATGTCTAACAATATACCCACATACAAAATAGATTGACAGCGCGAAAATTTCAACATCGCGAAATTTTTAGAGACTGACTAAGCGAAAAATTCCATACGGGAAAAATATTAATTTTTTTACTTTTTGCAGCAGTTCATGTGAAATCTTTTTTAGTTTTTAAGTTTTCTTTAGGTACCGGTATAGCTCCATGTTAAACTCGTTGAAAATTTATCACAAATCAAACATCTAAGAAATATTTCTTTCAGCAAAAGATTTTACAGTCACAGTTGAACAAATTCGAGCTATAGAGGTATTGTGTTACATAAGTTATGTTTAGCGTAAAGTTTTACTGGGACCTACGAAATACTTGGCTTTACACACGTTCGAGATAACGAGGTTCGACTAGTTGCTTGTGAGTCATTATTCTTTTTGTTAATTGAAATTTTTACAAAAGAGTCAAGTAACGCACAATTACAAAAATGAATTATGCTTACAAAATCAAGTAATCTAAAGTTTGCTGTTTGTCCTACTTAAGATTGCTGTGGATATGTATGTCCCTAGAAGAGACAGTGACCCACAAGTGACCAGTCGATCCAGCGCTGACCGGTGTTTTATCTACGTCAACTCACGTCCAGTCATTCTCAAAGACATTGAAAAGGTGAGATGAAATATGAAAACGAACTATCAACCGGAAATTTTAGGATAAGGATAGATAATCTCCTTATTCTACATACTGTTGAATATATACATCAATATTTTGCATTAAAACAAAAATTTGACCTGTTGCTTAAAGGTTCGTGATTAATGATTTTGTTTCAGCTGCTAAAACAATATTACACCTCCACACATTCCTGTGAAGGAACTCGCATGCCTGTCTGCTGCGTGTCAGTTGTGCTGCCCTCTAGTGAGATTGATGTGAACCTTGACCCCAACAAAACACGCGTTCTACTTCACCATCAGGTACGTACCACCAAGTTTGAACCTTCGACAAAAGTTGTCTGTATTTCAGATATTGTTTACTCAAATCACCCCTAAAGACATCTTTGAACTCTTCCATTGCAAAGGTTGGATTAGTCCATTATGAAACTTCGGGGGTGAATAATTAAAACCTTTATTACAGTTGCCGTTGTTTTGTTTTAGAAGTTTCTAATTGCTTTGACTTAGCTAATTGTAATACCAAGCCATTGTATAAGGGAAAGCTGAAAATTAATGATTTAGAATCTGCGTACATACAATTCTGCTTCAGGGTTCTGTTGCAACTGTGGTAAGAACTCTCCTGGAAGAAGTCTATGGACCAATAGAAACAGTAACTTCCAACTCGAAACAGAAGTCAAAGGCTGATGATCAGGAATCAGCCGAATTTTCTACCCTCTCGGATCAATCCTTCGACCTGAGTTTAGACGGGACCTTGGGGACAAATGACGAACGGAGAAACAATTTTACGAAAATAACTGCTGTAGAAAATACAGTGAACTGTGATAAACAAATACCTATCTTTAAGGTTACCATGGAAACCAGTGACAGTAACCAATCAGATAATTTAATGGTGATCCCAGGGGGAACACAAATCTGTTCTAAGGAGAAATCAGTCTCTTTTGATATTGATAAAAATTCCAATGGAATCGTGGGAGAAGATGATATTTCAACAGAACTTGAAGTACCAAATGTACCAATGGATGTTTTAACTCCACCTATGGCTAGTGCTAAGAAACAGGAGCAGATAACTCTAATTCATGAAGAAATTGTGAAGACGCAGAAAGGTTGCTTTGATATTGTTGGAGAGTGTTTAAAAGATGTGTTTGAAGATGATGATAGTCTGTGTAATATGATAGAAGATAATTGCGATTCACAAACAATGGGAGATAATCCAAATGCACAAATGAGGGGAGATAATCCTGATTTAATAACAAAGGGAGATAATTGTGATTCACAAACTAAAGCATTCCTTCAAGAGACGAATTCAGATTTGTTCGATGACAGTCTGACAGACATGTTGGTAAATCTGGAAAAGAAAACTGGAGAAGATGTATCAATGGTCAGCTCGGACTCCAAACAGGACACCAGCAGGTCGAAGGTCACATCAAATAGTGAATTCTGGAGTAAAGGTCAAATGTTAGCTGGTTCTGGCAGTGCTGTTTTACAGGTAATAATACATGCAATTAGTCTGTCAGTCAGTCCATTCACAATTTTGACTCAAAAGCTTAATCAGTTTTATATGGGGATGGTCATACGTTGGGGTAAGCAAATGTATTACTCAGACTGATGGACTTGGGAAAGCAGAATGTCAAAAACATTTACCAATGAAATAAGATGATAAAAAAGGGGGAAAAAACATTGAATATATTCCATATTTTGGCCTCCTAGTCTACTTCTTTGAAAGCCAACGATTGGTTCAAATAACATTCATATGCATCTTGGTAGCTTAAATGGTAAAGGGGGAAAAAATTAAAATTAATTTTTGAAATTTGTTTCCCTTATGATATTTACAATGATCTTATCTGCCTTTGAGACTTGTCCTCCGTTCTGACTGCCTGTCAACAGTATCATTTTAAACCCTTTCGTTTTTGCTTGTGTTATTTTGAAAATTTCATATCATTCAATACCGTTTCTGCACTAAAAAAAGATGGAGTTGTAATTTTATGGTTTTTATCCTCTCAGCCTGTGGCGTTGCTGTCGGCAGGGAATTCAAAACGACCTTTAACCTCACCACCAGATGACCTCTCTCCTCCGAATAAGAGGAGGAGCATTGTGCAAGAGGTTTGTTGAAACATCAAATATATAATTTATGTACAGGTACTAAAATTGGACATTTTAAAGAAATACATTTTGAATTTTGGGAAAATTCAACATTTCAGATCTATTTTCATGCACAAATCAATATTTAATTCAATTTCTGTATGAAAAGTGAAAATGAAATGTACAAATTAATATTCTTTTGAAATTTTATTTTTCAAAACACACACATATGAGCTAAGTTCGATATTGAGAATTTAATTCAGTATCTAAACCATAAGAATGGATTATTGTTACCATATAGTCAAACCTTGTTATCTCAAAGTCAGCAGGAATGGGAACATTTCGAGATATTCAAATTAGTGTGAATTTTCAGCAGGACCAGCGAAAGACATTAAGCATGAGACGGGATGTTCAAAATATACAAATTTGGGATAACAATTAAGGTCCAGCTGTATCTAATACCTGATATATGATAATTGCCTTAACACTGAAAACGCATTCACTAGATTTCATAAGAACTGTGGCAATAATTTGAATTCTGTAATATATGCAAATTGACAGGAGGGCCAGCCCACCCTGTTTGACATGGTGTCCAGTCCACTAGTACAGAAAGGTCAAACAAGGACGGGATTTAGTGTATTTGTCAAAGAAAACAGATCTCTTGGTATGTACAGTTAAACGTCTGAAAATACATAAAATGTAGTCCCTTTTGTTCTACAGTATTTCCAAAACAAAAAATTTATTAACATTATTTTCTCCAAATTTTGTAATGCCCCTGCCATAAACTCATTCACCCCAAAAGTTTCGTAATAAACTGTTCCAACCTTTAAATTGGAACAGTTTGAGTGTCTTTTGTTTTACATGAAAAATTCTCTTAATAATCATGATATTGCCGAAATATTAAAAAATTAGATTATGAGCTTGCTAGAAATGACGCTGATAATTATAACGATAGTTACAGGCGGAGTTGTCATTTATTTCGTTGATAATATTAAAGCGAAAATTTCATAAAATAACTGGCTACACAGTATGTATGGTATAGATCATAGCTACATTGTATAGGAATTGAAAAAAAAAGTGTTTTCATTCATTAAGTTGAAATATTCTGTAGCCAACTTATTTTCGCATGCAATTAATTTTCACGTATATTTTGCAGGTGATTATATATATATATAATTCGTGAAAAATATCAAATCACTGCGAAATAGTTTCAATTAGAGGTATGCCAAATGTAGGAGTGCTGTACTTTACTGTACATAGGATTTACGACCAAATTCATCGTGAAATTAAATCGCCACGATATTGTCGATTCATATGAAACACTAAATTAAGTCTCTGCGAAAATAAGTTGGTTTGCTGTAGTAAATGGATTATAGGATATTCAATTTCAGAGATGTTTTTTCATTCCAGTTGTAGCAAAAAACCAAGCAGCGACCTTTGATGAGGTGACTACTTTACTGAAACAACAATGGGAGGAACTGTCACGTGATCGTCAGCAGAAATATGAACAAGCCTCTCTCGACAAGTCCGAACTCTGTTCGCTAAGGTAAGTAATATAAGTTGTCAATACATTGATTTACTGTAAAAGTAAAATTATTTGTGGTGTGGACATTTATGCTTATTTTCGCTGGCATAATATAAATCTCTGCCAATCAATCAACACGCAAATGTATTTAACACCACTTAAACTCTACAGTGTATAAAAGTACACAGTGCAAAACAGCATGACTGACAGCTCGAAAATGTCCACACCGCGAACAGTTTAGAGACTGATTAACAAAAAGTTCCATGTGTGAAAATATTATCTTTTACAGTATATTATTGATCCAAAAGACTCTTATTATCCATTAAAGGCCCAATATATGTAACTTCAGGGAAATTTTCGTGATTCTGAAAAATTATGAAAAAAATCCAGTTGATAACCATGTAAAAATAAGTCTAAAACGAAGTAAACCTAAGCGGTAACTAACAAGAAACTCTTGACAAAAAAAATCCAAAGAATTGAAAAAAATTCAGGTGGGGCCGACTTCAATAACAAACCGAAGGTAGAAGACTGTTCGAAATGGACGCGTGTTTCAACTGCTGCTGTACCGGTAACCGGGAAAGAATTCATCTTGAATATTGCTGATATCAGTTAATCTTAACTAAATCTATAAATATAATAATCTATTAGGCTTGATTTTTGCTTCAAGTTTTGCTGAAAGTTACGTATATTAGGCCTTTAAGTTTTAACATTTTTTACTTTTTCTGAAAACCCACTGGCCTAAGGTGATGCCAGAACGGTGCGTGAAATTGGCAAATAATTCAAATATCTTCGCTTTCTAATCATGATCCAGGTACAATGTAGGCTAGAATCCAGTATATTTCGTGATTAGGATTGTAAAATTCTTTATACTCGGATAACCAAATTAGTGTTCTTACTTATCATACCAATCCTTTTCCATTGTATAAAGCTACGTATCCTAACCTTTCACATTCCGTGTTTATTCATCTGATTCTAAAAAACAGTTGCAGTTGTTGACCCTTAGTTAAATATATATAAATTTTATCTATTTTACAACAATTATGAAACAAGTTATCCAACTTATATAAATCACTCTTGTTTGCCCGGATGTTAGCATGCGAAGGGTCTTATTGTGGGCGGAAACCAGAGTACCCGGAGAAAACCCACGTGGTCGGGTAGGTGACCCCCTATCTTTTCACATCCGGTCGGGGAATCGAACCCCAGCTGCCTTGGTGAAAGGCGTGTGCGCTATCCACTGCACCACCTGACCACCCTTAATTAAACTATTTATTCCATGTGATTGTTAAGGCCCTTCGGGCCAATTGGGTCTCTTGTATAATACAGCAGATTCTTTTTATTTCAGAGAACCAGCTGTTATTTCTACAAAAACAGGAAAGCACCTGGGAAATAAAACGAAGCTCAAAAGCAAACTTTTACCTGTGAGTTTTATAAATTAAATCATGTTAATTAGCAGGACAAATAACTGTATACAGCATCCTCAAGATCACCTACATTCTCTACACCCCTGAAATTAGTCATGCATAGGTGTCAACCTCTGAAACCTCCAATGAGATCTCCCTCTTTCCACATTTCCAATGAGGGAGAAAGTGTGTGAAATGTGACTGAAACTGCATTGCTCAATTTGTCTTTCCCATTTTATGTATCAAAATAACTTCAAAAAGTATTCATTTGATCCAGATACACCTATTATGGCCATTATACATATCCTGCAGTAACTAGGATCTCATTTGACCACAAAATGTAGATTTTGAGTTATTGTGGGTTTGGATTTAAATGAGGGAGATTTATAGGGGGGTTGGTAAATTTTGGTCAAAATGAGGGAGTCTCCCTCTTAATGAGGGAGGGTTGACAGGTATGACAAAAATGAAGGCTTCCAGGTTGCTATGTGATTGGTCTATGGCTATTTTCAGGAGAAAATCTTGTTATCTCAAACTTGACACTGTATCAATTCAGGAAATATCGATCGCCGAAGTGAAGCTGATTATCCATGATGATAGCATGCTTGTGATCATGTCCATGTTTTTTAATTTAATAGAAATTTAACAAATTTGTTATTAAAAGTGTAGGGATAAAATGGACTTGGATATAAATGCTTGTGATTGATGACCAAATATAAAAGATTATGAAGCGATTATCTTCATCTTTGAAATCATATCGGGTTCAAGAAAATCTGAAAAAATAGCTATTGTATCCTTTTTGATTAATTAAACATCACTGGCAGTGCCCATCATCTTGTTTATTTAACTCTTGTTTATTTAACTCTCGCTTCATCGATCGCTATTTCCGTAACATATACAGTGCCGTATGGCCACAGTGTAACTGGGTACCACAGATCCACAAGAAACTTTTTACATGGACGTTGGATTTCCCAATACCTGTATAATGGATACTAATGAACTTCCTCTTATATTTTATTTTTGCATTTACCAAGTTTTTGATTAATTATCCTATTCAATTATAATGTTAAAATGGTGAATTTCATGAATTCTGTTTTCACCAGTGGACCTGATAGAAAGTGCTTTGATAAGAATTTGCTTTGAAATACTGGTTGTATTTTTCGTAGAACGATAGGTACATATGAACTTTAAAGGTTAGAACCAAGCGAAAAACAACAACTTTAGCCATATCATTGAAGGTTTGGAATCATCGTCGGAAACCCACGGTACACTTCTCTGATGTTTGCATACCTTGGGCCAGAATCAATGGAAACTCGTTTTCATACTGAAATAGTAGCCAATCATATCGATAGTTTTATCCGTGACGACATCCAGCCGGGGTATCCCGTTTAATTTGTAGCACTGCCTGTCAAAAAAACCTGTTGATTGTGTTATGATTGTGTCAATTGTGATTAAAATATGAGGTCCTGGTATACGGAGATTGACATCGGCGTCATGCCTACGGAAATATACTGGTCTTGGTCACGGTAAAATGATCTAACAGAGTATCACGAGAAACGACCATTCTGATTGGTCGAAATCTCCGAATAAACTTCTTTTCGGGGAAATGAAGATTTATATTGATTCTGACCCACGGTATACAAACATCAGAGAAGTGTACCGTGGGTTTCCGACAATGGTTTGGAATGGTAAGTTTTATTTATAAGGAAAAAATTTAAATTTATTTAATTTCCTTGATGGTTTACCCAAAGGTAGGTGTCAGCATAAAGGATCAGCTAATGATGGCTGCTTCGAGAACAAAATCTAAAAAGGAAACTGTCATTACATTCTCCATGGAAACTTTACGGAAAACATTTTCCAGGCAGCTAAACATAAGGTTTGTATTCAAATAAATTAATGTAGATGCAGAAGTTAAAATAAACTAGTTCTGAATAATTTCAAATGGTTTACTATGAAAATGTGTATATCATGTACCGTGTCACTACTCAAATGAGATTAACTGTGGCTATGGAGGCTTCAGCATACCTTGGGGACGAAAATATCCACCAGCAGAGTCTGCCACCCCCTATCATTAAAGATGATATTACACACACATAATTATACTGCACCTTTTAACTAAGTAGTAGATACAGTATGCCAAAAAATGAATTAAACTGAACCATACAGCTGTTTCTTCCTCCTAGGCCTCTTCAGTCATGCTAAGGGCCAAAAGGTGGTAATCCAAAATTTCTAAACTAATGTAGAAGCAGAAGGGCGATAGTTACTAAAGGTCACACATTATGATTACTAAGTCATACAACATGGTTCATATGTCATACAACATGGTTACTAGGTCATACAACATGGTCATTTGGTCAAACAACATAGTTATTAGGCCGCACATTATGGTTACTTGGTCATACAACATGGTTTCTAGGTCAAAGGTTATGGTTACTAGGTCATACAGCATGGTTACTAGGTCAAAGAGCATTGCAAATAGGTCGAACAACATGGTTACTATGTCCTACAACATGGTACATGAAACTAGGTCAAACAACATGGATACTAGGACAAACAACATGGTTACTAGGTCATACAACATGGTTACTAGGTCATACAACATGGTTACTAGGTCATACAACTTGGTTACTATGTCCTACAACATGGTACATGAAACTAGGTCAAACAACATGGATACTAGGACAAACAACATGGTTACTAGGTCATACAACATGGTTACTAGGTCATACAACATGGTTACTAGGTCATACAACTTGGTTACTAGGTCATACAATGTGGTTACTAGGTCAAACAACTTGGTTACTAGGTCAAACAGCATGATTACTAGGTCAAACAACATGCATGGTTATATATATGGTTATATATAGGTTCAGAAAAGAACGGTGCCAAGGTCAAACAAATTCAACAAACAGTCAAACGAATTCGTAATCAAATTATGCAAAATACATGGAGAGTCACGTGATCAAAAGTATGGGTAAACTTTTCAGTCTAGAGGAGTTAGCATTAAATTGCTTTAAACAAAATGGTCAATATTAAAGTAGTTTTTAAATTATTTTATTTTACTTTTATTTCTAGCCAGGTGCCAAAGAGTCCAAAGGTGAACCTGATTGGTCACTTGAAGTCATGTGGGGTGTGGACCTGTTGCTTTGGCGATAAAATCTGTATTTTGAATTGTCACCGTGTGCAGGAGACAGTCTTATATCACCAACTGATGTCGGACCATGTACTGTCAGTCACACCCCTGGAACAGCCAATCAAACTCACCCCTCAGTAAGTTATATATCACCAACTGATGTCGGATCACGTACTGTCAGTCACACCCCTGGAACAGCCAATCAAACTCACCCCTCAGTAAGTTATATATATCACAACTGATGTCGGACTTGTCCTGTCAGTCACACCCCTGTTACAGCAAATCAAACTCACCCCTCAGTAAGTTATATATATCACAAACTGATGTCGGACCTCGTACTGTCAGTCACACCCCTGGAACAGCCAATCAAACTCACCCCTCAGTAAGTTATATATCACCAACTGATGTTGGACCATGTACTGTCAGTCACACCCCTGGAACAGCCAATCAAACTCACCCTTCAGTAAGTTATATATATCACAAACTGATGTCGGACCTCGTACTGTCAGTCACACCCTTGGAACAGCCAATCAAACTCACCCCTCAGTAAGTTATATATCACCAACTGATTTCGGGCCACGTACTGTCAGTCGCACCCTTGGAACAGCCAATCAAACTCACCCCTCAGTAAGTTATATATCACCAACTGATGTTGGACCATGTACTGTCAGTCACACCCCTGGAACAGCCAATCAAACTCACCCTTCAGTAAGTTATATATATCACAAACTGATGTCGGACCTCGTACTGTCAGTCACACCCTTGGAACAGCCAATCAAACTCACCCCTCAGTAAGTTATATATCACCAACTGATGTCGGACCTTGTCCTGTCAGTCACACCCCTGGAACAGCCAATCAAACTCACCCCTCAGTAAGTTATATATCACCAACTGATGTCGGACCATGTACTGTCAGTCACACCCCTGGAACAGCCAATCAAACTCACCCCTCAGTAAGTTATATATCACCAACTGATGTCGGACCATGTACTGTCAGTCACACCCCTGGAACAGCCAATCAAACTCACCCCTCAGAAGTGTATGAAAAATATATTAAAAAAGTTTTAATTCCTTCACATCACTTTTATCAAATTGTGGCATGGGAATAAAAGATGTAACAACATTGGTCAGGCATTGTGAGGTCACATCTCGTGAAATGAGATGTAAGATGGAAATTTCCTACAACCCTTTGTTACAACGGACAGCTCTTTTTTACACTCCCTCAATGTGCTATTAAAGTGGGAATGCAGCGCTCAAGTGTAAAGAAAAATCTCCCCCCCCCCCCTACCCTGGACAGGCGTATCTGCCTCTTTTACAGGTGTGAGATTTTAAGACTTTTTCATGACCAGGGGTGTAAAATAGGGAAATTCAACCCGAGGGGTTTTCAAATTTGGTAAAACCTGAGGATTTTGCCAAATTTGAAAATCCTAAGGGTGGAATTTTTCCATTCTTACACCTTTGGTCAGGAAGGAGTATTTCTCTCTCATTTCAACTACCTGAATAAGCTCAAAAACCATAAAAATACCTTTTGGACTGGCTACCATTTTGAAAATATCAACTTTTCCCTTGAGGTTTTTTGGCGAATACCAATTGGTCAGCGTGATAAAGCATACTCCATATACTAGTTAATCTCAGCTTTCTAATGCTCACGATTAAAATATTCTGAAAGGTTTTAATTTCAACATGTCGCCTTTATCTCTTTTTAGCATCAGATTTAACTGTACATATTCGTATTCACGTCATTGTGAGTCGATTATAGATGTATTGCCCTAGACCAGCCAGTATTACACACCTAGAAATGAGGGAAATCCTTTTCTCTTACCCTGGCAAATTAAGACTCGGGTTGATATTCCCCTACAACAACCCAAATGGGATGGGAGATTCTAATGATCTATACAACAGTAGTATTAAATATTTATATTTCATTTACCTGGGTACAGAAATGTTGGTGAGAGGGAATGGGACTGCCTCATGTCCTTAGATACGAACCGTTTCCCTAGTGACATATACAGCTTCATCACAGACGAGAGGATAGTGGACAATGGATTCAAGATCAGGTGCTACACAGGTAATTATACCCCCCCCCCCCCCCCCCCAAACTTAGGTAAGAGGGATATATTGTAATCACTTTGTCTGTGCGTGAATGCGTCCGGACCTTTTGTACAAAAATTTTTTCAATGACCCCTGGTCAGATTTGGTTCACATTCACACCACCATACCATCACACTATCAAGTTCTACTGTAACAACTGATGAGATTTTGGTGGTCATCGGTCAAGGTTGAAGGTCAAAGGTCACCATTGACCACTTTGGGAATAAACAGCTTGGGTAATAGATATCTCATGAGCCCCCTTGACAGATTTGGTTCATATTCAGACCATAGCGTCACATGATGATGTTCTACACCTGATTACATTTTGGGGAATGGGGAGTATATATATGTGAGTCTCTGCTCACTTCATTTACACCGAATTAAAAAGAAAACACCTAATTCTCAATACCTATAAATGAGACCAGAAATGGCCCTTCACACAAGTTCTCCGAGATAACATTAAATTTTGCTCAAAAATAATCAAAAATTTCATAAATTGTATTTTACATTGCTGATTGTTGTAGATAAGGAGATGGGTACTTCACATGCGGATGTTGTTGCCATGACAACGTTTATCCCGGTTTACGGTATTCCTGATCTGGCGGAGGTCCTAGAGCTTATCTGTACTACTGGAGCGGAGAGTGTGTCACAGTCCCGCCCTCTCAAAGTCCTCAACTATCTACAGGTACAAACATTTTAAGGTCCAAGTCCCACCCTCTCAAAGTCCTTAACTATTTACAGGTACAAACATTTTAATGTCCAAGTCCCGCCCTCTCAAAGTCCTCAACTATCTACAGGTACAAACATTTTAAGGTCCAAGTCCCACCCTCTCAAAGTTTCAACTATCTACAGGTACAAACATTTAAAGGTCCAAATACTGCCTCTGAAAGTCCTCAACTATCTACAGGTACAAACATTTAAAGGTCCAAGTCCCGCCCTCTCAAAGTCCTCAACTATTTATAGGTACAAACGTTTAAAGGTCCAAGTCCCGCCCTCTCAAAGTCCTCAACTATTTATAGGTACAAACATTTAGAGGTCAAAGTCCCGCCCTCTCAAAGTCCTCAACTATCTACAGGTACAAACATTTAAAGGTCCAAGTCCCGCCCTCTCAAAATCCTCAACTATTTACAGGTACAAACATTTAAAGGTCCAAGTCCTGCCCTCTTAAAGTCCTCAACTATACATAGGTACAAACATTTAAAGGTCCAAGTCCTGCCCTCTCAAAATCCTCAACTATTTACAGGTACAAACATTTAAAGGTCCAAGTCCTGCCCTCTTAAAGTCCTCAACTATACATAGGTACAAACATTTAAAAGTCCAAGTCCCACCTCTCAGAGTCCTAAATTATCTACAGGTACAAATGTTAAAGGTCCAAGTTAAGTCTCACCTTTTCCCACAAAGTCCAAAGAAACTACTTCTGTTGAAGCATGTTTTTCCATCTTAGTGTCACAAAATCTTCAAATACCAGAAGTGAAGACATCGGAAAAGATTTTTTTAACGTTCTCCCTAAGCCTTTAATTTTCTACACAGAGAAAATATGTCCGAGTTCCCCCTTTTCAGACTCATTAACTTAATTAAACCCATAAGTATAGAAGTTTTAAGACTTTTATCAGTCTCATCTTTATATAGATCAAAGAGTCTCTATTAAAGAGAGTTTGTTCCTGTCTCACGGTCTCAAAGTCTACCTAAACAAAGAAATATAAACAGATAGAAAAGTTCTTCTTATTCTTCACCTTGCAAAGTCTTCCATTATCTAGCTACCGTAGTTTGCAAATGCACAACCAAATAAAACATGAAAGTATGGCGGTCTTATAATTCATCACCAGCTAATTATAAACGATGTTTAATTCAAGCCATGTGGAATATATCTTGTTTCGCATCCATATTTTTTATGTTCAGAGACAAAAATTGAACTCAGGGAGGGTGGCTTAATTGCAAGCACCCACCCTATTTCAAGAACACTTACCAAAACTAGGAGGGGGCTTATTCACAAGAGGGGGCTTATTAGCAGTTAAATCTGGTATATAGTGTCTCAGCTCTGCCATATCAAACTTTATGTTCAGGTTTGTGTGCTGCTATAGCTATTTTTGTGATATGCTTCTGAGTGAATATCATCAATATTCATAATTTGCGAATTTTTTTTATTTCTAATTTTTGGGATTTCTTAGTTTTAAGAAATGAATAAACATATGATGATAGCTTAATTTTATTCATATGTGAATTTTGTACATTGTTCACATTGACACACTTGATGCATTTATGATAATATGAATGCAAGGGAACTAATTCATACAAGCAAAAGACATATTAAAATTTGTAAAAATTCACAATTTTAACTTTTACAATTTTTATGCCCCCGCCTTGAAATGGGGGGGGGGGGGGGGACATAAAGTGTCACCTATGTCCGTCCCATTCCGTCCCATCCAGTCTCGTCCCATCCCATGGTAATGTAACCAGCTTATTTGAATAATTGTCTTTAAACTTCGCATACATTATAATCATGATGAACTAATTTCAAATGGGGGCGGGGGCATTTATGTCTCCAATTAGTGCAATCATATTTTATCACAATACCTTCAGCGCAAAAAGCACTAAAATATGATTACTGCGACAATATGTACGTTGACAGTATATGACTTGTTGCAGGGGGAGGCTGTTAGAATGGCGAGGAAACTACCCTCCCTCCAGGACCGAGAGGAGGTACTGGAGCTACGGGACCAAATCACCACGATTCTCCCCGACGGCTGTAAAGCCTGTCTTCATGACAGACCATTCTGTCACCCGATCTACGATATGGACGACCTTCCACAGACTCAGTGTGAAATGACACAGGAGATATCTTCCTGAAGTAGTTATTTCCGTACAGTTTTAACGAAATGTTACCTCGAACTTAAAACCGAATCGCTTAGATGTGACACTTGAAATTGACTCATTTTGAACAAGCATAACATGGTCAGGCAGGTTTGATACGTAGGAAAATATTGTGTAGGTAAAACTTTTTTTTCCTAAATAAACTTGAGAGGATGCATTTTCTAATTAAGACTATCGAAAGATTAGAATGTTGTTTTTCTGAAATGAACAATTGAGGATGTATTTTCTTGTTAAAAGATTGGAATGTTAAGTTCAAGACTAAGTTTAATTGTATACATGTAATTGTATACATGTTGTATGATGTATATAACTGTTTGATCTCCGAATAAAATATAGTATGCAATGTTTGTTATATAGTGTTAAATTTGTGTTATACTGGCTTTGCATACTAAACAAATTGAGTAATGGTAATTACAAGTAGACGACAATGTTACAGCATACCAAGCTGTACACACGTATAGCGACATGCCCATTTGGCCTACAGAAGATAATTTGTCTTTTGAAGTTGAACCGTGTTATCTCAAACTCATGTAACTGACACTTACAAAGCCCCCATTTAAATGAAAGCCTGGCTATTCTTCACACTTAGTTTTCAAACTCACTAAGTAAATTGAAAACTTGGATAACTCCAAAAATTTTGGGGCTATTCCATTAAAATATCTACCCGACCTCAGGA
Organism: Mimachlamys varia; assembly: GCA_947623455.1. Lineage (NCBI taxonomy): Eukaryota > Metazoa > Mollusca > Bivalvia > Pectinida > Pectinidae > Mimachlamys > Mimachlamys varia. Next base: position 36,325,757 of record OX392538.1, on the reverse strand, counting down.
CTCCAAAATAAAGCACTTCTACCATGGTTGCATGGATTTCCATTTTATTGCTTCTATGTAATATTTTATTGAATAAATTTTAGGTGTGGTACCCCTTAACAAAACCTGGAGTCCTGGGGTGGTGTAGATATTTAACCGGAATAGGCCTTTCCCAAAAGTGTTGTTATTCCCCTTGAGAGGCCACAATGGTGGATAAAAGATGGTTTCCGGGAAGTGTTTTTGTGATGATTTGGTGCCATGTGACAATCGTATGACGTAATTCCTATTATGACGTCATACTTACATGGCGCCAATTGGTTTTAAAAACACTTCCCAGTGTAGCTTTCTTAGGGAAACAAGGAAGATAACTACACTTTTGAGATAGGTCTATAGCCCTTACCTTAAAGGGCCGTTCAACAATTATTTTGAAAAATGAATGATTTTTAGACAGAAAAACACTCCAATTCCTCCGACACTTACAATAAAGTGCAATTTTTTAACGAAAAAACATGCGCAACAGTGTCTTCCACATCATACTTGAATTTAAAGTGAATCTATTGCCCAGTTTTAAAATATTCTGGATTAGATTTTTTTAGCTCGCCTGCCTGAAATTTGACGAATGGGTAACCAAGCAGTATATAGACAATTTGACGGAGCATAACCTCACTGAAGGCTAAAAACTTGTGTTGAAAATTTACACAAGGCTCAACTTGAATTTGTTTAAGGTGATTGTGAAATCAGAAAGGACTATGTATGGTTTGGGCCTATTTTTGCCCCCAAATCATCAAATTTTAAAACTGATTATTAAACTCTCGAATCAATGTATTTCAAATATGGAATACATCCCAAATAATACTGAGACAATAATCATTTGTTGTTTCAACTCTGGTTCTCATGGCAACCATCTCAAATATGCATAAATTAGGGAAATTTGATAATTTAGTCAATTTTGGCCCATATTTGGATAGTTTTTCTATTACAAACTATTGAGCACATTCTTGAACAAACTTTATATCGAATGAGAAAATGTGGGCACTTATACCACATCTTAAGGTGAAATATAAAGTTTGTTCAAGAATGTGCTCTGTGGTTGCTATGTGAAAAACTATGTAAAATTTACCAAATATGTACATTAACATAATTTATGCATATTTGGGAAGGTTACCATGGCAACCATAGCACAAACAACACATAAATATTATTAGCTCACCTGGTCCGAAGGACCGAGGTGAGCTTATGCCATACCGTGGCGTCCGTCAACAATTGTTTAAACGACTTCTTCTGCATAACCACTGATAGGAAATCAACCAAATTTGGCAGGAATCATCCTTAGGTGCCCAGGATCCAAAATTGTACTAATGGTGGGACTGACCCCCTAGGGGGCTGAGGGCGGGACCAAAAAGGGTTATTTAGCTATATTAGTTTAAACGACTTCTTCTCCATAACCACTGATTTGGAAATCAGCCTTATTTAACAGGAAGCATCCTTAGGTGCTTAGGATTAAAAATTGTACTCAAGATGGGATGACCCCCCAGGGGGCTGAGGGGTGGGGCCATAAAGAATTATTTAGCTATATTGATATTAGCGACTTCTTCTCCATAACCACTGGTTGGAAATCAACCTTATTTGGCATGAAGCATCCTTAGGTGCCCAGGATTCAAAATTGTACTAATGATGGGACTGACCCCCTAGGGGGCTGAGGGGTTGGGCCAAAAAGGGTTATTTAGCTATATTGGTTTAAGCGACTTCTCCATAACCACTGATTGGAAATCAGCCTTATTTAACAGGAAGCATCCTTAGGTGCTTATGATTCAAAATTGTACTCATGGTGGGACTGACCCCCCAGGGGGCTGAGGGGTGGGGCCATAAAGAATTATTTAGCTATATTGATATTAGCGACTTCTCCATAACCACTGGTTGGAAATCAACCTTATTTGGCAGGAAGCATCCTTAGGTGCCCAGGATTCAAAATTGTACTAATGGTGGGACTGACCCACTAGGGGGCTGAGGGGCGGGGCCAAAAAGGTTATTTAGCTCTATTGGTTAAGCGACTTCTTCTCCATAACCACTGATTGGAAATCAGCCTTATTTGGTAGGAAGCATCCTTAGGTGCTCAGGATTCAAAATTGTATTCATGGTTGGCCTGACCTCCAAGGGGGTTAAGGGCGGGGCCAAAACGAGTTATTTATCTATATCATGGTTAAAGCAACTTCTACTCCATAACCACTGATTGGAAATCAGCCTTATTTGGCAGGAAGCATCCCTAGGTGCTCAGGATTCAAAATTGTACTGATGGTGGGACTGACCCTCTAGGGGGCAGAGGGCGGGGCCAAAAAGGTTTATTTAGCTATATCGTGGTTTAAGCGACTTCTTCTCAATAACCACTGATTGGAAATCAACCTTATTTGGCAGGAAGCATTCCTAGGTGCTCAGGATTCAAATTTTACTAATGGTGGGACTAGCTGACCCCCTAGGGGGCTGAGGAGCGGGGACAAAAAGGTTTATTTAGCTATATCATGGTTTTAGTGACTCACTGATGGGAAATCAGCCTTATTTGGCAGGAAGCATCCCTTGGTGCTCAGGATTCAAAATTGTACTAATGGTGGGACTGATCACCCAGAGGGCTGAGGGGCGGGGCAAGGAAGAAAATATTTTCCATGATAACCTAGATACCATTGTATCCAGGTGAACGATACAGGCCCTCTGGGCCTCTTGTTACAATTGCATAAGGGATGTATTTGATATTTGAAATAAAATGATTTGAGAGTTCAATAATAAAATTCAACATTTGATGGATTTGGGGGCCAAAAACAGGCAAAGTCCTTTGAAAAGTAATTCAGCAAAAAACTAATTCAAAGTGAAGAAACCACTGTTTATTCAGCATAACATTAATACAATGTATAATAGATTTGAAAATGTAGTGCTAGAATTTTTTTCACACATTCTTGTATCTTTCAGTTTCCTTTCTTATAGTTAGGACTTGACTATAATCCGGCAAATCACAAACACTTGCCTTAAATGATAAACCTTCTTCAGATAGAAACTTCTTAACCAGCAAAACACGAGTCCTCCAAATATACTATATAATTTATGATCAAATTCCTAATTTTTTAGGCATGAATCAAAATACCATCCATGAATCTTTGAATTTTCAAATTGCCTGAGCATTACTCATAAATTTATAAATATTTTTGAAATTTTAAATTCCTGTCTTTAAAGGCCCAATATACGTAACTTCAGGGAAATTTTCGTGATTCTGAAAAATTCTGGGAAAAAATCCTGTTGAAAACCATGCAAAAATAAGCCTAAAACGAAGTAAACCTGAGCGGTAACTAACAAGAAACTCTTGATAGAAAAATCCAAAGAATTGAAAATAATTCAGGTGGGCCCCACTTCAATAACAAACCGAAGGTAGAAAACGGTTCGAGATGGACGCGTGTTTACAAATAGCGTGTTTCAACTGCTGCTGTACCGATAACCGCGAAAGAATTCATCTTGGATATTGCTGATATTAGCTAATCTTAACTAAATCTATAAATATAATAAGTTATTAGGCTTGATTTTCGCTTCAAGTTTTGCCGAAAGTTACGTATATTGGGCCTTTAAACATTTCTTTAAAAATATATAAATGTGCGAGTTTTTTTTTTTTCCTTTAAATTTTTGAATTTCAGTCTTTAATTTGAAAGTAAAGTCCTATAACTTTCCTTTATTTCCATCTTGTTTGGTCATATCTTTTACAACAACAAAATAAATATTTGAAGTAGAACAATTTAATTTAAAGTGAAAAATTCATTTCCAAAGATATATTAATATATTTACTGTATAAAATCAACAGTATATATATATACATTGTATCTATTAATTTATTAAATACATAATCATAAAAAAATATGTACATCCATGGGAAATCTGTATAAAATATTTTTCAACAAAATGTATTTTTCCTTCTCTCGCTCTCTCATTTTCAATTCTTCTTTGGGTCCTTTTCAGTCTTTCTCTCTCAAATATCATACGTGCCTCATTAAATATCGGAAAAAGAACATCATATGATTTGAATCGTAAATATAAAATGTGAAACAACACATGCAAGGACGGGGTTGATTAGACTATCAGTTTTGTATTAAAACTAAATTTGATTCTTTATATATCTATACCATATACACACCTACAAATGTATATATGTACAACGCTTAAAGAGTCTTAATTGATAATTTAAACTAGAATATAAATTCTATGTATAACAACATCGGGAGTTCGCCAGCCTTTTTTTAACACAAAGCGATATTTTTTTACAACACTTGTATTGGAAAAATTTCTTTTTTTTTTCTCAAGGTAGATATTAAAATTACAACAGCAAGTCTAGTACATTTGGTATATTTAAGTTATCAAGTAATGATTCAACCTTTTATTAAATTTTCCCTGTACACGAGTTCTATTACCGTTGGCACATTCCTTTTGTATTTTTGTTAAGTGCACAATGTACTAATATTAAGTCAAATAAATTTGTTATATTCTTGATTTTTCTGTAAATGTACGTATTCAGATTGCCGATATGTTTCGCATCATAAATCTAAAATTACTGCCAATTATGATTCCACTGAACTGAAATATTGAAGACGTCTCGTGAAAAATCACGCTTTCAGAAGAAAAGGCTTTCTGCCAGGTGTAGAAACAATGCCTGAAGACTCTTACTGAAATCATTTTAAAACGGTCACCATCCATCGGTCTTACTTAGTAATAAGATGTAGACGTATACGTAAACAACACATGAACAAACATAGGTCTGATGACCAGTGTCACTCATCGCGTCGGTGCCCGGAGCTGGTCAATCTTTGTGTTGGTCCGACTTGCCGGGAAGGGTGTGGGAGCATTTGAAGCTAAGTAAGGTGTAGTGGTAGGCATTGCAGGAGAAAATGCGGAGAAATATTCAGCAGCAAATTGTACAACATCCTCAGGTTTTCGCAAAAGTAAAAACTGGAGGAAATCCGCAAGTAGATTTTTAAGTTCGGGATGATGGCGGACATAGGACCCATGATCTGCTTTCAACTCCTCCTGCAAAAAAAAAAATTTAGAATGAATGAATGAAATAAGAAACAAATCACCCAATTGGAAGACTGGCCCACAGGGCTGAGACATACTAAATGGTAAGTCTTTTTATTTAGGTTTGGGCAATTTTTTTCTTAAAAAGTCAACAATTTCAAGAATATTAATTTTGATCCTCATATTTTATACTTTCATAAAAAAAACATACATTTCATGCTTCATTCTTGAATATTGTTATGAAATTTAGTGCCTTTTTAAGGCCTTTTCAGGGCATTCATGAATAAATTTATGGCCTTCAAAAACCATTACGTGTAGCACCAAAAATGATAGTTTAACATACAATTGGACATATTTGTTTCATTTTTTAGCATTAAGGTTTTATGAAACACTTTTGAATAAAGTGGATCACAACTTAATTTTGTTCCACCATAAATCTGAGTTGGTCATATACTTGACCTAAATTCCCTCCTCTAATTTAAAAAGAAATTGAATCTCTTTTGTACATCTACACGTCACAATTTATCAATTGGTTGAATTTAAAAAAATATCTGTTATCCAGATTCAGAGATAAAGTCTTTAACCCCTATGATTGATTTTCAGTAATAGTGACCTTGACCTAAAAAAGTCTCCAACCCCTTTGAGTGATTTTCGGTAACAGTGACCTTGACCTAATAAAGTCTGTTACCCCTATGATTGATTTTCAGTAACAGTGACCTTGACCTAATACATGATTGATTTTCAGTGACATTGACCTTGACCTAATAAATGCAGTAACTCTTATGATTGATTTTCAGTAACAGTGACCTTGACCTATATATATGATTGATTTTCAGTAACAGTGAGCTTAAGCTAATATATGATTGATATTCAGTAACGGTGACCTTGACCTAATAAATGCTTGATTTTCAGTGACAGTGACCTTGACCTAATAAATGCAGTAACTCATATGATTAATTTTCAGAAACAGTGACCTTGACCTAAAAAAAAGTTCAAATTCCACATCACAGAGTAGCACAAACTTTATAATACATATCACAGGTTAGCACTTCAAAATTCAAAGTGATTGGTCTTTTGGTTTTTGAGATAGCCGTACAGCACCATCTCACCCACCTTGTTGTCTATTTTTATTAACAATGACCTTGACCTTGACTTCAGAAACTCTTTTAAATTCCTAATGCTCCTGAACACATTACACTCTGGTATTTCTTTTCAATTTAATCTTTTGGATTCTGCGACATTTTCTCTAGAAACTAAAATGTTGATAGACAGTGATTATGTCTTCATATGAATTTCATGTGAACAATTTTAATGAATTGCTCATGAAATGTGGTAAAAAGTGAATAACATGTCAACAAATTCACGTGAATTTTACATGAAGATAAATTCGCTGCATACAATAGCACAACCATATTTCCAATGCAGGGTCCTTATTTTAGCTGTTGGCTGTTTCTATGACAACGGTGCAATATGGTAGGGATCGAAGACTTCTAACAAGGGAGATCAATGAATTTACTTACCTTCCTGTCGAGAAACTTTGAATATAGCTGCATATCCTCATCCCACTGTAGCGATCGCTTCTCAAATGTTGGTTTTGGCGGTTCCTCATCTGCAGGGAAAAAAAGAAGTTTGATATACTATAGGCCAAAGGGAGCTCAAGATGTCGCACAGCAACATTTGTTCAGATATAAACTGTACAATGGCCTTGATCTTTGACCTTCAGGCCTGAACAGTAATCACAAGCAAGTGCTTTTAGTAAAAGAGCACTGTATGAATTTTTAGTATGACCTTTAGCTCAGTCGGTAGAGCATCGGGCTGGAGAGCCAAGGGTCGGCACAATCTTTATAACTTTTCCTCGTCCCATTACACTTGATAGGCCTAAGGCAACACATGTTTTAGCATGGGACCCTTTGTTTAGATGATGCTGCGGACAACAACAATGCTGCAGACAAAGTGATCTTTATATGTCACCAATCAGGGAAACAAAAACTGTAACTCAGTAATAGAAACTTTTATTTTTGTTTTTCTACAAACTTTGAAAAATCATTTATGACAAGAAAACTTTCCCTTTACAGAATTTCATGACTTCATATACACATGTTCCCTAACATACCTGTGAAGTCTTTTAAAAATAGGTCCATATGTAAGTAGGAAGAGTTGTGCTGACAAGACATGTCTACAGACAGACAGACAGACAGACGGACAGACGGACAGACAACCTGATTCCAGTATATCCCCCCTAAGTTCATTGCATAAATAGTTATAAGGAAATGTGACTGACCTCTCATTATAAGGTTTGGTACTTTGGCCAGTTTCATTGTCACAGGAGATCCAACCTGCACACGATTCGTCAAATGTCTAAAAGAAAAAAAAAATTGTAGGTTATATACTTGCGAACTTTTTGACATTTCCATGGGGGAGATTACGCGTGCTCAAAATTGAAAACATAAATAATATGTAAACATGTACATTCAGAGGGAAAATAACACCTTTAAATGGCTTCTTTTGAGCTCTTCTTTCAGATGAAATCATCAGATCTTTAAAAACAGGAAAAGTTAAGCGAATTTCAAAGTTGAAAAGGTAACATTTTAGGGTCCAAAATCGGCAGTCTCCCTCCTAAATAGGGAGGGTTGGTAAGTATGAGGTCAATAAAGACAAAAGCAGATGCATTCATGAATACCCCATTTCATCAAATTTACATCCAACAATGGAATCATGCCTTTAACAATTTTCTCCAATTATTTCTCAAAAATGCCATCCTCAATATCCAAGGGTTGTCATAAAACCTATACTCTCTACACCCCAGGGACCAGCATATTAGGTGTTAACCTTTGAAACCTCCATATTTCCATGGGAGAAAGTGCATGAAATACGACCGAAACAGCATTGCTCAATTTGTCTTTCCCATATGATGTATCCAAATAAGTATTCATTTGATCCAGACACACCTGTTATGGTCATTACACATACCCTGCAGTAACTAGGAGATCATTTGACCACAGGATGTGGGTTTTGAGTTTGTGTGAGTTTGGACTTTGATGAGGGAGATTTCGAGGGAGATTGGAAAATTTTGGTCAAAATGAGGGAGTCTCCCTCGTAATGAGGGAGGGTTAAAGGGTATGGACCAGTTGTTCAAAAGATCAGTGTCTTAAGTGCAAATTTTAATTATCCTGTAACTTTAAAATGAAACCATAGATTTAATTACAACTTTGCAGATATCAAATACCTAATAATGTCATTTTACATACAAAATTTTAAGATTGTAACATATTGACAGAATTCTGAAAAATGTCGTTAAATAGTGATTAAGCTAATCACCCTTTGAACAACTGGGCCCTGGAATATGTCATGACAAAACTGAAGGCATGAAGATAGTAGTTTGATGGCCAAAGCTTATAGTTATGAAGCATTATAGAATTTCATACACTGGTAATCCTTTACATTAAGTACTAACCACATATAGATTTTGAAAAACTTTATATAAATTCAACAAATTTAATTGGCACAACAAAATAAGGCTCTAATAAAAATTTACCCAGACTGGACAAAAAATCTATTAGCCCTGGAACCCTGGCTAACAGAATCCTACACTCTTACATACATTATTGTTATGAAGCATTATAGGTTTTCATACACTGGTAATTTTTTTATAAAGTACTAACCCCCATGTAGATTTTAAAAAACTTTATATACAAAATGTAAATTCAACAAATATAATTGGCATAACAAAAAAAATCTGAGGTTAAATGAAATCATAAAAACTTTTAATTAATAAAAAACACTACATGTAGTAGTATTAACTATTAAATTTGATATCATTGTCTTAGCTTTCTTCCATGAAGTTTCATTAGTTTCAGTAGTAACCTAGGCCTATTTAAGTGATATGTCTCAGGAAAATAGAACTGGTAGGTTTACAGGTGAAATACTTCAGGTAAATATGATATAGACTATAATTACCCTCTCTTTGATGTTCTACCTATTGTCTTAAACATGTATGCGTTCGGGGAACACATCGAAATTTTACCCAGACTGGACATAAATCTACTAGCCCTGGAAACTTGGCTAACAGAATCCTACAATCATTTAGGTGATCATTTCGAAGATATTGGTTCAATTTGTCTGATGTTTGAGAAAAAATCAAGAAATATAAATTCATGATTTGATAACGTACCCGTCCTGCATAAAATATGATTGCCACGTTGTTGGAAGGTCGACTACGGAGTTAATGGTCCTCTCAACTCCATAAACTCGAATTTCTGTCCCGTCAACGGTCTGAGTGCGGTCCTCCAATGGCCTCTGTAGTAGCAAACACAAGGTCAGAGGTCAAACAATGCATTTACGGCTTCATGCTATCTTTAAAATACATGATCATATTGAATGTGATTTGTGTTAAAAATATTCACCATCAGTAGTCTAGGAATTTAATTTTTCAGTAAAATTAATCAATTAATATGTACGTTGGTTGTTTGGTTGATTGTTTTTACGTCCTATTAACAGCCAGGGTCATTTAAGGACAGCTGATATGTATGTTTATACAAACACCCAATATAAATATAAACATGATTGGTTAACCTACATTTATAATCATCAGGCCATATCACTATATCAATATGTACAATATTCTTGTTTTATCAAACGTTTAAGATCTTAAACAGCAGTATATTAAAACTGTTTGATGTTTTATACATAATCTGATTGCAGAAATACTGACATGTAATTATCATCTATAAATTCTTAAATTACATTTTCAAAAGTCTACTTACATAAATAGCTGCACATATATTTGTGTCTGAATCAAAGGACAGCAGTTGAAATTCGTCGGAGCGGAAATTTTTCTCAATCAAAAGTCTATGCAGCAATAAATTAGATCCTGAAAAAAAAATTGCAGTTTGACTGTATTCAATGTTCATGGTTCCCCTGGGAGGGGAGGGGGGAGGGAACTAATTAAATTACTGAACCCTGGCCGCCTTGGTGAAAGACAAGTGTACTACCCACTGCAGCACTCGACCCAAAATATATTTGATTGTCAGATTAAAGTGACACATAATAATAGGAAAATGTACAATACTAGAGTGTTTAATACTTTTAATGGAGCCTTTTATTTCAGCTTGTGAAAATAAGCAGAATCCCAATGGGAATTCTTAAATATCCTGATAAATCCCGCCGAAATCCCGGTTGGGATATCTCAACTAATTTTGTCTTTGGGGATATATTTCAAATTCTCTACGTTTTTATAGGCCTGCTCTGATGAAGATGTATTTATACTTACCTTCAGATATAAATCCACGCATTTTTGATAGCTCAATGTTTCTAGCCGATCTTTGGATATCCTGTAAATATGTATGAATAGTAACTTTATACAGAATTACCACAAAATGTTGTTAATGACAGCTGGGACATTAGTTTTTACTTTTAATCACTCAATCACTGATTCCTTAAAAGCACATTTTAACTCCTCCGATCCAAAGGTCGGAAGAGTTCACCATGAAATTTCAGGGGTGAATGGCATCAATTTAACTGCCAACAAAACTAATTTACCAAATTGGAGAACTGCTTTTACAGTTCAACAAAATTTAGATTCTCAATCAGTGGACTCCACTTATATCACCCCTGTTAATATCACATTCCTCTTTATATCATGTTTTCCTCAAGCACCATTTTTCTCTCTATATAATCTATGTAATTCAATTTGGTTAATATCATTTATTTTGAGGTGAATTCCTCTTAATATCATGGTTTTTTTTTAACCAATCACATAAAATATCCAGAAAATTATACCATTTCCATTGATTTCAGACACAACTTGTTCAAAAAGTTGCATAGAAAATAAAAAATAACCCCAAAAATGATTTTTGATTGAAACAATGTGATCTATATATTTAAACTTAATTCTTCATAATGTATATTGAATAGCTTACTTTTAGTTATGGAGATTGGAAATGCATTAGATTTAGTGGAAAAACATGTTTCTCTTAATGTCACAGTCCTGTTAATTAATATCATGTTTTTGTCTGACAAATGCAACATGATATAAAGAGGAGTGCACTGTAATAGCGAACTGGTGATTATTACCAGAATGTTTTATTTATTAAATGCCCCTTTTTGTTAGTCTCCAAACAGTTTTGCTGTTAAATGACTCATAGACATTTAAACTTATCAACAGTTTGGCACAACTAATTCATCTTAGTATATTTCCAAAATATCAAATTCTTGATTTAAAACTGAAACTTAATGAAGCAAGAATCAAAACCACTTATCTTAACACAATTGATTATTAAAATATACAAAAATTAGAGAGAAAATTTGTAATGATTTTGCTTGCTGTTGATCATGACTGGCAAATTTTCTATTTTACATTGAAGATTTCCCAGTCATGATCAGTAGCAAAAAAAAGTCTGTAAAACAGAATGTTTTCTATCAGATTCAACAACCAAACAACCAGTGTTTTATTTATTTTTTTACCTAAATTCTAAAACAGAGAGTTTTTTTATTATTTGCAGGGAAATGCATTACTTTTCTATTGAAAATTGGAACAATATATTCCTTATTTCTTTGGTCATTTGGGGAAAATAATGCACATATTATTTCAGGGAAATATATACCGGTATATATATAGTCTCAGGGTATTTGGTACTAACATTGTACAGTCATTCAATCTTTTTTTTTTACCTTAGGTGTTGCTGTGCAACAGCTGAAAACTATCAGGTTATTACTTTCGTTAACGAGTTAATTCTATTCATGAATGCTGTTTTTACCTAAAAAACTTCCTGCACATTTTTTCTTGGATCAATTGAACCATATAAATTACAGGCCATGTTTTAAATATGACTATAACATTTGATTGACAAGTAATTTTATCATAAGATTGTTTTATGTTCAAGGCTGGGCATCACGACACTGAAGGTATAATATATAAACATACAGTTAATCTCGTAACATTCTGTAATCAGGAGATACAAAAAAAAAGGAAAAACTTTGAACAACAAACACCTTTATAATTCATACACAAAGAATTGAAAATATCACTTGTAGTGTATCAGAAAGCTATTCATGAATTGCTGTTTTTAACTAAACAAATATCCTGCAAATTTTTCCTGAGATTAATTGAACCGTATAAATTACAGGCCATGTTTTTAATATGTATAGTTGTTGATTGACAAGTAATCTTATCACAAGCCGGTTAATGTTTTATGGTCCAGAGTGCATGGGCATCAGGCTATAAACACTGAAAGTATATATACCTGTGATAAAACATACACTCAGTTAATCTCATAACATTATTAACTGAATGAACAATCAATATTCTAAAAACAGGAAATACAAAAGAAAAAAAGGAAAAACTATGAACACCAAACACCTTTATAATTCATAAACAAAAGAATTGATGAAAATATAACTTGTAGTCTGTCATACTTATTTGGGCAGGTTTCTTATTTTCCTCCCATATATACTAAATAAATATGTCTAAACAATTTTCAATTTTTACCATTTCTGTTCTATACCCCTCATTTTATTTTGTTTAAATCTCAAAAAAAAATTATTATATGAATAGAACTGAAATGCTCCCCCCCCCCCCCATTTTCATCAGCGTTTGCCCAGGGTAATTTATAAATGGGGTCCTTTCATAAATAAATTGGGTCCTTCTGCAAAGTTTAAAATTAGTTGGGTCCTTTTTAGTTTCAATACTTGATGTTCACCAAAGGAATGATATTTAGGAGGGGATCGAGGGGGGTGTTATGCCCCCCCATGGTGAAAATCATCAGGGAAGGAAAACAAGAAGCCTTATTTCAATAAACCAACACCTTAGACCACATCTCATGTCTGACTAGAGGCACCACTTTGCAATATTAATATTTACAGCAAAAGATAGATTTATGAGATTTTTTTAGAAAACTGAAATTGGTTAAATTGGTAAAATCCTTCCCAATTCCTCTAAATCAAAATTGTTCACCCCTAGAAAAGACTACATAAATATATATAACAATAACGTAAGTAATGAAAATTAACAACAGTAGCTCTAATATAAGTAGAGCTTATATATATTTACATAATTCTCCATCGGCAGCTGCCAACAAAATCAAAATGATGGAAATACACAAGATATTACCTGGTTCCTACAGATTTTTCAAACCATAATTGAAGCACTTTTTTCTCAATTTTCAAGGTGTATTTTTTTGTCCAAACTTGCAAGGAAAAGGGGCATAATCAACAAATTGAATCTTTTAACAAATTTTCTGGATGCTTATTAAATATTTTTTAATATAAATCTAAAAAAAAAAAAAATCTGTTCACAGCTAGTTAGTATGAATTCATGCACTTTTCAAGCATTTGTGAGCAGATTCCAGCACTTTTTCAGCACTGACCCCAATTCAAGCACTTTTCAAGCACTGACCCTAAATTCAAGCACTTTTCATCTTCTGTATATGAACCATGATTAAGAATAAAGAATATTGCATGCATTTTTTTTCAGTTTCAAGAATGTAAGCAAAAATTATCATTTGATTACAAAGAAAGACGTACAAGCAGTTCACAAGAGGACATTATGTAAAGAAAATTCACATTGCAACTAAAATTACTGAAGGTTCAAAATTTTCAATACATGTACCAAATGTATAAGGAAAACTGCAAAAGATTTCAATTCTTGAGAGCTTTTTCCAGTTATTTGAGTCATCTTGTCAATAATTTATTCAAAACGTTGAAAAGCTTATCAACAAAATAAGGTCAAATAACAGTCCAAAATGATCCCTTCCTGTTCTGTGAGTCTGATCTTGTTTTTGCCAAATAGCTACTAGCTGTAATGTGTGGATCGAAATGCATTGTAAAAGTTGAAATTAATCATAATTATATCAATTTGTGAAAAAAAAAATTAAACTAAAAATGAAATAATTTGCTATAGAACTACCCTATCATTTTCTGGCATGTCACCTGTAACAAACTTTTTTTTTCCTTATTCCATTTTTTTTGTATTTTTTTTATTTTTCAGCAACTTTTGAAACAAAATAGTACAATCTCTCACACCACATCCACACTGTCAACATAATTCATAGAATATTAACATCACCTGATTTCATCAACGCCATCATCATCCATCATCATCATCATCATCATCATCATCATCATCATCATCATCATCATTCTAAATGCATCATTACCTTATTCCATTTATATCATTTAATTAATCGGGGTGATTTATGCATATCCTAAAGAATGTTGTATAACAATTTTTTATATAGATATACAACATTTGATATAGTGCTCTATTCATAATATTATATATACAACCAGATAATTTAGATTTGCGCTAATCACTGATTCAGCTTATCACTGATTCATCTGATAAACTTTTGAACAACTGGCCCCAGAACCTGCTAGAATACAAATGTATTCAAGTCACACTTTACAATCATGCAGTGGAACGAACAGGTCAATTCCCCCCCCCCCCCCCCCGACCCCATCAACCCCACCAAACCTGATACCCACCTCTCCTTGTGTTATCACTCTGTTCACCACATAAGAGTCCTCTTGTTTCACTATAAATGTCTTCCGGTCCAGGGGGCAGTTTTCAAGCTAAAATGTCAACAATTATACTAATTTCAATTGAAAATTAACATAAAGTTTTCATTTTCATTTCTATGTTTGTAGTGATATTTATACTGAAAATGTTTAAATTTCAGCGACAATCTTATTTCATATACATGCTCTATATAAGCACATTAAAAATTTTTAAAAAAATAATTTTTTTTTTTTACATTTTTACCAGTGAAATATCGAAAAAATTTCATTCTATAAAAGTGATATTTTTCACTAGTGAAAAATATCACTTTCTCTGATTTGACCAATCAGAACGCTGCTTACAAACGACGTTTGGGAAAATCAGAAGCTGCCACTGTAGATTTTCATACAAAAATATAATAAACAGAATATCTAACAGTTATCTTCAGTAATACCAAACATATTTCACTCGTGTGGCTAATATTTTGATATTTTTCACGAGTGAAAAATATTTACCCCACTCGTGAAATATATTTGGTATTACTGAAGACACTGTTAGATATCCTCTATATATCTATGATCCTATCTTTCTGAGGAGGATTGCAGAAATGAAAGTAATTTTGTTTTTACACTTATGATCACTGTTTACAGAAGTCTATATGCCCCCTAATTAGGTGGCATGCATATGAAACACTGCCTAACCAGTTACATGGAGAAACAAATTTACAGAATAGTTGTAATAGAAAATGAGGTATAAAAATAAATGTAATTTTACCTAATATGAGTAATTTTTAGGATTGGGTATGGCAAGCAAATTTCATATTTCAATATTTAAGCAAATTTTGCAATGCATATGATATACGATACATTAATTATCAGATGTGTTCCTTTCCTATAAATTAAGTGTTTAAATAACTTCATACATTTTTTTCCAATCAAGGTAACACAGACGATAGAAGAATACTAATACCCTCGTCCTTACAGCAATGTTACTGCCTACAGATATTACCTTTACATATTCATGGTGTTGTTGTTCGATGGTCTCGAGATTTTGTCCGACGTAAGCCGTGATTGAAGTGCCACAGGGGACCCCATCTATGGAGCCGTGACTGTTTGCATGTATGAGATAGCAATCTTGTTGTTTGTGACGTGTCGGCTCTACAGAAACTGTAAATTCGCCCAGTTCTCTCCCCTGTTTTGGACCACTCGTGTATGTGTCAGATGATGTAGTCAACAGGCTGTCATCAAACATCAAGTATTTAAAATCCTCTTCTGGAACTGAAAACAAAACAAGAAATACTATTTATTACCATATTTGACATGATAAGAACACTGTACACTTATTTAAAAAGCATATAAAGGTAAAAATTTCCAATTAAAATTTTGGAAATAAAATGTGTTTTCGTAACAGTTTTTAATTGGTTAAAAGACTGAAGATTGTAATAGCAGATCAGCCAGATAAGGAATTTTGTATAGAATTATTTAGCGCACTAATCCTTCCTATGAACAAATGTGGGGGTACGCTTATTAGGTTAAATATACAGTCAATTTGATTAAAATACAGATCCTCACTATTACTATCGTGTGTAGGATCTGATAGCGACCAGTGGAAGGTCATGTGCAGATGACCTTTGTATTCACCAATCAAATCGCTGCTTACCAGATTCTGAAAGTGAAAAGCTAACTTTGATTTGTTTCTACACTTGCCGTTAAACCAGAGTAAAGAAGCGAGAAACCTGAACGACCGTAAACAAAAATGGCGGCGCCCAGTTCAGCGGTCTCTACACCAAGGCGTGTGTTCTTCTTGGACATTTTCTGTTTGATTTGTAGTTTTTCATTTGTCCGAAAAGAAATAACAACTAAAGGTAAAGAAATTATCACAAAATATACTAATCTCAAATTGTTATATAATGCCCTGAATGATTTTCTCTTCTTCGCTTCGACCCGCCGCCATTTTTGTCCGTCTAACAAACACCGTTTACAATGTTCATTTTGATTGGCTGTTCATTTCCTAGAAATGGAAATAATAAAGGTCATCTGCACATGACCTTATACTGGTCGCTGTCAGATCCTACACACGATAGTAATAGTGAGGATCTGTATTTTAATCAGATTGATATACAGTAATTAACTTGTGAGAACCAGCCCAAGTCTAATCAAGATCCCTGTCTATTCTGGGCTTACCATTTTATCCCAGCAATTATTCCCACATTAATTATTATTACAGTAATATAATTATGTATAATCCTGACCCTATCTATTCTGAAAACCAGCCTTGTTCAATTAATCTTTGTATATTATACGAGTCCTTGTAAAAAACGACCTGTTTAAACCGGTCCTTAAATATAACACATTTAAGGTGCCATTGACCACTTCATGGACAGAAGCTAGTATACTAGCTTGAGACTGGAGGGTCACTAAAGTTCGAAACCCAGTGGGGGCAAAATTTTTTTTTTCATTACTGGGACTGAAGCTACATACATAATGACATAATGTACATTGTATATAGGCCTATGCAGTGATCAATTTACAATTTATTTTCATGGGTCCTTTTACCAGGGTTGTAAATATTGCTAAAAACAATGGGTCCCACAATATTAAATTTAAGTATTTCCGGAATTTTTATTTATGAGTCCCAGCATAATTTTCATAATTTTATGAGTACAGGACTTGCACGTAGATTGATCACTGGGCCTATGTATTGTATCTGTATGTTACTGACTGCCTTCAATTATGAAGATAATGTTCGGGGGGGGGGGGGGGGGGGGGGGGGGGGGGGGGGTGCGCTCATTCTATTGGTTCGCACTTCTGGAGCCTAATTGCCTAAGTGTTTTAAACTGGGCTCCAGTTTATGCAATGTTACACAGTCATTTCACAAGTTGTTCCAGTCCTTAACTAATGGTTCGTGAATAGTTCGTAAAAAGAAACTATTTTTAAACAGTTCTGTTTTGGTGGGGATGATACAGAGAGTCCTTGTATATTATATGTTGTCTAGTCCTGGGACTATTTTGGGTGAAGAATTTTCGAGGGGGATAGCTACTAGATTGTTCACTTTCTTATATAACATGATGAGGCAGGGATAATTCTGACTCTTAAAATCTATGGGAGAATTTGGGGAATCAGCAAAATATCTATGAGATTTTTCTATATAAAGTAATTCAAAAATATAATTTTGAATTTCAATGAGATTTTCAGGAAAAATATGGGTAAAAATCCCCAAATCTTGCCCCAAAGTGATGAGGCGATGGTGTTGCCTTCGTTAAGCTTGAGGAGTGAGCTCCGTATAGTTTCTCTCTCATAGCAGTTACACTAGATTTCTTCCCATAGCTATTCGTAATGAATCTTAATTGTGGCATGTTGTTGTACGGCCTCAAGTTCAACTTTATCTATTTCCAGAATCCTTCTGAAGAGTAGCTTAGGGTCCCAAATAGTGTCACTATGGATCGTACAAGGGCAGTATAAGCAGATAATTTTTCAAACTTTAGGGACAGTATTTCAGGTTTCATCAGATAAAACCCCATGCAAGTTTGCCTTTTTAGTTGTTCTTTTGATGTTTTCCTCAAAATTTGGGTGTTCATTCAATGTAAGGCCTAAATATGGACTATCTCACTTGTAGAATTTCATTGTCCAGAGTGTAGAACCGTTGTAGAGGTTGTTTTGACCTGCCGATCCTCATGATCATTGTAGCACTTTTTCGCATTGAAACTCATCCCCTACTTGGATGCCCATTGTTCCAATGCAAGCTTAATTAAGGTTGCGTTGAAGTGTGATCTAGTCGGATGGATTGACCAAAGAGTTGCTAGTAGTAGTTCGTACACGAATTGGCCGGGGTCACTTTTTTTCATCACTCGATCCTTCCTATTATCGTTTAATGCTAAGACAATTATGCATCGAATATATGAGGTATAATTTACAAATGGTTTTTACCTATGTCTTCCAAGAACTTCAAAGCAGCCTCACTGGGTTCTGGTACCTCCTCTGGAACTGTTTCTTGGACTGTTGTGGGCACTTGGGAAGGTGCCTCAGATGTTGTGAGACTATAAAATAATTATCAAACATCATTGAAGGGTCAGCAAATTTGCTCTTTCATACAAAAATCTAAATATCTTGCAAACTAAGCGACGAATGCATGTTAAATAGAAAGCTTTTTAGTCCATGACAGTAATGTCAAAATAATCATCGTTGAATTCGATACTTATTTGTGTTGTATATAACAAACCTTGTGATCGTTGTTGCACTCATCTTGTTAGTTGTGCAGGATGTTTATGTTTAGACAGAATTTAAGTCCCTGCTTCTGTCAAAATGAAATAAACTGGGATTTTTTTTAACTTTTATCCATCTGTCAAGAGTAATAATGTCTCTATGGTAATAGCGATACTAATACTACTTCCGGTAATTTCATAATGGCGTATACTAACGTACAGTTTGGATAGGCATTACACGATCCGGAAGATTAAGTAAGTCCCTAATCGTTATGATTGATTGTCAAATGTTATTTTTTTTAATGAAATATTCGATAGAAACCATGAGAACAAAGAATGCATTTCCACTTTTACAATAAAAAAATTTAATAAAACATTCGATAAAATAATATTTTCAAAATATTTGAAACGATTTAGCCTATCGAATATCGAGAGTTTTTTCATGGTAAAAAAATGCATGTTCTTCAAATATCTTGTTATTTTTTACTCTGAAATGAAACACGATTTAGGAGGATACATTTTCTGGGCACCGTTTATTGCTTTAGTATAAGCCTCCCCAGTCAAGGGGGATAATCGTAACAAATATTCGTGCGTGTTATTCTACATATTATTTCAACTACAAGAAGCATGGAAGATAGCAAGAAAATACAGCTGCAGCAGCAGGTTTATATTTATACCTTTATTTACGTTTTTATTTAAAAAAAAATATTGAAAGTTGTTCCCTAGATTGTCTTAAATATTCAAAATTCTTTTAAATATAAAACAACACAGGCTTTTTAAACAAGATGTGTGGAAGTGGTTCTACATATTGTACTTTCATTTTCGGTCTATGTTGCAACATGTGTACAGTAATGATATAAAGGCATTTTCTGAACAGCTACCTAAGATAAATCAGTTACTTAAGATATATTATCCTGCTGACAATTGAATCCAGAAACCTTGGGGCGGGGAGCCGGAGAGACTAGTTTTGTGTTGTGTTAATCTTTCACCTTCATGCATTCCTTCAGCTGTCCATCTATGATAATTAAATATTCTAGTCACAAGGCTTCTGACTCGATCTATAATCCGCTGAAATATTTGGACGGGCTCTACAAGCCGCTAACTGCTACAATTGCATACCCGTCCCAATATTCATGATCATTCCTTCTGCCTGTTCTTCCGCTTTTATCCTGTCTGGGCTCCATCTCCCATACAACTTGTTACTGTAATGTCCAGCTTGGTATATGAGGGGGAAATACTGCCTAACTGGCAAGCTAGCTTTTTCAATCATGAGGTTTAACCCGGGGACCCGTTCACGCTAGTTAAGCAACAGTGAGTGTGGTCAGTAGTTGGATGGGTGATGGCCTGCACGTTACATTTGGTGGCAGTGGTGGGATCATGTAAGGCCAGTTCCCGGTGGTTTGGGAAGGTGCATTGATACACAGAGAAGAACCTACGGATTCCCAGGCCAAGTCTCGGGACGAGACTTCTCGGAGGGGGGAATAATGTAATGTCCAGCTAGGTATATGAGGGGGAAATACTGCCTAACTGGCAAGCTAGCTTTTTCAGTCAAGCGGTATAACCCGGGGACCCGTTCACGCTAGTTAAGCAACGGTGAGCGTGGTCAGTAGTTGGATGGGTGACCGCCTGCACCTTACATTACTAAGAACTTCATACTTCGGTATGGGTTAACTTTGGTGAAGGGCTGTCATGTATCAAAAGTAGGTCACTGACCTACATTTTTACCTTTGACGTATATACGTATAATACCAAAGAAAAAGATAGTCTGCGCGCTATTTCCTACATTACTCCTCACTAGAACTTTAATACTTTGGGTTTCAGTCTACATTGGTAACGCAATTACATGTCTTGTGTATTTAATTAAAATATGTCAATCTCACCTTACATGTATGTTTTCATCTTTGACATACATCTAAGAAAAAGTAGGACAATCTGACCTACATTTTCACATTTGACCTATGTATACTACATTAAAGGATACGTTTGTCGGGGCATTATTTCCTACACGACAAATGTACCTGTATTAACTGGTACTTCGTACTTTGAATTTTAGTTAACCTTGGTATGGCAATGTGTCTTTTATCAGAAGTAGGTCATTGACCTACATTTTCACGGTTGACCAATATCAACGGAAAAGTATTTCTTAGTGCTATTTCCAATTTTCTCACTGGAAATCATGCTTGGAGTAAATAATGGATTCACCTTGATGAGTCTCCCCAGGCTTTGTCGCTTTCTAACTACTAGTCTCTAGAACTTAATACTAGTTTTGGTTCACATTAGTAAAGCAATGTGTCTTGTATCAAAAGTACATGTATGACACTTTGACCTATATTTTGACCTTTGACCTACATCAAAGACAAAGTTTATCAATGCTTTATCTCTTACACTACTTCGGATGGGTCTGTTAAATTGAAATCCATCCCTAGAATAAGTTCCTGCACAAAGTTATCATCTGTGCAAAATTGTAATAAAATTTTACATTTTATGGAAAATTGTAATTTGCTGAATCGTCTCGTTTTCTAAGAATTTGTAGCAGGTATTAGAATAAAAATTGGACACTCAAGCCTAGATACATTTGTTACTTAATCATTATTATATACTGTATATATCTTAAATTTCATCTCCAGATAAAAGAAAACCAGGTGCTCCATAGTGAATTGTCAACCTTGAAGAAAGATGCAGTAAGTTTGGTTGTACAATCTGTTTTTTTTTAACTTCAAGGTTAAATTCTTGTTGAATTATTTTCAACAGTAAATATATAATTATATAAATGTTTTGTTGTATACATAGCTATATAAGAGCAAATATTTAGTGGTTGAATTTTTGTACATTTTGCATTTTCCAGTTTAAATTCACTGTTGTTGGAGATGAACATAAAAATCTGTGGGATTTCCATGCCTTATAAGTTATAAGTAATATAACTCATGTGTGATTTGTTTGTATTAACATGACTTCATTTCTACATTCCCATGAACTATGCTACCCCTGAAAACATATTAAAACTCTTTCGATACAAATGTTGGAAGAGTTCATTATGAAATTTCAGGGGTGAATTTAAAGCAAACATCTTCTACCAGGACTTGTCCAGGTGATAACCAAGACCAGATAGCTGATTGGATGAGAGTGTTGAGTTCAAAGGTCACAGAGTTTTTCGGCTTCCTGTAACAGCACTGCCTGTAATAAAATGTTGTTTCAAGGGTTGGGTTTGCGGTTGTTTAGAGTCTCGATTTCTGAGGGTCGTGGTTCAAACCCCAGTAGGTCAATATTGGCTCCAGGCCGTTTGTTCTGAAGGATGAAGGAATACAAGAAATTATGTAGCTATAGTCTTACATGCATGATGATAATCATTTATGCATTGATGATGATGATGATTATGATGGTTATTAGTCCGACTTCCAAGATGATGATGATGAGGAGGATTTGATGAGGAGAAGAATGATTAGGAGGAGAAAGATTTGTGTTATGTAAGATTGTTGATGATGATGAGTATGAATGATTATGATAACGACAAAAAAGCAACAGTTATTATGATAATGTATACCATCACGTGTTGAATGCAGTATGCACAATAGTTTGTTGTCGTTTTTGTTTCACAAAATGCTTTTAAAAAAAAGCAAATATAAGAGAGAGAAAAAAAACAATGAAATTTTGCTTGGATGGGTTTGAGCAATTGTCTCGAGTTTGGCAGTCCTGGATTTGAATACGTTTTTTCCTGGATTCTTTCCTCCTCATTTTACAGTCATCAAAATGCATATGATCACCAGAAATATGTTCATTCAATATTGTACAAATTATAGCCTAGTTGGTGTTCACAAATAACACTTTACTAGGAATTGAATAAAATTCATCATAGACCTTTCGTTTCCATTTCCAGAAAGTATACAAACAACAACAGAACAGCAACATGTTTTTCCTCGACAACAAAGATAATATCTTCAGTGAATGTAAAAGTAAGTACAGTTTTCCATTATTGATAAAAATGACATGTATAGTCATACACTTTTTCCTATAAGTGAATCAGTGGCGTAGCTATAGGGCCGTTTTGGAGTGTACGCAGATGTGGTACTGAAGACAGCACCCGAAGAGCTAGAAGGGTGGGTAAAGGAGGGAGATATGTCCACCTCCCAGAAGAGGGTCTGGAGGTCCCCCCCTCCCCGAAAAATATGGTTTCCTTTAGATCGTTACAGCATTTTAACGTATTCTAGTGCCAATTTTTAGGTATAATGAATTAAAGAATAAACACACTCATTTTCTTGTAAAATAGAATCATTTTTATTACAAATGGTTTTTTTAAATATTTTTTTTTAAAGAAAATAATGTGTACGCACCTGCGTACCCATGTATAGGAAGTTACGCCCCTGTGAATAATAAATGATCTTTCTCAAAAACTTAGAAACTTTTTCTTCAAATCGGCCCCAAATCTTTTTGAATTTCTAAAATTCGATATGTCATTATCATGATGTTACTTTTGACTAAAAATACTGGTATCTCATTGTGTTGTAATAAGCCTATTAGTTTTTTTTTTAATTTGTTTTACTTACATTGAAGCTTAGAGATGCATTTCTGAATTAAAAAACATGTCTAACTAAAGAAGACCTTTCATTAGTTATAAAAGAATGAACCAAGATCATCCCTCCTAAAACTTGGGGAAAGGGGAAATATAAAAATCAATTTTGAACCTGGAAAAAAAGTGGGAGATGCTGACCGATAGCAATTAGAAGAAAAAAAACACTAAGGGAGGTAACTCCGCAGAGTAAAGTATAAAATAAAAAATTTTGAAAGATTAATTTTAAAGAACTCATGACTTTTCCCCCCTTTTCAACAGGGACCCTTGATAGTTTGGTACAAGAATACAAAGAAATGGAATCTACTGGACCCTCGGAGGAACAAGGAACATAACCAAAACCTCGGAGATTCTGGGGAAGGATGAAATGCAGGTTCGTTAAACACTGAGATGGGAATCAAAGTTTCGGAGACTGACACCCTTTCTGGAACTATGGTGGACTAAACTGCTACGCTTTCTAACGGTCAAGAAACCTGGCTATCCGTTGCCCATTTTACGCTCACCTATATGCTCTCTACATGAACAGAGTTTGTCAATTTGTCATCGCGAAATTGAAGGCAAAAAACAAATTTAATTTATCTTGGGTAATAAAAACCTGACCAATGTCTAGGCTGATACTTGCCCTTTGAAGATTACAAAGGAACAAAAACTTACTTCAAAGTTGGTCAATGTTGGACCGTTATGTAACCACATGATTCTTTGATGTACACCAAATTGTCGAATTAGTCTTCAGAATTTCGTGATCTGTTCTCATGACCAAAGCTTACCTCACTCGGATGGGCTACCTGCAAATGAAAATTAGGGGCGTTCCTTTGTCCAACTCTACTTCAGCTTTATCCAAAAGGAGATGAAGGAACAATGATTCTTAAGAACCAGAATCTTCAAAGAAAGTATTTCATCTTGTAGCATAATTTGTTGAAAATATTGCTTGTCTACGATGGACTTACTATGAAGTGTTACAGAATTACTTCATTAATTAAATGTAATGTTAAGCTGACATACGTTGTGGTTGTTATATAAAAAAAAAATTGAGATTTAAATGTTGTTTATTCATTTTGCTTGTGATGGTATGCTTGTTGCATTGTGCTTGTAAATATAGATAATATGAGATTAATGATACATACCACTTAGAATGGGAAACATGCCATTATATAAATTATCTAACAATTTTAGGGTAAGTCTCACCAAAAAAAATAAATTCTGAAAAACTTCCTACGGCGTGGGACACATACATTAATTAAGAATTTATCCTGCTTGGTAAGTATGTCTCATAAAAAATTAACAAATTTTGGCCGATTCATTGAATAGAGTTAATACATAGTTATAATTACATGAATTCACAATGACTTAATTCATTGGTCACTGATGAAAAATCACAGGCCAGTCACTTGAATTACAGGTCAATTTTACCACACATTATAGCCACAGGTGCTGGACACATAGATATGTTATGTATAGTATTATATAATAGTACTATACACTAGCTACATATCTATGTGTCAAGCACCTGTGAGCATAGCCACATGACTACTGGCAAAACAATGATGTCATGCTCACTCTTGTGTGAACTGGTAAACAATTAAACCAGGGATCCCCAATGGCTAACATGCTTGTATAAAGCTTAAACTGAAGGAAATCATGCTCCAGGCTTATTTTGGAATCAGATTCAGATTCTTTATTAGCCAAGAGCCTTACGACTCATAGGCGCATCAACATTACAAGTACAAAGAATACAATTTTACATGTCTGATAATTATATATATATAAACACACTCTCACACTCACACGCACACACACATCAACATGTGTAAATACATACATAGTATGTAACCAGGAGAGTGACGGCTATGTTACTAAAGCAAAAGGAACACCTCAATTGGGGGCATGATACGCCCATCAGACTCTATTAGAAGTATACCGATATAATTTCTGAATTGTATGTAGGTTGTCTATAGTTGTGCACACAAAAACAAGCAAAAGTAAACACATTTTCAACATATTGCCTCGAAACTGCACAATATAGTAGAACGTTTAAAGATATAGCTCAGAGTTCCTGAGTACACAATGTTTTATCTGTCACAGGCTAAATGACAAGTTCACCACACCAGAAAAACTTTATTTAAAAAAGAAATAACAAAGGGCAATAACTCAGATCTTTTACTATATATAGTGGCATCAAACTTGATCTTAACCCAATAAATAGTCTTTCTGAGAAAGAAAAGGCAATGACTGTGTACTAATGTTAAAAAAATTAAATTCAGCATGATCAATATTTATTTCACATAAGTTTAGCAAAGTTTTGTAATTTTGATAAAAACTGCAAGAAAATCATGTACTTGCATGAGATGAACTTTAATTAGCATCAAAGATAAGGAAAGGGCTTTAAAATTTACATTTAAGTTTAAGAAATTGCAATATCTCTGTATTGATGTTATGAAATTTAATTTCTGCATGATCAAAATTTATTTCACATAAGTTTAGCAAAGTTTTGTCATTTTGATTTAAACTACAAGGAAATCATACTTTTGATGACCTTTATCATCAAAAGTATCATAGATGAAGTAAGGGATATATTGACTAAGTATTTTGTCCTGGCCCTGTAATTATGAACAGTTCCAATGTGGAAGCATGAATTCTCTGCTCAAACAACCTTTTTGTTACTCTCTTATATCCTGTGGACTATCAAAAAGTCAATTGTAAATATCAGAAACAGTATTCAGCATTATAACAGTCTCTACATTTTTGTTTTCAAAAAATTTGATAAAATGTTAAGACTTGTTCAGTAATTTTAAGCCAAGATAAGAAATTAGGAATTAGAGCACAAAATCTTTTCTTGAGTGTGTGAATCATTTAAGGAATATAAATATGCCCTGATTTTAATATTGCCAT
Source organism: Mimachlamys varia (assembly GCA_947623455.1). Taxonomy (NCBI): domain Eukaryota; kingdom Metazoa; phylum Mollusca; class Bivalvia; order Pectinida; family Pectinidae; genus Mimachlamys; species Mimachlamys varia. The sequence continues at coordinate 36,299,591 of OX392538.1, read as the reverse complement.
TCCATCTAACCAAGATGAACTTTGCAAACAAGAGGCCCAACAGGCCTGAACGGTCATCTTGACTATATATAATTTGAGTTGGTTATAATATTATATATTTTTCTCTCATATCTCGCCATGTTGGATAGGGTTTGCCCATGTAAGAAAGCTATGTAAGAAAAATCTATCTTACATATCATTTCACGCGACGTGACGTCACAATGGCTCTACAATGACGTGACGTCACGAATACGGTAAACTCTGATGCCGGAAAGAGAAAACGATGGCGTGATGAAATTAAAACCTTTCATAAAATTTTAACCATAAACACCAGGAAGAGGAGATACATTTTTCTGCGCAAACATTGTTTGCAAATATAGGGTATGCTTAAACTCGCTGTCTAATTCGTTTTCGTTAAAAAAGCTCAAGGAAAAAGTTGAAATTTCAAAATGGCAGCCCGTTTAAACATATTTTCATGGTTTTTGAGCTTATTCGGGTAGTTCATATGAGAGAAAAAGACTCTTTCATTATGTGTGTATGTAGGATAGGGATATTCCACCCTCGGGATCACAAAATGTGGTAAAACCCTCGGCAAGCCTCGGATTTCACCACATTTTGTGACCCCTTGGGTGGAATATCACTATCCTACATACACGTATATGAAAGAGTCTTATAGACCCCTATGACCTTGAGATTCATTGTAACAAATCTGGCAGCCCTTTACCCAGCATGCTGCAGGCCAAATATCAGTGCCCTGGGCCTTTCAGTTATTGAGAAGTTTCTTGAAGATTTTAACTCATTTAACCTTATGACCTTGAACGTGGGTCAAGGTCATTGATTCCAACAAAACTTGGTAGCCCTTCATCTCAGCATTCTACAGACCAGATATGAGGACCCTTGGCCTTTTGGTCATTCCTAATTTTGAAGAACTTTGAAGGTTTTGAAACATTTGACCTCTGTGACCTTGAAAGTGGGTCAAGGTCATTCATTTGAACAAACTTGGTAGCCCTTCATCCCAGCATGTCATCAGACAATTATCAGTACCCTGGGTCTTTTAGTTACCGAAAAGATGTTGTATTTAAGATTCATAACACATTTGACTGCTGTGACATTGAAAGTATGTCAAGGTCATTCATTTGAACAAAATTGGTAGCCCTTCATCCCTGCATGCTACATGCATAATATCAGCAACCTGGGCCTTTCAGTTATTTAGAAGAGGTTGTTTAAAGGGCAAGTTTGCGGATGGCACCAATGCACAACGACCGATAGCTATAGGTCATCCTGACCCTTTAGGTTAGATGACCTAAAAAAAAAAAACAAGGAAGTGCTACTCCTGTTGTTTTTCATAAAAAAAATCATTTGTAAAGGAGGAAGAACAAAACATACAATAAAAAGTAATGCAAATTTAGTATTTTAAAACATCATTAAAATAAGGTTGAAGATTTTTCTCATTTTTTTATTTAAAAAATAAAAGAATTAAAGACATTATTACATTTCATGAAATATACATTAAGATACAAAAAAATGTAGCACTTAAACACATGATTCTATTCAAATCTCCATCTTACTCTCTTCTTTTTCAAATTAATAACATTGAGTAAAACTTTTGTTACTTCAATATTTTCAACAAAACTTGATTGTGTTCCTAAAATATCACTCATTCTTTCAAACCAATAGATATTCAATGTTCAGTTACTGGTTATCAATCACCTCACCTGTTATCAATCACATCCTGTTATCAATCACCTCACCTGTTTTCATTCACCTCCTGTTATCAGTCACCTCACCTGTTACAAGTCACCTCCCTGTTATCCCCCGTTATCAGTCACCTCACCTGTTACAAGTCACCTCCACTGTTATCAGTCACCTCACATGTTATCAGTTGCCTCCCCTGTTATCAGTCACTTCCCCTGTTATAAGTCACCTCCCTGTTATACATTACCTATTCTCAGTCATCTGACCTCACCTGTCATCAGTCACCTCATCTGATATCTGTCACCTTACCTGTTATCAGTCAGCTCTAATGTTATCATTCAGCTCCCCTGTTATCAGGCACCTCATCTGTTATCAGTCACCTCCCCTGCTAACAGTCACCTCCCCTGTTATCAGTCACCTCCCTGTTATTGGTCACCTCACATGTTATTGGTCACCTAACCTGTTATCAATCGCCTAAATCTTCATCAAAATATATGAATAATGAAGTTTTAACATTCACTGTTGTTGACATCATACATTAATCTTATGACTACTAAAGAAAAAAGGTCATGACACTGTGGCTCCAGGAAAACTGAATCTGGAAAAAAACGAAGTTTTCAGTTCTAGGAAAGTATGATAAGAGTTGTAACAGTTAATTACCAAAAAAACAAGGAGTATGTTTCAGTTTGTGAAGGTTATTTGTCCATACAGTTTCTGTTTTCTAGTATGACTGAAGACAATTACTTTATTATATATTTTCTAGCCATTTCTGTCATAATCGTCCATACAGTTTGAAGCAGAATTAAGGAAATGAATCTTGTTCTTATCCTTGAATCAAATATTGCTTGTCTTGCCTCCTCAAAGATGCTCCGACTTAAAAGTTTATCCTCCCAGTGATAATAAAATCATGACCCTGTAGATCAGGCATCCTTTGTGGACACAGATTCCTAACCTATTGGCAGATTTTGATAATAATAAAAATAAAAATAATCCAATAATTCTTATAATACCGCTTTATCACAACCTGAAGTTTACCTCAAAGCGGTTCACAAATTAGTTTCCATGGTTATAGGGCCTTAGCAACCAGCCCATATCGTTCTCGCCTCCCTGGGCAGCATACGACCGGTGCTGCCATCTCAGCGCTCACAACTAGCATTCTACAATTTCTAGCACTGCGGCCCAACCATATTCTCATTTACAGCTGAGAAGACTGGAACAACCGGAGTAAAGTATCTTGCTCAAGGATACAACACAAGTGCACTGGCTGGGACTCAAACTCGCAACTCTTCGCTCACGAGACCGACGTCCTATCACTAGACCACTGTGCTTCCAAGTATTGCACTTAAACCATCTGATCCAAAGGGCCAGTTTGGTATTTCAGACACATCCCTTTAATTAGTCTAAGCTGTAAGCACTAGTATTGATTGAAATTCATTTTGGTCCGCACATCAAAGAAATCTATTCGTCATGATGATGTTGCTTCTTTCAGGTACGCGATAATGTCATTTCTATCCTGGGCCTTTTTCAAACCTCCAAAAGCCATCTTTGTTCCAGGAATAAATTTTAATGGATCTTCCAAGTACATAAACAGCATGTGCTCATTCCAAACTATACCTGAAATACAAAATAAGAACTAAAAATATTTAATTACACACTTTGGTATTTTTAATTACCATTAAATTGTATATTCATTACATTTCTGTCAGAAAATATATAAAACAGTTTTTAAACTGCACGAGGCATGATTGTTAATAATTTGCATCACTCCCAATAAATTATTTATGTATTTATACAAAATCCAAGATGGCCACTGGTAGCAATATCTTATTTCTGTGAAAATCAGAACTGTTCTATAAGAATTGCACAGAAACCATTTAATTGCATGAAAACATCAAAGATTATCAATTTTTGTATGCATGTATTGCCTGGTATATAAATTTTGAACTTCAAATCCAAATAAAAAATATTATCTTCTTGTGGGTAACTTATGAAAGAATTCCTTTATATAATATATGTATCACTTTTGCTTTGCGTTAATCATCATATTATAAGGGCCACTGCTGCATAAACCAAAACGATGACAATTCTACTGGTTTTCACAGCTAGGCTAAAGTACAATCAAAAACAGACAGTGCCACCGATTTATCCAATAACTCCAATTAACCACAAAGTAACTAATTCTCCCCTGAACTTTCATAATGAAGTATTCCAAACAATGAATTGGAAGAGTTCAAATGCGTGTCCAGGAGTGAGTCGATCAATAATTTTACACATTAAAGAAAGTACAGATGGGCACTCTTTTTAGTGACCATCATCAGATTGTGCATTGCCAGCTTTTTAACCTGATGCAAAAAACAATATGGCTGACAGGTGGCCATCTTGGATTTTACATTAATAGTTTGTGATCGCTATTTCTTGAGAAGTACTAGATTGATCCTTGTCAAATTCCATGTGCAGGTTCCCCTTTGTCCCTAGGTGTGCATTGCCAACTTTTTAAGCTGATTCAAAAAAAAATATGGCCAACAGCAGCCATCTTGGATTTTGTAATAATAGTTTATGATTGTTATTTCTTGAGAAGTGCTGGATGTATCCTTCTCAAATTTTACATGCAGGTTCCTCTTGGCACCTTTTTGTACATTGTCAACTTTTTATACCGATCCAAAAAACAAAATGGCCGACAGGCAGCCATCTTGGGTTTTGTATTTATAGTTTGTGATGATGCTTGATCGCTATTTCTTGAGAAGTACTGGATGGATCCTTCTCAAATTTTACATGCATGTTCCCCTTTGTCCCTTGTTAAGCTGATCCGAAAAAATCAATATGGTCGATTGGTGGCCATCTTGGATTTCACCATTTAAAGCTTGTTATCACTATTTCTTAAGAAGTACTTGATGGATCTCCTCAAATGTCATATGTAGGTTCCTCTCGTTTAAGAAATACAGGATGGATTTGGAATTTGGAACTAATCAGAGAAACAAAACACCTGACAAGAGACCTTAATTCTCTCAATTATTTAATTGACAAGAAAAAATCATAGAACTAAGATTAAATACCAGTGTTTTTCCTGGGTATTTTGGGAAAAATTCAATTTGCCAAATTGGGAAAAAAATTAGCGTGAACAGGTAATAAATTGGAAAAAAATTAAAACCCAACCTCACTCGTTAAATGTTCCATGCTAACTAATTTTACAGTGCACAGTGTTCATTTAGCTTTATGGTATGGTAAACAATGAAAACAAAGAACTGGGAGTTACATGGTGAGTCGAGTCTGAGTCACAGACTCACTCTCTGATATTTCTTTTAATGATTTTTTATTCATTATAACATCATGTGCATGTCCTTTTTTTCCGGATTTTGAAAAGTCATAATAATTGGGAATTTTCAAGTTGATTTTGGGAAAAAATAACACTAAAACGCATTGGGAATGGGGTCGTTTGGCGTACCCAGTTATATAGGCAGGAAAAACACTGAATACATAAATGAAAGTTAAAATAAAAAGAGTACAGATCTATCTTTCTAAGAATGAATGAAAAATCATCAATGGTGGGTGCCAAAATCTCTCTTGAATATCATATTTATTGATATGGTTTTATTTCACACACGTGTCAATTTTTTATTTAATATGTCATTTTGCTGAAGCAGTAAATTACAGAGAAATTAAGCATGAAATTACCTTTTTTCAAGTTATATGGGCTGTAATCATATCCTTTAGCCGAGCCACTCTGTCTCCCAAATAGTCCATTAAGGTTTGGACCATTCTTGTTTGGGCCATCTTTATAAAGTGTATGGCAAGCAGCACATTTCTGGATGAAAATTTTCTTTCCTTTCTCTGCATTACATGATCCCACTTTTTGTGGCCTAAAATCATTAAAATACAAGTTATTAAAAGGGATATTAGTCACTCAGATGTACAATGAATCAATTAATTTAAACTGTATTATTTGTAAAAACATAATACATTTACGTATACATTTTCAAATAAATACAATAATTCTGAAAAACGAAGTAATCGCATGAGCCAATATTCTGGGGTATATTTAATGACTATTTAAGTAATTATTTAGACATGAAAATGTATAATGGTCACCATTAAGGTGTAGATAAACCAGAATAAGGTTATAGCATTTTGGCTAGTATAATCATTAATAATAATGTGTATAACTAGATATTTGTTTTTGTGAATAAAAACGTATACTGTCTCCCCTTCAGGAGTTAAAAAGTTATTTCTTATACATGATTTTCCTGAAAACATTGCAGGAATTTAACTTTCATCAGAATATCTTATTAGTACTGGTTCTTATTTAATCTTTTCATTTGAAATTAGAGAAAATGCCTCTTGAATATTAAAATGCATGGTTATCTTACGGGAGAGGAAAAAATGCATTGCATGCAAGACCATGAACTTTCCTCCCTCTAGAAGGATGCTCAACCATGTATAATTGAGTTATCTGGTAGCGGCTTTTTGTCGACTCAGTACATTTCCGCTTTATGATCCTCCCTTCTTTTTTCTAAGTCTGCACTCTCAAACATACAACTATACATAACCCAGGTTAATTTGGAATCCCCTAATTTCCAAGCATATATCAAATGAATGAACAAGGGATGGTCACAGGCACCGTTGTAACTTTGCATGGTGAGGAAATGTGTACAGGCAGACTAGGGTTGGAACCCAAGACCTCCCAATTAAATTCTTATAATGGACACTCATTCATGTAAGGTCCAGCACATCATCATATTTATTTATAAACATTGTTCTCAAAATTTTATAACCTTTAGTCAAAACTGATGCTTGGGCATAGAAGAGTTTGAACTGTATAGATATATGTAAACAGTAACTCTTATGGTTTGGGTCTGAGAACTTTTGGCCCCTAAATCCATCAAAATCGAAACGCATTATTTCACCAGATTATAACATGATGTTAAGCAGATAAAAAAGAAATGTAAAATTTGACCTTGACCTTTGGTCAGGTGACACCTTGCTTGATCCTGACCTTAATTTTTGACTTGAAACACAAATGTTCAATAATCTATAGGAAGAAGTTCTGCATGATTTCGGACAAAATGTGTAAGCTAAGCCATTATTAGCTCAGCTGGCCTGAAGGGCCAAGCGAGCTTATGTGATGGTGCGGCGTCCGCCATCCTTCAACTTTTCTTGGAAGGAGCTGAACAAAGTCAGTGAAAAAAGTCACTTTGACCTACTTTCAAGGTCACTAGGGTAAAAAATGTTGAAACCTTTACACAACTTCTTCTGAATTACCGTCAGGCATAGAGACCTTATATATGACTGGTAGCTTCCTTGGATGAAGCCTGACAAAGTTTGCGAAAAGAAACGACCTTGACCCATATTCAAGGTCACAGTAGTCAAATCTATAACTAGAACTGTAAGCCGATGGCTGACTAATACCCCCCCGCTACCTCTTATTAGAGGTGTCTGACATGTTTTTGAAAAAAACATGATGTAGTACAAGTTGTATATAACATGCATTATATAATGTCAACAGTCAGCAGAATTTTAAAAGCCGAACGGACAAATTTTAACCTGTGTATAGTAATCCTCAACATTACTTACTGCGAAGTTTCATTGAAAATGACCCAGTAGTTTAGAAGAAGTTGTCCAGACATCATGTTATTGCCGAAACCTGTGTATAGTCACCTCATTACCATGGCAACCAAAATTTTGACAAACGAAACCCTGTATGCAAATCTATACATGGTCCCCAACAATACTGCCAAGTTTCACTGAAATTGATCCAGTAGTTTAGGAGGAGTTGTCCGGACAACACATTATAATGGAAACCTGTGTATAGTGACCTGGTTACCATGGCAACCAAAATTTTGACAAACAAAACTATGCATGCACATCTACACATGGTCCCCAACAATACTGCCAAGTTTCATTAAACTCGATCCAGTGGTTTATAGGAAGTTGTCCGGACAACACGTTATTACGGAAACCTGTGTATAGTGACCTGGTTACCATGGCAACCAAAATTTTGACAAACGAAACTCTGCATGCACATCTACACATGGTCCCCAACAATACTGCCAAGTTTAATTGAAATCGATCCAGTAGTTTAGGAGGAGTTGTCCGGACAACATTTTATTATGGAAACCTGTGTATAGTGACCTGGTTACCATGGCAACCAAAATTTTGACAAACGAAACCCTGCATGCACATCTACACATGGTCCCCAACAATACTGCCAAGTTTTATTGAAATCGATCCAGTAGTTTAGGAGGAGTTGTCCGGACAACATTTTTCTACGGACAGACGGACAGACAGACGGACAGACAAGCTGATTCCAGTATACCCCCCCTAACTTCGTTGCGGGGGGGTATAATAACCTTTAATCGACTTCTTCTAATAAACCAAAGCCCTACAAGCATATTTGGCTGAAAGGTTCCTTGGATGAAGACCGACAAAGTTTGCAAAAAATAATGACCTTGACCTATATTCAAGGTCACAGGGGTTGAATCTGTTAAAACATTTTAATGGCTTCTTCTGAAATACCAAAAAGGCCTAGAGACATATTTGGATGGTAGCTTCCTTTGATAAAGCCCGACAAAGATTGCAAAAAGAATTACCTTGACCTATATTCAAGGCCACAAGGGTTAAATCTGTTAAAACCATCAAAATAACCTTGACCCATGTTCAAGGTCACAGGGTCAAATCTGTTAAAACCTTAGAGCAACTTCTGATAAACCAAAAGGCCTAGAGACATGTATTTGGCTGGTAGCTTCCTTGGATGAAGCCAAACAAGATTTGTAAATGAAAATGACATTGTCTTCCAACATCACTGGGGTAAATTGTTTAAATCGGAATATGTTGTTCTGAATGTCTTACATTAATAGATTGAAGACGACTTAAGGGTTACAAGTCAGACTGATTGGGCCTCTTGTTCATAGTACATGTTCTTGCTTCATATATTTCTTAAGACTATAATCAGCAGTGCGGTTTGCAATAAGAGGCCCATGGGCCTTATTGGTAATCTGACATTCTATATAATATTTTGTTGGTTATCGCAAAGTTGATAAAGATATTACCGTATTTGACCCCGTGACCTAAGAGGGTGATTTAATCAAATTTGGTATTCCTTCATCTCAGCTAGCAAATAACAGTATCCTGGTACATTTAGTTACTGAAAAGAAATGTTGAAGCATTTCAGACATTTGATCCCTGTGACCTTGAAAATAGATCAAGGTCAATCATTTGAACAAACTTAATTGCTCTTCATCCAAGCATGCTACAGGCCAAATATAAGTTCCCTGGGCTTTTCGTTTAATGATAAGAAATTGATTGATGATTTAAAGACATTTGACTCCCATGACCATGAAAGTTGGTCAAGGTCATTTATTTGAACAAGCTTGGTAGCCCTTCATCCCAGCATGCTACTTGCAAAATATCAGCAGCCTGGGTCTTTAAGTAACTGAGAATTTTTTGAAAGATTTTTAACACATTTGACCCCTGTGACCTTGAAAGTAGTTCAAGGTTATTCATTAAACAAACTTGGTAGCCCATCAGCGCAGCATGCTACATGCATAATATCAGCACCCTAGGCCGTTCGATTACAGAGAAGTCGATTGAAGAAAAAGTTTATGCACAGCAGACAGTGCGTGACAGTTATAGGTCATCTTGACCCTTTGGGATCTAAAATGTATATACTGTAATCATAGGAATTAGTGACCTGGGCGCCTAAAAAAATGGGTTACAAATAGGGCACTTACAAAACTAGGATCTGGATGAAAAATGTTATTTTCATAAAGAAAGTACTACGCATATATTGTGACCAGAATGGGTAGAATGTGCAACATTGTCATCAATTTCCGACAATTTGTACACAAATCGCTAATACTTGTTTTCTCTTTGTGAAAAAATGCCCTCAGAAAAATAAACCAACCATGATACATAATAATTTGTACCGATTAGTAGAGGCACTTATATAATTTCAATACCTCCACAGAAGGGAGGGCGCTTGTTACAGCGAATACGGTACAAGATACAGCTGACAGGAAGTAAGGCCGGACACATCCGACAATGCACCATATGAAGTCATATTCTGGCGATCTGTGTAGCCTCTTAAGTTACTTTACACTCCAATAGGATTGTCTAATTGACGACAGCTGTTATCTGCACAAAGTGATTTCATACAACATACACATTAGCTTGTTGTGATCAAATGTTTTCTTTATTATTTGAGAATTAATTTTAACTACAATGGAACACAGGTAAATTCAATATTCGACCAGTTATGTATTACAGTATAATTTACCTGTTTTCCATTGTAGTTATCCCCCGAAAACCTAAACAAAATAGAAAGTTTATCCTTTTAATTACAGTATCTTTCGGTGAAGTGTTTGTAACTATTTTGTCCATTATAGATCCATCTTCGGAGAGATTTCATTTCAAAACTAATAAACGTGAGAATGGTTCAATAAATGTAACAGCATGAAACTTGGATAAATTGTTGTTAGCTCCGCCCATGTTTATTGTTGGTGACATCACATAATTGTGTTTCAAACTTGAAGATTTTAATAGCTCCGCCCACATGTATTGTCGTCGACATCATAGAAATTTGGCACATGTTTGAGTAGTTACGAGGTGATAATGATAGTTTGCGGAACAATGGTTATCAAGTGAATGTCAGTGTAGACTGTAAATATTATGATTTAACACACAAACAGGATCATGCAAGCCATTTTCCCAACTTTCACTTCAAGTCTAGAAGTAGTCATTTGATTGCAAAAAGTAACTAGATTTTGACCTCATATGGGATTGTCAGTACTAGAGTGAGAATAAAAATATGCATTTCAATCAGATTTGGTTGGACTCCTTGCATTTCAGATACAATGTACATTAGTTGCATTTTTTTTTAAACAAGACAAAAAACAATGATATCATTCAGCCTAATTTATTAAAATGTTCACACAGTTTAACATGTACATCTAGAAAAAACAGCCCCAATGGATACGAGTTAAATAATTTACAATCTAATTTAGATCAGCAAGATAAAGCCATCCAGTGACATTAAAAGTTAAAGTTGAAGTTGTCATGCTTCCAAAATAAAGAGAAAACCGAGAATGAAATATACCTAAGTCATCCTTTCTCGAGAGTCTCAATCTCATCAACTTGTCTTACACACACACTTCACATATTAAACAAATCTCATTGGTTAAAAATAACTAACAGATAGTTCCATTGTCAACCAGGATTCAACAAGCTGAATTACTAACAAATTAAAAACTGATATTGAAAGTAAAATATTCTGACACACCATAAATATTAAAATCAAGTCTTTCACAGATGTTCCTGTAGGTAGCTGCAGTATGACCGGCAATGGCTTTTATTGTCTTGATTTTTGTTCACTTGATGAGATTATCATTAAACCAGTTTACACTAAGACATCAGTTCATAAATAGTTCAATTCGGTTAATCTACGTTTTCCTCATTGACTTGATGTAAGCAATCAGATTTTGTCGTTCCTTGGCTTTCTTGATACCAGCAAACACCATCTTTGTTCCTGGGATATACTTCTTGGGGTTCTCTAAATAAGCAAATAAGGTATCGTCTCCCCAAATTACACCTGTTGGAAAAAGAAGGTACAAATTAGGAAAACATTTACTTTTATCAAGCAGATATTTTAAAGACTATATTAAAATAATACAGAGGTAACACAACAAGTGATTGCTGGATATGGTAGTTATTTCACTTGAGTTAGTTAATTTTCCATAGGGCTCGCTGTAATGGTTACCCGGGTAACCTGTTACGGGTCGGGTTTGAGCGCAACCCAGGTTGGAAAAAATGTACCCAAAAGATGAACTTAATACTTCTAACTGAATACAAATAGATTATAGATAGATTGAAGCATCGATAGACTTGCCATTTCATATTTACGCAATCCTTCTGTGTACTTTCTTTGTTTGTGTACTTTTAAAGGTTTTCGAAGCGACACTCGATAATGTGGTAGACTGAATGTAATCAGGAAATTATACTAAAATAGCCACACAAACACTTTGATACTGAACTTGCCATCATACAATAAAAAAACCTTAAATTCATAATTGTGGTATTTTCAGTTACTGAACAATACTACATGTAGCTGTCATTAACAAAATTGTTTATTTCATCAAGTTTTCACTAAGCTGAGTAGGCTAGTACAAGTTCTTTATTCTTTAGAATATGGTTCATGTACGTTTCTGGTCATGCACAAAGCGTATACAAATAATTTGGATGTGTTCTGTCTTAGCAAGACTTCGGACTGAATCTTCACTCAATAAAGATGGTTGAAATAACATCAAAGTACACACACATATATACTGTCACTGTCAGCTACGTGAGGATGTTTTGCAAAGTACAACCATACTTTGTGAATTGATTTAGTTATAATCACTGGATCTCTGAACGACGAGAATGAACTGTAAACTTACTGGTAAATAGGTACCCAGGGCTAAAATTTTGCACCTGTGACAGCCCTAATTTTCTATAGTTACAATGGACACAAGCTTTAGAATTTGACTAACGAGAGTGAAATGAATACCATATCTTACTGGTAAATTTGTACGTGTCGGGTACCCAGGGCTACAATTTTGCACCTGTGACAGCCCTAATTTTCAATAGTTACAAAGGACACAAACTTTAGAATTTGACTAACGAGAGTGAAATCAATACCATATCTATCTAACAACCTGGAGTTGTGCAAGGTGTTTCTTCCACAATTTCAGCCTTTAAAAAAACAGTATATCATTGAACTAAATATAACTGAAAAGCTGACAATATGGGTAAAAACATATCAGGCCGTATTTTCCCCCCAAATGATGACATCATAAACAATAAGCAAATGGCATTCTGGTCAAAGTTCACCAGTCAATCAACCAATCAAAATGCATTTAGGGTTTATTACAAATTATTAACTTATTTATTCAACAGATTTGATGGTTATTTGATACCATGAGAGTTGAATAACACCCATTTATTGTGGTAGAAATAGTCATTTTGATTTAACACCATTTTGATCTACATTTCTCCAATGACTCTTTCTTTATTAGTCTTTTATTAAGATTTTTAAGCAAATATTAGCTATAGACTGAACATTCAAAATCAATAAAAAATGTTTATCAATCAAATGACACAAAAAAGCTACTCAGTACTGATTCAAGCGTGAAATCAGAAGCATTCAAATAAGTTTTTTCACCACAAGCTTTGACAAAATGCTTTTTTGAACAGTCTTGTTCAAGTTTGAAGAACAAACCTTTTTTCTTGTTAGCATCAGTGTAGTTGAAACCTTCAGTTTGGCCAGACTGCCTTCCAAATACTCCATAAAGATTAGGTCCTACTTTGTTTGGACCACCTTCGGTAATGGTATGGCATTGTGAACATTTCTGGACAAATGTTTTCTTGCCCTTCTCTGCGTCTCCCTCTGCCCTGTGAACAAAAAGTTGGTTTTGTTATAAATCGAGAAGTAAAAAATTTTATGTTGAATCGATTCGCCCGAAAACTACAGGTAACACATAACCTTGCATATAACTGTAGCCATGTGTATATTTTGTTGTTATAACAACAATATTAAATTATTTTCAATGAAAGCTTTTTCTTAAAGCTCATATCATATTTATTTGAAAATTGAATTACAATGAACTTGCAATACACCTGATAACATTGCTTGCTGATTTGGTTTCAATGACAATTTTGAAAAGCAATTTATTAATTAGCTTCAGCTACGTAAACATGACAAGCAGCTATATAACTTCTATCACAAATATCACAAATTTTACTTAAGGGAGGTCTATGTCGCTCTAAATGTTGTTATGGATAAGATTTCGATTTCTCTCCAAGAACTCTTGATAATTCTGATCAGGAAAACAACTGCGATAAAATATGACACCACAATTTGCCAATTCCAACAAAATCATTTTTATGTAACAAATGAGGACTTGTCATTGAACACTTAACTTGACAAGGTTGGTAAGTTTAGACCAATACCAATTTCTTGCATCAGGGTTTTACATGCTTCTGATACTTATTCCCCATTTTTCTGAATTAAATTATGCATTCATGGCCTATAACAATGAATACTAAAACTTACCATTGATAAGGACCCCAAATATTTATCTAAGACATCCAATATTTAATCAAGAGGTCCAAAGGACTCTAGTCTTGGTCAAAATGGTATGCAATTTTACCCTGATGCATACTTCGTAACTTGTTTGTCTACCTCTGAAGCATTGTGCATTCAGTTAATATGCAAGAAATAATAAAATTTTATTCCCTGATTACGACATTTACTCATTTAATATCAAGTATATATCTACTATGTTTCTCCAAGATGGTTGATTTTATTTTAAATTCATCGAATTATACAACCTTGTTTACTTCGTTTTGTTTACGTAGTCTAAATGGTAAACTTACCTCTGAAAAGCTTTCATGTGTGGGCTTCTGGTAAAAACTCCCGATTTAATTACAGAGCTCAAAAAGGAGACTCAGCGAAAATTATGAAATTAGTAAAAGACCGTAGGCAGGGATAATTCTAGCTCTTTAAACCTTTGGGAGAATTTGAGGGAATTTTATGGGATTAGAAAAAATTCAAAGAGATTTTCTTATATGAAGTAATACAATTTTGAATTCTTAATGAGATTTTCAGGAAAATATGGGTAAAAATTCCTAAATCTCGCCTGCAAGTGATCCCTGCGTAGGTCCTAGCAACCATCTTGGAACAACCTTTCTTTCAAAGAATAAAATAAAGAAAAGTCTATTTCGGTTCAATTTCACACCGTTCCAGGAAAAACAAATCTCTAAGTGGACTTAAATTTGAAGAGGAAGTTTAAAAAAATGATTTGATGATTAGGAAACGGCTTCTGACATGTCTGAAGATGATAAAACCATTTAAAGACCAGTAGATTTAATGAAAACGAACGGTTGTATAATGAAAGAAATATCGTTGTAACGGAACTCTAAAAACGATACTGAAGCATGCTTCCCAACATGACAATGACAGCTGACTTCATCCATTACGAAACCCAGCTGGTTATATATGGTGACCTTTAAACCAAGGACTGTCACGTATATAATCTAGCTGTTTCAAAAAATACAATGATCGAAAAATGTAAACCAAAAGAGTCTTCACAGAGAAAATTGATCTTGTTCATAGACGATGACAGCAGGCGACCAGTTATAATGAAATGGCGAGTTGAACAAACTACGGCAGTCTACGCTGAACTTTACAAAAGCAATGACATGTGGTTGTCCTTGAATTTCTGATGTAAAGCCGGTTTAGATGTTTGGTGTTTTAATACCGAAAATCACTCTCAAAAGTATGTTTATACATGTAACTACAACTACTTTCTATTAAATTGCCAGTCTGCAGTGTCGATTTCAAAATTTTCATTCATGAAATTATACTTACATTTTTCACAACGTGTTGTCGCTGGTCTGACGGAGTGAAAATCTACCGGTCGAAAAGGACGATGGGTCTGACGTCACAAATAAGCCTACTGGACGATTCCATTTTAAGGGTAAATTACGTTATATAATTAATTTATAATTCTTAAAATCATGCACAAGGATACACATACTATTCTTGAACTTCAAGTCAAAATCAGAAAAAAATTTGGAACTTAAAACAAATAAATTTGATAAACATGCTTAATGGTTTATCTTGAGCTGAAAAGAGGAAAATATGTGCTGGCTTCCCTTTCAAGTGGACTCGCTGAGGGTATCGAATTTTTAGAAATTTTAATTTGCACATCTTTTTTCGAATCTCAATTATTTCTCAGATTATTTTTAACTTATTTGCAAATAAATTGATTAAAAACTTGTTTTTATTCGTGTTTTTTTTTAAGATTTCTATTTCGTCAAACGACCTTCACCTAGATATCGCCCAAGGGATCGGTCTATGTTCACCGCGCGCATGAGACCGGGAGCATTCATTTCATAAGCCACACCGAGACGTAACAAAACGCGTCTCTGGCCAACAGCGCGTCGTGATTACGTCACGTTGTCTGGTTATGTAAATCCGTGGTTGTATAATTTAGGCCTTACTCTTACGTAACGTATTTTGTTATACCGTGAAAGGAAAATGTTCAAATAGATCTATCATTTCCAAGAACTTTTCCAACCATTTTGTGACCGCGTGACGTTAATTTAAGCTTACAGTATATGAACCGAGCTGATAACTCACGAACTTTTGAGAAAGCCTCTACCATACCTGTATAAGTCCGACAGCAGGGGGAGGGATAGGGCAAATGAGCTCTTTTGTCATAACAAAACCCTTTACAAAGAGTATCTTAATGACTGTCCATCTTCTAAAATTTTACAATTTTCTTAAACTTTGTATCCCCTACCTGTGGTAGAGCAACCATACAGTGTTTTTTTTTAAATTTGCTACAGTATTTTAACGCATCTAGATTCCTTAACCAGTACCGCCTCCTTTTATGCTCTTTTATTCTTAACTATAATATATAGTTTAAGTATCTAGTGCCACTTTTATTAGACTCAGCAACTGCTTGTATATATATATTTTATAGGCTTACTCTTATGTGCATGTGGTGCTGGTCCGCTAGCTACCCTTTAAAAAAAAAAAATCAAAGGCATTATTAATGCAATGGACTCGCCCTGTGTGGTTTTTACAAAAAATCTTTTATCTACGTGTTATGTAATTTTACGATGATACCAACGTACTCCAGGATCATCCTATGGATTCTCTGGACAGCTCCTGACAAAAAGGAGAGAAAAACACTCAAGACAAGACAAGTAATATAACACTGCCATCCAAACGTTTGTTACAAATTTTCATGTTTATACTAAGCCATTAGCTAACAAATTGTTAATCACAACGGATGTAATTTCCTACAGAGAGACCACTTATTAACCGCAATTGGCATTTTATTTAAAAAATACCTAAGTCCTGGAAGTTGTAGGGAGATATATATATAGACTAGATCTATTTTTGATAATGTTCAAAAATGAATGAAAGTTGTGTTACTTTCATTTGCACAATTAAATGGAATTAAAACCTAACAATTAATGATCCAATGTCAAAAATATAAGAAAGAAATACATTGTTGAATTGTATGTATAAAAACGTGAAATTGCAAAAATATTGCACTTTGAGGATTTGAATATTTTAATTGTATCAAAAACCATACACGTAGCTTTAAAAAAAATAACATTTAATATTAAGACAAACTTCAAAATTGGGTTTTGCTCAATTTCAAAGCGTTTGCAGAAAAGATGTATCAGAACTTTTGGATGGCAGTGTATATATATATCATATGATAGGCCTAGTGGTGGTCTATAATGAGGGAATGGAATAAGTTATAATTATGTAGGTATAGTGCAGAGCGGTTATTGTTATAGACGATAAGCGTAAGTCTTTGACATAATTAAGATATTCACTCTGTTTATTTAAAATTCTAGTTATGCGAACGTTATGACCATGAAGAAGCTAAATAGGCTCATCGTCAAAAGTTACGTTATACAGAGAATCCTCAATAAGACCACAGGGACACGTTACAATAGTAATGTATGTATAAAATATATGGGGGGTCGATATAAACAACCCCCCATATATTTTATACATACATTACAATTGTAACGTGTCCCTGTGATCAGACGTATATGCAGGGACCTGAGAATTTGTAACCTCTATATAAAAGTTTTGAACCTAAATATTGAGGTACTCTTTTGTTTTTTTTTTTGGGGGGGGGGGGGGGGGGGGGCGGTTAGATCGGTTCTCGATGAAAATGCCCCCCCCCCGCCTCAGTGGTCATAAAGACTAAAGGATAGAACACCAAATTAACACATACTCAATTAATTACACTAATATTCAAATAATAGTACGCTTCATACTAAAGGGTTAAAAATTATCCATCTTTCCAACGGTATCAAGTGTTTTTCCGTACCTCAACTAGAACATCTCGATATTCAGAGAAAGCCCTAGAATAACGAATCAACTGCGACATGTAAACACCATAGGATGGAGAAGCAGGGATGTTACTGTCAAGAAAGGGAAAGTCATGATAGGAAAATCGAAATCGTCACGTTAATCGTACAAATTATAGCAGTAAGCTGTCCGTGTTGATCATAGTTTAAGTAAAGATCGAAGTAAGAACCTGACATAGAAGAGCTGTTGTGTCATTGTTTTTTGTTATCTGTCCTGATCGCAGGGACCTGAGAACTTGTTTCACTCAGTTTTGGACCTAAACTATGATGTTTAGAATAATTTTACACCTTTGAGGGGTTGAGATCACTTTTGGATAAAATGCGCCCCTAATGGCCATGAAAGCTGTACATGTATGACTACTAAGGGGGCATATTATCGAAAATTGATCTTAACCCCCCCCCCCCCCCCCAAATGTGTAAAATTACGCTAAACACCCTATTTTAGGTCCAAAGTTAGCTATAACAAATTCTCAGGTCCTTGTGGCAACATGTGCCTGTGAAATAAACAGGAAAATGATCAAATAATTGTCAATACCGCTAGCAAACGTGAACTGATAACAATAAGCTGATTGTTCATTTTGGTTGTTTGAACAATTTGGTTTCTTTTTGCGTAGCTTCAATAAACATGAAAACTTGGCATTGTTTTATTAGTTATCTCCCTTTGCAGAAACAGGACGCAACTTGTGTAAGAATTGAAATACAAGTACAAAATTAATGCAATCAGTTTAAAAAGAAAAGAAATGTTAATATGAATATTTCTGGAAGCTGATTTATAAATCTGACTTGGTTTCTTCCAGAAAGATTTTTTTTTTTACTTTTGAGGTACAAAAATATCCCACTGAAAACACTTTAAAAAAAATAATTGCAAAATATCACTGCAGAAGGAATGGTGATAAAGATATTTAAATCGTTGGTAACCTCTGTTTTATATGAAATAAATTCTGAAATGCACATTACTTGTTTTCCTCATAATGTCCATCGTCGGAAACCCACGGTACACGCAAAGGTCAGAGAAGTGTACCGTGGGTTTCCGACGATGCATAATGTTTGCATATGCGATTTTATTACTTGAATATATACATATTAAACGAAATAAAAAACCAGATAAACATCTCTTAGGCTGTATTTTATGATCTTGAATGACAGAATTCTGGCACAGGAGACATCCTACCCTCTACACCAGACTCAATACATGTTAATTATTAAAAATTAAAGTTATTGATTGTAACACAACTACATTTCATAATGTAGTCTAAGTTGTATAATAAATAAATGATTTCCCAATGTTTATCCAGTTCATTATTGAAACATAAACATAAATAGTTAGCACACACTTTCTGGTTAGTCAT
This sequence comes from Mimachlamys varia, assembly GCA_947623455.1. Lineage (NCBI taxonomy): Eukaryota > Metazoa > Mollusca > Bivalvia > Pectinida > Pectinidae > Mimachlamys > Mimachlamys varia. Next base: position 36,280,635 of record OX392538.1, on the reverse strand, counting down.
CCCACCAATGTACAGTAAATTATAGTAAAAAAAAAACAACAACAACAACAAAAAATTAGATTTGACAAAAACAAACAAAAAACTACCCTCCACACACACAAAACAAAAACCTAACTAAATAATAATCTATTTCTCCTCTTCCTTTTTAAAATTTTAAACTTTTGGGGGGTATAGTTGAAAAAAAATTCCTTTGTTCACACATGAAATCCATATCTTTGAAAAGATAAAAACGTCCTGGTTGTATATATTTTTCCATGGATTTATTTATTATGTTTACCATATCTCCTCGTTGTCACCTGATCCACAGGGACCTGAGAATTTGGTACAGCTAGTTTGGTCCTAAAATAGGGTGTTTAGAGATATTTTACATTTTTGGGGGGTTAAGATCAATTTTCGATAAAATACCCCCCGCCCCCCCGCCCCCAATGGTCAGCTTTTATGACCATTGAGGGGGGGGGGGGGGGGGCATTTTTATCGAAAATTGATCTTAACACCCCCCCCCCCCCCCCATACACACACCCAAGTGTAAAATTACTGTAAACACCCTATTTCAGGTCCAAAACTAGCTGTAACGAAATTTCAGGTCCCTGTGTCCTGGTTCTGTTGGTATATTTAGTTATTTTTTTCTTTCTTTTAATATATTTTGTTTTTATTGAGATCAAATTGCGCTTGCGAAATCAGCGTGAGGTATTCATAATAATTTGTTTAGCAAGAGAACGGTTTCTTCGTCTAAGTTTGGAACCAAACTCCTTATGATTGCCGTCATTATATTTCCTTTTTTTTAATTTTCCCAAAAATATGGGTTTTTTTTTTCAAATTTAAGATCGCTATAAATTACTACAAAGGTTTTTTTCGCTTCTGTTTCTTTATCTTCTAGCTATATCGGTAAGAGTGTAGATAAAATTATACGGTAATATTCATACCATGTATTTCATTACTTGAATAAATACATTTTAAACCGAATAAATTCTCCGATAAACATCTCTAAGACTGTATTATTGTAATATTGTATTATTCATAACAAGACATTAGTTCATTACTTGAATAAATACATTTTAAACATAAAAAAATCTAAATAAAGCTAAAATTATAAAGAAGAAGTATAATAAGCATTTAAGTTTTTTAGGCTTTTCAATCAACTCCTACAACTCCTCATAAAAAACTATTATGACCATCGAAAATTGTGGATTTTTCTGTCAAGAGTTTTTTTGTTATTTACCGCTCAGGTTTACTTCGTTTTAGGCTTATTTTTGCATGGTTATCCACTGGATTTTTTTTTTCAGAACTTTTCAGAATCACGAAAAAGTTAATTAAGTTACGTATATTGGGCCTTAAAATATATATTGCCTATAAACATTGAACAAGGGATTAGACACAAATTATCTCAACTTGTCATAGCCTTCTCACATCATACATTTACAATTACTTGACAACAATTATGATAGGCATAAACATAATAAATAAATGGTATTGATATGATATTAACACAGGTAGAAATTTTACAAAATAGAAAGTACTAACAAAATTTCTGGCTGGTTTTGATTAAATAATGCATATGTCTAAAAACGTTTAATTTAAGGTCTATTGATAATTCAGAGCTACCAAGCAAAATAAGCTCAATAGTAACGATCATACCTAAGGTATTCAAATTTTTATAAAGTATTCGGCTTTCAATTGGAAAACGTTGACATTCAAAGAAATTTATTTGTTCAATGTCTACACAAAAATTTGAACCCGGGACCTCTGGTTTTACTATCATTTTTTTTTTATAATATTAATTGATTTTGTTCGGATGTTAAACTGTTACCGCCTGCGGGGTCTAATTTATAAGGAAACTGGAATACCCGGAGCAAACCCACGTTGCCGAGCAGGTAACTTTAAACTTTATCCCGTCCGATCGAGGAATCTAATATAATATAACCCCGGCCGTCTTGGTGGAAGCTCCATAGGAGGGTTGCGTGGTCACCTGAGCGGACTACGTTCGCTCAGGAGGACTCCCATATCCGTTGGCCCAAACGTACCGACAGCCTATCCGTACCCGTACCCAGGTGGCCTGGGGCGTGATCTGTGAGGACAAGGTCAACAAAGTAACCTCAGAGGGAGGTGGGCGGCAACCCCACCCCCCACCCCCACCCCCCCTCGCGCCGGTAGAAACACGAGTTACCTCTGTGTAGGCCTAGTACCAGCGTTAAACACCTAAACCATCCAACCAACCAACCACTGGAAGCTCAATTATCCACTTCGCCAAATATCACATTACGGAGTTCCTTAGCCATGCCGATAAGCACAGGGACCTGAGAATTTGTTACAGCTAGTTTTGGACCTAAAAATAGGGTGTTTAGTGTAATTTTACACATTTGAGGGGTGGGGGGGGTGGGGGGGGGGGGTTAAGATCAATTTTTGATAAAAATGCCCCCTCAAAGGTATGGCCATTGAGGGGGCATATTTAAAAGCTATGATCATTTAGGGGGTATTTTATCGAAAATTGATCTTAACCCCCCCCCCCCCCCCCCCCGAATGTGTAAAATTACTCTAAACACCCTATTTTAGGTCCAAAACTAGCTGTAACAAATTCTCAGGTCCGTGTGCCGATAAGAAGCTGTTTGGCAACCACATTACGGAGTTCCTTAGCCATGTCGATAAGAAGCTGTTTGGCAACCACATTACGGAGTTCCTTAGCCATGCCGATAAGAAGCTGTTTGGCAACCACATTACGGAGTTCCTTAGCCATGCCGATAAGAAGCTGTTTGGCAACCACATTACGGAGTTCCTTAGCCATGTCGATAAGAAGCTGTTTGGCAACCACATTACGGAGTTCCTTAGCCATGTCGATAAGAAGCTGTTTGGCAACCACATTACAGAGTTCCTTAGCCATGCCGATAAGAAGCTGTTTGGCAACCACATTACGGAGTTCCTTAGCCATGCCGATAAGAAGCTGTTTGGCAACCACATTACGGAGTTCCTTAGCCATGCCGATAGCTGTTTGGCAACCACATTACGGAGTTCCTTAGCCATGTCGATAAGAAGCGGTTAGACAAACATACATAATATACAACTTTAATAAAATATTAGGAAACAATATTTGCAGCTAGATGATACAAGTCTCCAGATTTTCAAGTTATTAGTGACTTAAAATATCAAGACTCTTAAACTTTGTCTGTGGTATCTCATTTAACAACTAAACAGGAAATCATTACAATATTCACAAATGCATTGTAGTGTTCTTGTTACCAACAAAAAAAAAAAAGAAAAAAACAGTCAGTCTCCCAAACCAATTTCGTCTTACAAAAGAAAACAATCGCAACACTGTGACACATGGCTGAAAGACACGTGACAATTCTTTAAGTGTTATGACGTCTCATAATTATGACGTCATTGCTTCCTCTCTTCGCAACCACGGATAGAGTGTTAGCATATAGCATTTCAGCTCCGACGTTTTCACAATATTTCCGTGAATTTAACCCCCTACTTCGACTTGAATAAGTACAGAAATCGTCGAACATGAATTCAGGTAAGTGAAATGTACTAATTTCTCGACTTATTATTAATTGGCTATGATTTAAGTCTCTTAGAAATGGATTGTCTTTAATTGGGTGTCAGTTTATTCTTTTTTTGTCATTGGTATTTTTGATGTTTTTTTTAACGCTCGGTTTGTATAAATAAAACGAATGATATAGTCAATATCAATTTTTTTCATATTTTTTTAAAATATCTTTTTCTAATTTTATAGATACCCCCTATCCTCGCCATGAAGACCGTAAACGGAAGTATGCCGAGGATTTGTTAGAAAATACTGAAGATCAAGCTCTTACCTTGACGCCAAAACGTCAGAGAGTGAACAACAGTTTTCTGGACCTTCAAAATCAAGAATTGACGGTATAATATATGTCCAATGTTGGAAAGAATTGCACATTGTTCATTCTTTCTAACATTGGACATTGGAAAGAATGAACAATGTGCAATTCTTTCCTTGTTAATTTTTCATTAGTTTGTTTTCTTCGCTACTCTAAATTTATTATTTTTTTCAACTTCATTTTGGCATTACAAATAATCTTGTTAGAATGTTTATATTCTTTTTTCGGATTTCTTTACTTTTATTTTCTTGCCTTGTTAAGTTTTCTTTCCTCGTTGGTTTTCTTTTTTGGCATACTAAATTGAATTTTTTTGATTTTTTTTTTCAACTTCATTTTTTTTTTTTTGCATTACAAATAGTCTTTTTCCAAAGTTTATATTATTTTTTTTAGTATTTCTTCACTTTTAGTTATAACTTTTCTTATACTTTCTCCGTTTTTTACTTTCGTTTCCTCAGACATTATCATCTGGTACCCGTCTTTCATCTTCTATGACATTTTCCTTTGGTGCTCGTCTTTCGAATCCTCCTCTGACATTCTCCTTTGAATCTACTAGTCTGGAGACTGCATTTGATACAGTCAAAACTGACTCTTACAATGAACGGTGAGGATGTGTTCTGTTTTTGATACCATTAAATCTCCGCAATCTGGCCCAGTATCCTTCAAACCATCCTCGATATATATCCAGGGGTTACGATCACCTACGCTCTCTACATCACTGGAATATGTCATAACAAAACTGAAGACTGCGTGTGCGCCGTTGTTTTGGGTGAGACAAGGAGACTGGCTTGACCCTCTGATGTACATAAAAAAATCGCGTGGTCACAAAACGGTAAAAATTGACAGGCTTTGAAGTCAGTCGCGGTTCCTTTGTAATCTTCTTAGGACAGGCATTTAGCCTAGCGATTGGTCAGGATTTTTTTCCCCTGAGCATGCCTTCAGTTTTGCCATGACATATTCCAGGGGTGGGGAGAGGGTAGGTGATCGTAGCCCCTGGATATCGAGGATGCCTTAAAACAGTTCTTAATACATACATGTATATAAACTCAATTTTCGTTCTCAAAACGAACTTTCATAAATCTAAGAACAACTTGTGTAAAGATTAAAGTCTATATATTAGAATGGTAACAGTTACAAGTTTTAAATAACATAGAAAATGATCATAATCAATTTATTTTGAATTCTGTAAACAATTGAAACGGTTTTTTCAAGCAAGAAAATATGCATTCGAAATATGGTTGAAGCTGTCAGAGCGCTGTATTTGTAAAAAAAAAAAAAGATGTTTTGAAGTTTCATTTGATTTAGATCAGTTCTCGGTTAAAAAAATGCCATCTAAAGAAGATAACATTTGGGGAGGGCAAGTTTACAGTTAATTGTTCTAAACCCTTCAAAATGTGTACAATTTCTATAAAAACGTACGTTTAGGTTCAAATATCTATAGCTATTAGCTAGTATAACCAAATACTCAGGTTTCGTGTGGAAAAGTAAATTGTCATTGTTGCAAAGGAGTAGGGGGGGGGGGGGGGGGGGGGGGTAGAGGAGGGATTTACTTCTAAAGTTAGATTTTCGAAATTATCATGAAAGTGACACATTTTAAAGGACTCTCGTTGTAATTGTAGGTGTCATGGCGACCAAACGGGTGGCGACGCCTTGTCAGACGAGGCGTACTGGCAACTTGCGGACCAGTATTATGAGGCTCCGAGTGACGATGACGTCAATATTAATGGAGACGATGACGCTGATGAGAGTGATGAAGATGATTTTGACGAGAGTGATGATGATGGTGATATATCAGAAGGCGGTTACGAAGGAGATGATGATGAAACTGACGAAGAGAATGCTAACGAAGATGATGCTGATGATAATGAGGGGGAAAATGGCGATGATGAAGATGGCAATGATGAAGATGAGGATGAAGAATACGAAGTTGATGATGATGGGGAGGAGGAGGGAATGACAGAGGAAGAAATTGGACTTCTATTGTATGAAATTTTTGACGCCACTTACAATACTTCTCCACATGACCACGAAGAATAGAAAACACAGTTTTCAATCATAACTAATTAACGGAAAGCATGGCCATCAGATTGCTTAAAGGAACAGTTGACGACAATGTTCAGGGATACGCTGAACTAGACGGTCAAAACAATTTAAATAGTTCACTCAAACTCGTAACAATAACGTTTTTGTCCAATTTAATTATGAATGATCATTTCTGTATCTATTTCCTTCTCTGTCTGTATTTTTCTGTTCGTCTCAATTTTTCGCCATCTCTCCTTTTTGGTCTGATACTATCCTGTTTCCAAATCCATTTATTCTATCTCACCTCATTTTCAATTCCACATTCCCTGGTATATCTTAAGCATGATTTCTCCCCTTTTTCGTTTTTAATATCGAACGCAACAATATAATATTTCCATTCTTTCTTTCCCTGTCATAATCAAAACTTGCCGACATAAACTTTCCTCATGTACCTTTTCCTTGCACTTCATCTTCCTTTAACATTCAATATATCTTAGTTATCGTCTGTAACATCTTTACTTATCATCTCACCATACTTATTTATTTAGCATCTCAAACATCTCTATTCATCTCCATAATCTCTATTCATCTCCATAATCTCTATTCATCTCCATAATCTTTATTCATCTCCATAATCTCTATTCATCTCTATTCATCTCCATAATCTCTATTCATCAACATACATCTCTATTCATCTCCATATCTCTCTATTCATCTCCATACATCTCTAATCGTCTCCATATATCTTTATTCATCTCCATACATCTCTATTCATCTCCATACATCTTTCTTTATCATCTCTATTCATCTCCACAATCTCTATTCATCTCCATACATCTCTTTTCATCTCCATCCATCTTTCTTTATCATCTCCATATATCTCTATTCATCTCCATACATCTTTCTTTATCATCTCCATACATCTGTATACATCTCTATATAATTTCCATATTTTTAATTGATCATCTTTATACACATGTACATCTTTATTATCTCCATGAATCTTATCATCTACATACACCTTTATTTTTTATACATACATCTATATTTTCTCTATAAATCTTTTTCACGTTTTACATGTCTCTTTCAACTCCATACATATTTATTCATCATTTCCGTTCATGTAGTGTTATCATCTCCACACTATCCTATTATCTTTATACAAATCACCATGCATAGCCATCTAACTTCAAATATCTATCCAATAGAAAAAATAAACTTACTTGAACCTTCTTACTGTGTTTGTTTTTCTGTCTGAACAGAAATTATTTAAAAAGCCCCCCCCCCCCCCCCCTCCCCCTCCCCTTTCTTATATTAATTCTGAAAAGTACATGTACACCTTTATATGACGATCTCGTATAACGGATAGTTAAAAGCACAGGGACCTGAGAATTTGTTACAGCTAGTTTTGGATCTAAAATAGGGTGTTTAGAGTTATTTTACATATTTGGGGGTTTAAATCAATTTTTCTGGCCATTGAGGGGGGCATTTTTATCGAAAATTGATTTTAACCCCCCAAATGTGTAAAATAGCAAATAAAGGATATTTATTATGTGTTTATTTGTAAATACTCTGTTAGTCTGATCAGATGTAAAACTTGATAGAGTGATACTTTGGTATGTTTCTGAGATACATATCTATTGTACACAAGATTATCATGACTCAAGGACAGACAAAATAGAACTAAAGGACAGATAAAGTTCAACTAAACGACTGAAAAAGTGGGACTCGATGACAGACAAAGTGGGACTAAAGGACAGACAAAGTGGGACTAAAGGACTGACAAAATGGGACTAAAGGACAGACTAAGTGGGACTAAAGGACAGACAAAGTGGGACTAAAGGACAGACTAAGTGGGACTCAAGGACAGACAAAGTGGGACTCGATGACAGACAAAGTGGGACTAAAGGACTGACAAAGTGGGACTCAAGGACAGACAAAGTGGGACTAAAGGACAGACAAAGTGGGACTAAAGGACAGACAAAGTGAGATTAAAGGACAGACAAAGTGGGACTAAAGGGCTGACAAAGTGGGACTCAATGACAGACAAAGTGGGACTAAAGGACAGACAAAATGGGACTCAAGGACTGACAAAGTGGGACTGAAGGACTGACAAAGTGGGACTAAAGGACTGACAAAGTGAGACTAAAGGACAGACAAAGTGGGACTCAAGGACAGACAAAGTGAGACTAAAGGACAGACAAAGTGGGACTAAAGGGCTGACAAAGTGGGACTAAAGGACAGACAAAGTGGGACTCAAGGACAGACAAAGTGGGACTAAAGGACAAAGTGGGACTAAAGGACAAAGTGGGACTCAAGGACAGACAAAGTGGGACTAAAGGACAGACAAAGTGGGACTAAAGGACTGACGAAGTGGGACTCAAGGACAGACAAAGTGGGACTAAAGGACAGACGAAGTGGGACTAATGGACTGACAAAGTGTGACTCAAAGACAAAGAGGGACTCAAGGACAAAGTACATAATACTCCCTTACCTACATTTTTTTGTAAGTGTATGCCTAATAAATAGAAAAACAATATGATGATTTGGTAATTTGTATTTGTTTCAAATTCCTATAATTATATTACAAACTGTACAATGATACCATGCAATTTAAATTACATCTATCCACATTTAGCAAGATTACATACATACAGACATGTATATACCGGTATACATTTCAGCAATCAGACTAAATCAAAACTATCCAAATAAATAACCTACCCCCCAAAAAAAGATATATAAGAAACAAAAGTGACTTAAAATAACTTGTATCGACATTGAAAATATTTACAAATTAAGTTCACAAATTATATCATCCTTTGTAAGCGGATAGACTTGATTCATGTTCAGAATCACTACATTCCTACTTTGTCTATAAACAATGAAATACATTATGTACTATAAACATTTCATTAAAAAAATCTTAAGTGTTTTTAATTTTTAAATATTGTTATTTGAAACTAGCTTTAGATCACCAGAGATGCATAGTTAATATCTTGGTGTACATACGCTTTGCTGGTCATTTGCCTGATGAAGGTAACGTGGTACATTATTTAATAGTCATCGAAACTGTCACATAAAACACATTTATTGGATGTGTAAAATAATCTTCACATAATATGAAAAGGTTCCTGTCTGATCATGTATATTTGTCCTGGGTTCTCTGGTTTCTGCTCCCACAATGAGACCAAATAACACTAACAATCCGGCCAACAAGAGTGATAAATCTAAGTCACAACTATACAGAGATGAAAACAGCCAATTGTGAAAAAGGAGGAAACCAACATTTTAAAGGGGTTTTAATGGGAAATTTAAAGAATTACCATTGCAGCAAAATTATCAAAAAAGGAGGAATTCCTGTTGAGGAGGATTTTCATCCCAGACTATATAACTTCCTTTTTAATTGTATATTAAAAAACTATATTTCAAGTGACATGTATATCCAAAACTGGTTATTAATTATTATCCCTCTTTTATTGTTATTTTATTACAAAGTTTCTCTTATATTTCACAAGAATAACTTTATAGTCAAGTCTTTTAGTCAGCACAAAAAATGACTTTTGACAACACAGTAGCTTTTGGTTTCATGAAATTCCAAAAATAACAAAAAAGGAAATATTCACATACACAAATGTATTTGTAAACAACCAAGTTTAATGGCTAAATCTTTAAAAACATTAATATTCAGATTATGTACAATGTCGGGTAAATACAGGGTTGTCTCCCATTTCCACACTTTGACTCTCTCGCTGAATCATTCTCTCACAAATACACTGAAAGACGTGTCTAATTTGAAAAATATATATTGCAGCTGTTTATATACAAACTTGTTTTACACATTTTTCAAACAAAAGCATTTATTAAATAATTCAATTTAAAAATTAAGCACTATCAAAAGATAAGATTACTGGGGAAGAGGAATTATATGCTCCAATTTTGAGTCAAATGATGAAACAATTTGCAAGGACAAACTTATTCCAATATAATAGTCACTTAACCACCTCCACAATCAGACCACCTCCATTGTGAGACCACTTCTATTAAGTGATTACCTCTATTAAGAGACCACCTCTGTTAAGCAGCCATTCCTTTAAAGAAATTTCTTCTATTTTTCCTTTGGCCTACCTCTTACACAGCCTACCTGTGTAAAGATACAAGTTGTTGGACTTCCCAAGAAAGTGGAATTTATTAGATAATTTTAAATCAATACAAAAAGTGGCAAGAGTTTATTCTCAAAATTTGAATATTTTTATGTTCAGGTTACATTTAAGCAATGTAGTAGAGATATAAAAGTCATTGAGGAAATGATTTCCTTCAAAAAGCACACTTATCAATCATACATGTCCTGTCCTGTTAGTGTGTAATTTATGATAGGTTAAAAGAGAAATAACTGAAACACTCCCTTAAGCCTGATGTAATCAAGTTGTAAATTAATTCAATTAAGACAAGACCTTATGTTTCATTTAGCACCGAGTGTTTAGACAAATTCTCCATTCCTCAAATGGAAAAGGTACGGAATATCTTATTGATGTATACGACTGCTTGCTAAAGTGTAACCCTTCCACCCCTTCAGACACTTAAAGACTCATCCATATCTATGCATAGTAGAGTCTACTTGTTTCACAGGGGTTAAAGGGTTAACTCATTCACCCCTGAAGACACATGTGAACTTATCCAATTCAAAGGGTGGAAAAGTTCACTATAACATTTCAGGGGTGAATGGGTTGAAGCTCATTTATACATAACCAGACAATCAATTTGTGTCACTCGCAGACACAACATCAAGTCTCTAGCATACAAGCAAAGCTTTGCAGTAAAGAAACTCGAAGAGACATAATTATAAAGAAAAATGAATCTTATTTGATTTTACATACAAAGAAAATCATTTCAATCTACTAAGCAGTGTATATACATAATACATTCATATGTAAGTAAAACATATATATTATAACGATGTAAAGTCAAAGTTCACTCCTTCACAAATAACTGATAATATTATAATTCAATTACAACAGTATTAACAACAGTATCATTGTCAATGAGTAGGGCATGTTTTCATTGTTCTAACACCGCTCTTTTAATATCATGTGTACTACAATCGACGCAAAATTATTTAGGTAATAGACGCAAAATTACTCGGGTGAGAATAGAACACATTAATGGAACAAGGTTTTGTTTCTCAACGTACCAAATTATCAGACGTGGGCCATTTTCGTTTAAGTGGTTCACAGTTGCTTGAATTTCTGTCAGTACATAAAAAATGTTTATAGATATGGAGCCGCGGCCCGTTTCAGAATGTAATGGGAGGCTCATTTCACACGTATATATTTATTATTTACTGACAGAAACTCGAGCAACTGTGTGTGGTTGAACTGGTCGGTCCACAGGAGTTTGTATATTAAATAAGGTCGGACCTAGTAATCTAATGCGTCTTTCAGGCGAGCCTCTGGAAAGCCTTGCAAGGCCTGCATAAACATTTCCAGGTCTGTCGGGATTTATACCAGAAAATGTAACATTTAAGAACAGACAAACCAAACGAAAACGAACCTGATAATTAAATAATAATAATAATTATTCGAGGTTTTTATATGCCGCTAACGATACAACACAAATGCCATGACCGGGATTCGAACTCGCAACCCTTCGATCAAGAGCCCGGGCGCCCTACCACTAGACCACCGTGCCTCCATATGGCGTCCTACAACTAGACCACCGTGCCTCCATATGTATGTAAATATAAATGCATGTAATTTCTTCCCAACACCATTAAACATTGAATAGCACAAAACGGAAATTCAAAAGTCTGATAGCATCACATTATTGTCACCATACATGAACATCTGAATGAAAACAAACATGTTTACATAGAATATGTAAATATACAGATGCTGAATTAATCTTAAACATGTATAATTATCATATACCTATGCGTTGTTATAGAAAACAAAGAGATCCCAGAGGGATCTTGGCACCCACCATAGACAATCGATCATCATTTGTCCTTAAAAAGTTGGATCTTTTCCCTTCTTTTCTCCTATTTAATTTTAGTTACTGTGTATAATATCTGAGAGATCCTCTCAAGAAGAGTACGTTCGCTCATGAGGACTCCCATCCGTTGGGCTAGACGTAGCGACAGCCTATCCGTATCCGTACGCAGGTGGCTGACCGGACCTGGGGCGTGATCTGTGAGGTCAAGGTCAGCAAAGAACCACAGAGGGCGTTAGGACTCACACAACTAAATGAGCCTATCACTACGTGTTTCATACGTTTGTAGTCCCTACCGAAAATTTGTTCCGGCTAAGTACAGTGATTCTGAATAATCTAAATAGGTAATTGTTGACATATTGGGCATTGAATGAAATCTATAGATGTTTAACTTTACAAAAATGTATACTTTTGGTAGATTTTGATATGTGATGGCGGATTGATATGAGGTCAAAAGTCAGAGGGTGTTCCCGTCTCATTTCACTGGTTTGATATGTAAATTTCCAGTTGTCCGAAGCAGACGCCCGTAGCGAGCTAAAATGCCACGAAACATCTGATAAAATGTCATTTGAAGGCTTTGCCATGTTAGTTGTCACTAGTAATACTATATAGTAAATTATTTAGTTGTGTGAATTTAACCCCTAATTAGACTTTAAAAAGAACAGAAATCGTCGAACATGAATTCAGGTAAGTGAAATGTACTAATTTCTCGTCTTATTATTAATTGGCTAATTGTCAGATTAGTCAAGCTAACTGGCTATGAAGTAACTCTCTTAGAAAATGGATTGCCTTTGATTAATTGAGCGTCAGTTTATTCTTTTTTGTCATTGGTATTTTTGACGGGTTTTTAACGCTCGGTTTGTATAAATAAAACGAATGATATAGTCAATATCAATTTTTTTTTTCATTTGTTTTTTTTTAAAATATCTTTTTCTAATTTTATAGATACACCCTATCCTCGCCATGAAGACCGTAAACGAAAGTATGCCGAAGATTCGTTAGAAAATACTGAAGAAGATCAAGCTCTTTCTTTGACGCCAAAACGTCAGAGAGGGAACAACAGTTTTCTGGACCTTCAAAATCAAGAATCGACGGTATGAAATATGCCCAATGTTAGCAAGAATGAACAATGTGCAATTCTTTCCTCTTCGCTACTCTAAATTTATTATTTTTTCAACTTCATTTTTGCATTACAAATAATCTTGTTAGAATGTTTTATATTCTATTTTCGGACTTCTTTACTTTTATTTCTTGCCTTGTTAAATTTTCTTTCCTCGTTGTTTTTTTTTTTTTTTGCTATTCTAAATTGATTTGTTTTTCAACTTCATTTTTTTTGCATTACAAATAGTCTTTTTCCAAAGTTTATATTATTTTTTTTAGTATTTCTTCACTTTTAGTTATAAATTTCTAATACTTTCTCAACTTTTTACTTTCGTTTCCTCAGACATTATCATCTAGTACCCGTCTTTCATCTTCTATGACATTTTCCTTTGGTGCTCGTCTTTCGAATACTCAGACATTCTCCTTTGAATCTACTAGTCTGGAGGCTGCATTTGATACATTCAAATCTGACTCTTACAATAAACGGTGAGGATTTGTTCTGTTTTTAATACTGTAAATCTCCGCAATCTGACCCAGTATCCTTAAAACCGTCCTCGATATCCAGGGGTTACGATCACTCACACTCTCTACACCCCTGGAATATGTCATGGCAAAACTGAAGGCTGCGTGTGCGCCAACTTTTTTGGCGAGACAAGGAGACAAGGAGACAAGGCTTGACCCTCTGATGTACATCAAAAAAATCGCGTGGTCAAAAAACGGTAAAAATTGACAGGCTTTGAAGTCAGTCGCGGTTCCTTTGTAATCTTCTTAGGACAGGTATGCAGCCTAGCGATTGGTCAGGATTTGTTTTACCTGAGCATGCCTTCAGTTTTGCCATGACATATTCCAGGGGTGGGGAAAGGGTAGCTGATCGTACACGTATACGTAGCCCCTGGATATCGAGGATGCCTTAAAACAGTTCTTAGTACATGTATATAAACTCAACTTTCGTTCTCAAAACGAACTTTCATAAATCTTAGAAAAACTTGTGTAAAGATTAAAGTCTATATATGAGAATGGTAACAGCTACAAGTTTTAAATAACATAGAAAAATGATCATAATCAATTTATTTTGAATTCTGTAAACAATCGAAACTGTTGTTGAGCAAGAAAATATGCATTCGAAATATGGTTGAAGCTGTCAGAGCGCTGTATTTGTTAAAAAAAGTAAAGTAAATTGTCATTGTCATTGTTGCAAAGTAGTTTAGTCAGTTTATTTTTCTTGTAGGAATAATGGGGAGGGGGTTAGGGGAGGGATTTACTTCTAAAGTTAGATTTCGAAATTCTCTGAATTATCATGAAACTGACACATTATAAAGGACTGTCGTTTGGAATTGTAGGTGTCATGGCGGCCAAACTCGACGCCTTGTCTGACGAAGAGGCGTACTGGCCACTTGCGGACCAGTATTATGTGGCTCCGAATGACGATGACGTCAATATTAATGGAGACGATGACGCTGATGAGAGTGATGAAGATGATTTTGACGAGAGTGATGATGATGGTGATATATCAGAAGGTGGTTACGAAGGAGATGATGATGAAACTGACGAAGAGAATGCTAACGAAGATGATGCTGATGATAACGAGGGGGGAAATGGCGATGATGAAGATGGCAATGATGAAGATGAGGATGAAGAATACAAAGTTGGTGATGATGATGACGAGGAGGGAATGACAGAGGAAGTAATTGGACTTCTATTGTATGAAATTTTTGACGCCACTTACAATACTTCTCCATATGACCACGAAGAATAGAAAACACAGTTTTCAATCATAACTAATTAACGGAAAGCATGGCCATCAGATTGCTTAAAGGAACAGTTGACGACAATGTTCAGGGATACGCTGAACTAGACGGTCAAAACAATTTAAATAGTTCACTCAATCTCGTAACAATAACGTTTTTGTCCAATTTGAATTATGAATGTTCATTTCTGTATCTATTTCCTTCCCTGTCTGTATTTTTCTGTTCGTCTCAATTTTTCGCCATCTCTCCTTTTTGGTCTGATACTATCCTGTTTCCAAATCCATTTATTCTATCTCACCTCATTTTCAATTCCACATTCCCTGGTATATCTTAAGCATGATTTCTCCCCTCTTTAGTTTTTAATATCGAACGCAACAATGTAATATTTCCATTCTTTCTTTCCCTGTCATAATCAAAACTTGCCGACATAAACTTTCCTCATGTACCTTTTCCTTGCACTTCATCTTCCTTTAACATTCAATATATCTTAGTTATCGTCTGTAACATCTTTACTTATCATCTCACCATACTTATTTATTTAGCATCTCAAACATCTCTATTCATCTCCATAATCTCTATTCATCTCCATAATCTCTATCCATCTCTATCATCTCTATTCATCTCCACAATCTCTATTCATCTCCATAATCTCTATTCATCTCCATAATCTCTATTCATCTCCATAATCTTTATTCATCTCCATAATCTCTATTCATCTCTATTCATCTCCATAATCTCTATTCATCAACATACATCTCTATTCATCTCCATATCTCTCTATTCATCTCCATATATCTCTAATCTTCTCCATATATCTCTATTAATCTCCATACATCTCTATTCATCTCCATCCATCTTTCTTTATCATCTCCATATATCTCTATTCATCTCCATACATCTCTATTCATCTCCATACATCTTTCTTTATCATCTCTATTCATCTCCACAATCTCTATTCATCTCCATACATCTCTTTTCATCTCCATCCATCTTTCTTTATCATCTCCATATATCTCTATTCATTTCCATACATCTTTCTTTATCATCTCCATACATCTGTTTACATCTCTTTATAATTTCCATATTTTTTTTTTATTGATCATCTTTTTACACATGTACATCTTTTATATCTCCATGCATCTTTACCATCTACATACACCTTTATTTTTATACATACATCTATATTTTCTCTATAAATCTTTTTCACGTTTTACATGTCTCTTTCAACTCCATACATATTTATTCATCATTTCCGTTCATGTAGTGTTATCATCTCCACACTATCCTATTATCTTTATACAAATCACCATGCATAGCCATCTAACTTCAAATATCTATCCAATAGAAAAAATAAACTTACTGGAACCTTCTTACTGTGCTTGTTTTTCTGTCTGAACAGAAATTATTTAAAAAGCTCCCCCCCCTCCTCCCCTTTCTTATATTAATTCTGAAAAGTACATGTACTCCTTTATATGACGATCTCGTATAACGGATAGTTAAAAGCACAGGGACCTGAGAATTTGTTACAGCTAGTTTTGGATCTAAAATAGGGTGTTTAGAGTTATTTTACATATTTTGGGGTTAAAATCAATTTTTCTGGCCATTGAGGGGGGCATTTGTTTTATCGAAAATTGATTTTAACCCCCCAAATGTGTAAAATAGCAAATAAAGGATATTTATTATGTGTTTATTTGTAAATACTCTGTTAGTCTGATCAGATGTAAAACTTGATAGAGTGATACTTTGATGTGAATATGACGTAGTTTCTGAGATATATATCTATTGTACACAAGATTATCATGACTCAAGGACAGACAAAATAGAACTAAAGGACAGATAAAGTTCAACTAAACGACTGAAAAAGTGGGACTCGATGACAAAGTGGGACTGAAAGACTGACAAAGTGGGACTAAAGGACAAAGTGGGACTCAAGGACAGACAAAGTGGGACTCAAGGACTGACAAAGTGGGACTCAAGGACTGACAAAGTGGGACTAAACGACTGAAAAAGTGGGATTCGATGACAGACAAAGTGGGACTAAATGACTGACGGAAGTGGGACTAAAGGACTGACAAAGTGGGACTAAAGGACTGACAAAGTGGGACTCAAGGACAGACAAAGTGGGACTAATGGACTGACAAAGTGGGACTCAAGGACTGACGAAGTGGGGCTAAAGGACTGACGAAGTGGGACTAAAGGACTGACAAAGTGGGATTCAAGGACTGACAAAGTGGGACTAAAGGACTGACAAAGTGGGACTAAAGGACAGACAAAGTGGGACTAAAGGACAGACAAAGTGGGACTAAAGGACCGACAAAGTGGGTCTAAAGGACTGACAAAGTGGGACTCAAGGACTGACAAAGTGGGACTCAAGGACAGACAAAGTGGGACTAAAGGACTGACGAAGTGGGGCTAAAGGACTTACAAAGTGGGACTCAAGGACTGACGAAGAAGGACTAATGGACTGACAAAGTGGGATTCAAGGACTGACAAAGTGGGACTAAAGGACTGACAAAGTGGGACTAAAGGACTGACAAAGTGGGACTAAAGGACAGACAAAGTGGGACTCAAGGACAGACAAAGTGGGACTAAAGGACAGACAAAGTGGGACTAAAGGACAGACAAAGTGAGATTAAAGGACAGACAAAGTGGGACTAAAGGGCTGACAAAGTGGGACTCAATGACAGACAAAGTGGGACTAAAGGACAGACAAAATGGGACTCAAGGACTGACAAAGTGGGACTGAAGGACTGACAAAGTGGGACTAAAGGACTGACAAAGTGAGACTAAAGGACAGACAAAGTGGGACTCAAGGACAGACAAAGTGAGACTAAAGGACAGACAAAGTGGGACTAAAGGGCTGACAAAGTGGGACTAAAGGACAGACAAAGTGGGACTCAAGGACAGACAAAGTGGGACTAAAGGACAAAGTGGGACTAAAGGACAAAGTGGGACTCAAGGACAGACAAAGTGGGACTAAAGGACAGACAAAGTGGGACTAAAGGACTGACGAAGTGGGACTCAAGGACAGACAAAGTGGGACTAAAGGACAGACGAAGTGGGACTAATGGACTGACAAAGTGTGACTCAAAGACAAAGAGGGACTCAAGGACAAAGTACATAATACTCCCTTACCTACATTTTTTTGTAAGTGTATGCCTAATAAATAGAAAAACAATATGATGATTTGGTAATTTGTATTTGTTTCAAATTCCTATAATTATATTACAAACTGTACAATGATACCATGCAATTTAAATTACATCTATCCACATTTAGCAAGATTACATACATACAGACATGTATATACCGGTATACATTTCAGCAATCAGACTAAATCAAAACTATCCAAATAAATAACCTACCCCCCAAAAAAAGATATATAAGAAACAAAAGTGACTTAAAATAACTTGTATCGACATTGAAAATATTTACAAATTAAGTTCACAAATTATATCATCCTTTGTAAGCGGATAGACTTGATTCATGTTCAGAATCACTACATTCCTACTTTGTCTATAAACAAT